>VZRQ01006448.1:199903-212515 GCA_013397975.1 Machaerirhynchus nigripectus | reverse complement strand
AGAGAGCTGAGGAGAATAAATAAAGTGGAGAAAGAAAAAGAAAAATCCCGTGCTGTACTTGTTGCTGTTTTAATGAGAAGGCCCATGCCCCTACAGCAGCAGAGAAACCGTATCTATCCCACTGTGATGTTAGAGCTCTGCAGAGTCACTGAGCTGGAGCTGGAAACTGCGCGCTCTGAACTTTGCAGCACGTGCATTGCAACAGTGAAGGAGGAGTTCAGAAAAGAAAAAAAAGCATCCAGGGAAAGGAAAAAAAGTTATCACACCAACTTACCATCCACCAGGTCCTGGCTGACATGTCATAGCAAAGCTGCCATTTTATGGAGCTGTCCGATGTTTTCCCTGCCATTATGCTGTCAGCAACCTTCATCAGATGCAGCTCAATGGAAGATAAGACACCTAATCATGAAAACATCAGCAGTGACTTGCTGGGCTACATGTAGGCCAATCCTTATCACACTGCATCATGGGAAAAGCTCCTTTATTAGCAAGAACTCCAACCTCACTGATATGAAGACAAGGATCAGGTCTTTTCTTCTTTTTTTTTTTTTTCTCCTTTTGTCTGAAGGGATTGGTGAAACCAGCCAGCTTTCTTTGTGTATCATGTGTACACCAGTTTAGTATCTCGCAAGTGGGCGGGTAGCTGCATTGCTGGGCTACCCCGACTTAAGTTTATTTGCATTCTTCTCAGTTGTATATTGTTTGCCATGGTCCATGGTCAGCTCTGAGTGTAGGAAAGGAGGGGAAAGAAATTATTCTGAATTAGTATCTTTCCCAGGAAGGACAGACGGGTTCGGCGTCACGGTGGGGGCCTGGCCCACAGGTCAGAGCACACGTGTGTGCACACGCGGATCTGGGCGCTCGCACACGCGTGCACGGGCGGGCGCCCTGGGGAGCACACAGGTAGCAGCTGCAGCTGGGTGCAGCAGGGGCTGCCAAAGGCTGTAAACTCTGGAACTGGACATATGGAAACAGTTTAACTCGTTCCAATCAGCCTTTAACAAGAAATAGGAAGGCTGTAAGTCCTTAGGAGGAGACGGGAGGGGGTGCAGTTAGGATTTCAGTGACACAGACTTTTCCTCCTCCCTTCCCATGGATGCTCTTGATCTCCTCTGCTCTGGGTGATCTAGCTGGGAAGGGGGAGGTGAGTGGGCAGGGCACTATTTTAATCACAGCTCCCTTCTGCCCCACAGCTTCAGGTCATTTGCCTCTCCTACATACTGCCACCAGGGTGAGAAGGCATTCTTCCTGCGAAGTTTTCCTTGCAGGGCTTTTCCCTGAATGGGAAAATTTGTAATTCCCTGAAGGAAGGTCTAACTTAGAAGAACAAACAATTCTGAATTTGTTTTAAGGTGCAGAAAAGAAAAAAATACATACATAGGCATACAGAGGAAATCAATAAACCCTGGCTTACAATTAAAAGGGATATAAAGAAAGACCAGGATTTGCTAGTCCTGGCTGAAGTGAGAAACATCAGTTTTACTGATGTATTACAGATTCTGTATTTGCCTTAGTGATAAGCCCCTCTTTAGCAAAAACTAAACCAAAACAATCCCCCTCTCCACATTTCCAAAATTTTATCTTTAAAATAAACACATTAAAACATTAACAGTAACAGTAATAACAACAAAGCAACAGCAACAGCAACAGTTTTAAAAATATTATTATTATTATTATTACTACTACTACTATTATTCTTATTATTACTTTCTCTTTTTTCTCTTCTTTTTGTTTTCCCCTTCCACAAAGGTCAGCTCCTGAGTTAAGGGCCCATTCATTTAGGTCCTGAAACACTGACAGCACCTAATGAAATGACTCCCTGAGCCAGTCCAGAATGCTGACAACAGAACAGCTCTGTAGCAACACCCGGTACATAAAAGGATTAGAGCCATTTTCCCTTCTCCACATGTGCTATTGAGATTGGCTTGCAGCTTCAGTTTCTCAGTTGTTTTAAATACACTGGTGAGGCCAGCATCAAAAAATTCAGACAAAAAATTAATGGGGACTTTGGACATCCCAGTCCACTAAATTTACGTAATTCTTTTTCTAGAGGAGTTTCTGTACAATAGATGAGGATGTTTCCTTTTTAATTTCATCTAGGTCACAGTGATCAATTGGGACATGAGAAAATTTTTGAATACTGGAAAATCTGCCTATGATCAGGTGCTGTGGGATGGCTCAGCACATTTAGAGTGCACGAGAGGGATTAACTCCGGCTCCTTACCCTACATCCTGCTCAAACAACCCAGCTTTGTGATAAACATTGTAAGGTGTGGAGAGCACCAGCAGCAGAGTTTTGTCCTTTTTTTGGCAGGTAGTGCACAGGCAGATGTCCTGAGGCTGAATCTTTTACGTGGCCTTCACCAACAGGCTCATCATGGTGGGACTGCAGAAGCAGTCAACTATGGGTGTGAGAGAAACCCTGGACATGTGCTTTCACACATAACCCCTAACTTCATACATGCTAACAAGTATATTTGCCAGCACAAGGGAAAATGGGACTGATGTGAAGAGGGGGACTCTCTGCAGTTTCCCACCCGCTGAAGTCTGGTCACAGGTGAAGAGACCAATTGCTTCAGCCACTAATCTGCCTTACTAGGGCAATTCACAAATCCCCAGCAGCACTGTGATGGCTGGGACTGTGAGCCCCCACTTTAGGTAATCATGAGCCAGTTCACTGTGCTTAAAAGAGGATAGAAATTTTATCACACTGTAGCTAGCTGATAGGTCTCAAGCTGCTCTCAGACGCCCGGCCTACAGCAGATCCAATCCTGCAGCAACCTCTTCTACTAAGTCCTCAGTGAACAGTGAAGCTGCTCCATCCCAGAGCTCCTGAAGTTTCAGGAAGACTACGCATCTCCTATAGCCACAAGCACCACATGGATATTTGCTTTTGTACATCCAGGAAAGATAGAGTTAATGATGAGCCTCCCTTCTGTTGCTGCATGTTGCCTTCTGGCATTAGCTGAGGGCAGAACGGGGATTTCTGGCACCCAGGAAAGCAATGCCTGCAGCGCTGGTCAGTGTGTGTGCTTCTCCTACACATGCTGCTCCCATGCCTTCTCCTGCCTCCTGGGAGGTCTGCCTTTCTCCCAGCCATGTCTGTTTTGCCGATGGGATTTTTTAAATGCTGTAGTATGTGGAGATACCAGATTTCCCATGCGGCTTGAAGAAACAGTTATACCCAACACAGACACATACATGTTACTGGACAAAATTGTTCAGATGACCCCTTTTTTTCTTTCAGAAAAAGAAAGATTTATGGAGAAAGCATATGGTACAATATGCTTGTTACATAACAGCAATTAATTTCAAGATGATTCCAGCTTCCATATTCATAGAAGTTTGGCATTTTTTAAATGGAATTGTTTGAATTTTCAAGTGAACTGGGTTATTCAAATTAATTTTTCAAGTAAATTTGACCCAAATTTCTTTTGGCTAAGCATTTTTTAAAACACTTTCAAAGGAACAAAAGACATGTATGAAAATATAAAACTTGGCAGAACTAAAATCTGTTTCATATTTAAAATAAATACAATGCAAGAAAGTTCACCCACTTCTAATACCTGTCTTCCTAACACATTAAGAAATAATCGCCAATTTGGCTTTTCCCCAGCGGTTTATATTTTTGTAAGGTTTGATTTCTCTAGGCTGACTCAGCTTTTGATTGTACTCAAGGGAATAGTTCCATTTCTTATGCAGAAGTAGCCTTCAGGAATGCTTTAATTTATTTCTATAAGGTCCCAACACCTACTAATAGGCTCAAAGAAAGAATTCACAGTACGCTCCTCTGGAGGATAGGCAGTGCTGGGACAGAGAGACCCAAACTAGTACTGTAGATTTAAGTAATTGAGGAGAACACACCCACCCACACTTGAATACACTCGTTGGTGCTGGGCTGAAGCTGGGAGACCAGTCCCAGCTATTTACAGTGAGGGATTTTACAGGTTTTTAGGTAGGTGTTTGGAAAGCCCCTTCAGTGTTCCCTTCTTTCACCAGGTGCACATACAGCCCTGCCTCAGACCTTCACGGGAATCCAGAAGTACCACTGATCTCCAGTACCTAGCGGTTCCTGGGAGACTTCCCCACATTGCTCCTCAGGATGTACTTTTCCTGTTTCTCCTGCTGTTTTCTGGTAAATAGTTTAATTTATCATCACTGGCAGTTGCAAAACCCATTGAAATAAACTCACTCAGAAACATCCTTAATGGCACCAGACCTTTTCATTTCTATAAAGGGAGCAGTACATGACTACAGCAGCCTGACTTTGATCCTCTGCCTTTGACTGAGTTATGTCCCCTGGAAAACATAAATTGAATTCTTTCTTTATAATGTGGCAGTATTGGGGGTAGTGAATAACTGCGATTAACTTTGCTTAGCCTTTCTATTTATCATCATTTGACAGTAGTGAAGAGACAAATAAAGCTTTTAAAGAATTAAAAATTATAAAACTATGGCAGTATTTGCCCAAGAAACATCTTTCCCAACTGCCAGAATGATGAAAGCCGTCATTCCTATGAAGCCCATTACTGGGCATCTTACAACCAGACACTTCCACCTAAGCACTCTCTTTCTTGTGGGTAGAAATATTTCCTCTCTTGTGGAGCTCTAGGGTGTCCAAGATGTGGCAGGATACTTCAAGGAATGTGAAAATCTCCATTAACTCACAAAGAGTCCTGGCAGAGAATCCAGCAGAAGGCACAGGAGCTGCACTGAAAGTGAAAGAGAGGGCTGACTAGTAGTGCCCTTCCAACACTCTTACTCTTCTCCTAGCGCCTGCTAGTCTTCCAGGCCTACAACAGCACTTCTCTGGGACAGGCAGAAAACAGAGGGTGGCAGGTGCCTGGGGTGGACAAGCTGTCTTCCAAAAGGCTAGAGACTCCGTTCCCAATCTGATGACATGCAGGAACTAAAATAATGCTAAAGTATTTGTTTCAAACAGCTTTTGGAAGTAACAAATGCTAAGTGCTGACTAGCAAAGCGAAGAAGTTAAGTGAAACCTGCTGTTTTATACAAAAGTACACATCAGTCAAACTGAGAGGCAAATATGATGGTTTAACTTGAAAAATGAGTAATGATATAATTTCATTATGTCCAAAGAATTGATGCAGCTCGTGTATGTATGTATATATGCTTGTGGGCTATGATATCTTGCAAATTAGGCAGGAGACAGACAGATAGCCAGTGATGGAGACATGCCCAGAACCCAAGGGTTCAATTGTACATTCTAAACCAGGACAATAATGTTATTCATTTGCATTCTTTCCATCAAAATAGTCCATGTTTAATAATGAATCCAATGCACAATAAATCAAATGCTAAAGTTCTTTCATTCTTTTACATTTCTTTTTTAAAAAAAGTTTATGAAATGCAGTATGTAACTTTTTCATGCCTAAAAAGACCTTCCCTGAAGGAAAAGCATTATTCAAAGGTGAAGGTGGAGTTACACTTGCCATTAAAAAAAGAAAGTTTGATATTTAAGAATTGTGTGTCTTGCACAAGTGTTCTTTATTCAGTAAGTGCCCTGTTTCATGAGGAGTGTAGCCTTTAATGTTCAGTACAGGATAATACTCCATCCATCTCATCTGTGGATTGGATTTCATCCCTGTGAGCAATGTGAGAATCATACAAATCTGAATTGTATCCCCTGAGATTCAGTGCTAAGAAGCCCAGTAATAAATGGAGGTCATTATGCTGCCTGTTCACAATCTCCTTAGAAGAAGGGGTGGATTCTTTCCACTTTCTCTTTGAAGAGAGTGGCATACTGATACGCTTTATCAAATACAGTGCACTTTTGTAATTGGATGTGGAGCAAGCACTTTGCTTACAGCCCATCTCCAGTTCCGTGGCTGCCAAAACAGCCCTATCGGCCAAGACCAAAACACTTACATCATGCTCACTGTGCGCTGGTGTGGACAACAGTAAAAGCAGAGGGCTCTGGGGAAACCAGTGCCCTTATCCCAGACTGCAAATCTGAGGGGACGTGGGAGAAGTATTAAAAAAAAAATAAAGCTGATTGCTTCCCTTTCCTAGGACAGTAAAGCAGTAAAGGTTTGTGTTCCTAATATATGTTTATATATTTCTCTGTTTAGCATTAATGTTAGTTTGCTGTGAGGGGTGGCTAGCTCCGAGACCTTTGCTGCCTTGTCTTCCCTTTTAAGTCAGGTGTCTCCTTTGCTTGTAACCCATCAGAAGTGGCAAATTTTTGCCCTAATTTGATAGACTTAAAATCTTTGCTACTGATTTTGCAGTTCTGTATGTTGGCTTGTATTGTGTTTGTGTGGCAAGATTTTGGTAGGGAGGGGCTACAGGGGTGGATTCTGTGGGAAGCCACTGGAAGGTCCCCCCATGTCCAGCATAGCCAGCGTCAGCCAGCTCCAAAATGGACCCACTGCTGACCAAGGCTGAGCCCAGAAGCAATGGTAGTAACACCCCTGTGATAACATATTAAAGAAGGATAGAATAGTTATTGCACAGAAGTAATTGCAGCCAGAGAAGACAGAAACAGCCCAGCAGACACCAAGGTCAGTGCAGAAGGAGGAGAAGGAGGTGCTCCAGGCACCAAGGCTGAGATTCCCCTGCCGCTGTAATGTAGCTGTGCCCCTGCAGCCCATGGAGGACCACGTTGGAGCAGGGATCCACCTTCAGCCCACGGAGAAGGCAGGAGCAGGCAGATGTCCAAAAGATGGCTGTAATCCCATGGAAAGCCCACTCTGTGCAGGATCTGTGGCCCTGTGGAGAGTGAAGCCCATGCTAGAGCAGGTTTGCTGACAGAACTTGTGACTGTGGGACCCACGCTGGAGCAGCCTGTTCCTGAAGGGCTGCACCCTGTGGAAAGTGACCCATGCTGGAGGAGTTTATGAAGAACTGCAGCCCAAAGGAAGGACTGAGAGTGGAGAAGTTCATGGAGGACTGTCTCCTTTGGGAGGGATCCCACACTGTGGAAGGACTCCTTTCCCTAAGCAGCAGCAGAAGCAACATGTGAATAATTGTCCATAACCTCCGTAACCCCTGCACTACTGGTGGGGAGGAAATAGAGAATCAGCGATAAAATTAGGCCTGGGAAGGAGGGAGAAGTGAAGGGAAGTTGTTTTTAGGATTTGTTTTACTTCTTACTATCCTGCTCTGATTTTGATTGGTAATAAATTCAACTAATTTCCCCAAGTTGGGTCTGTTTTACCCATGACAGTAAGCAGTGAGTGATCTCTCCATGTCCTTTTCTCAACTAGGAGCTTTTCATTATATTTTCTCTCCAGCTCAGGAGCGGAGTGACAGAGCAGCTTTGGTGGGCGTCGGGCATCCATCCAGGGGCAACTCACAACAGGGCTTCCACTTTGCCTAAAGCAAGCAGGTCTGACACTGAGCCCATAGTCACCACATATATTGAGTAGTCTGCCTGTCTTCTACCAGCTGGTTAGGTATGCAGACTACTCACTCTCGGGTAAGGAGATGTGGGAGTTGATTCACAACTAGCAATCATTGCTCGTTAGCTAGAGATTGTCCAGGTGACCTCTTGGTATGGCAGACCATACTTGGGATGGGAAGAACCTGATGGACACGTGGTTAAGGGACAGGGATTTTCCCGTGTGGTTGAATACCAGCTCCAGGCCCTTACAGCAAACTCTCCCAGGGCAGAAGGACTGGGCATGGCAGGTGCCTTGGTCTGAGTGCTGGCCATACCAGAGATGCTGGTATGGCACAGCTGGGGCAGAAAATATGGTCTCCACCAGTTTTCTTTGATGAAAGAAAACTCCTGAGAAAGTGAAGAGCAAAAAAAGGGGAAGACCCTGTTCCAGCTCATTTCTTCCAAGAATATTTATATTTAGTTTCTGTATTTCATTTCAATGTTTTTACTGGAGTGATGTAAAAGGGGTTTGTTATTAGACATGAGGCACAGATATTGGAGTCTCCTTGATTTGGGGGGATCATGTGTCTGTGTATCGGCTAAGAATAATCCAATGGGAGCAGTGTAGCTACCGGCTTATCTCTGAGTAAGGCTTGTGGTTACCTTCATTCCACCTGGCTGCCCAGGTAGCAATGGTTCATGATTTCCTCATGATGAGCATTTTCATGCCCTTTCACATCCTCTCGCAGTTCTCAGTCTGAAAGCCCATTTTGCTTGTAAAGAGAAAACTACACAGGTACAGTTAAGCTTTAGGTAGGGTTAGGCATTGTGGCATATCTGCAATTGATTCCACCTGATTATATTATACAACTGAAGTGAGAAAAAGGGGAGAATAGACCAGGGCTAAAAGTTAAGTTGCTGCTTGAAATACCTAGGGACTCTCTTTCCTATTAACTCCCCTGGACTAATTGATGTTTTTGACAGCATCTGCCAGCAAAAGGAGATTTCCTTATTTCATGTTGACAGTAATCATAATCCCCTCCAGCCGCTAAGCAAGAATTCTGACTTCACTCAGCACCAGGCTGGGTCAGGCCCAGCATCATTTTGTGATGAATGTTATTGCACTATCTGTATGAGTTCCTATCTGCAGGAAGGCAGGAGGAACAGGAGGTTTTTAAACAGTGTTCAGCTGCATGCTGAACACTGAGATTCTTTACTGCTGCAGACAGTCACAGAGGTTGTGGTATCCCAGAACTGAGCATATGCCTCCCTTGGCATAAGGTCCATTTCTCTTTGGTCCTCCAATACATCACCACTGTGAATCTCACACAGGGGGCATAGAAGCAATCTCTCTAGATGTAACATGTTAATGTAAGACCTGCGATTTCTTAGCAAGTCTTTTTCTGCTGGAGTGTTTTTCCAGTTGTTAAAAGGCCTGCATCTGCCATGATCTTCTCTTCAACATTCTGCTCAGTTCTGGAAGGTTGGTGCAGTCCCCAGTTGGTGCAGTGCTGGAAACAGCACTTCAAGGTGTTCCTCAGCCCTGGTAGCCCATCGTAGGCAAGCCAGATGTGGCAACAGTCAATGTAGATGTAGTTTGCCTTGAGTTTTGGTGCCAGATCCTTGGACCTCACACAGGTATCTGTCTGATGCCAGGGGGGAGAATTGAGTTTTCCCAACAAAAGCACTAGCTGGACTGAGAAGTTATCAGTATCCCTGTGACTACAGGTATGTGATTTAGCTACCTAGCCACACACGCTGATAGCTATCAATGCCTGCTACTATTGCGGCTTAATACAAGTTCTGGCCTGCCTTGTTGTTTAGGGTTTTTTTTCATATTCATGTGTTTCTGCATATTCTTTTTGTCCAGTTTTACCAGGTAAAGGTTACCACACTGTGGGCAGAGCATGAAGTAACTCAACAAACTAACAAATCCTCTGCTGCCACATTAGATACCACAAACTTGCAGGAAAGAGCAAACATGCGGAACTGGAAGTCCACAGGGAGCTCAGTAGTGCAGCACTGAAAGAAGCTAGCCCCATTTCTTTCAGTTCATCATCTTTCCCCAGTGAAGAACAGAACAGCAAGCTGCAACAGAGAAGAACAAACTGTGTATAAATAGAAAGAAGTGTAACATTTAACTCAGTTCACATCTGGGAAAATTACTACCTGTCTGAAAACTGCTCCAGGGTCTCCGTGTCTCTTTTTTAAAGCTTGTTCCTGCAAGGACTTCATATAATAATGTAGCTCAAGTCATCTAAGAAACTTAAAGTTGTAAGGACATATTAGACAAATTGAATTAATCATTCTAACCACCTAGCCAGCTCCTCTGGGTGATAATAATCAAAACATATTTAGTTAATGATACAGATTTCTACCTTCAAATGCCCTTTGGCCTTTGGGAAATAACTGCACAGAATGCATAGACTGAGATAGCACATCCTGCAAAGAGCTCACTCAACCCACAGTTGCTGTGCTCCTCTCAAACTAATTACATAGGGTGTATTTGCCGTCCATTTTACATGATAAATAAATACAGCTCACCATCCATAGCACTGGTTTAGTACACAACTATCACTGTAACACAATACAGACCTTCACATTCAAAACTTTTAGGAATTATAACTGAAAATGCATTCAAGGTACGTTTGCCCAAACCTTTATTAGACCTAGTAACGGTAAGTGGACATATGGAGCCTTGTCAGTATTCTCCTAGATGGAGACATGATACCTTTCTCTCCAACCCCTTTTAAGCAATATATTAATGTTATTTACTGCCTATCTTTTATGAGAAAACAAAGTGCTCTTTCACCCATTCACATATCTTTTTCCCCAAAATTTGATAAACAGAAACAATGGGCTGAAAAAAATAGTTTAATCTTTTATTAGAATCAGCTGCAAATCACTATCAGAAAATTTGCGATCATTGACTTTCTCAAGCAAAAGAGATGTAATTGAAATAATTGTTTCAACTAAATGCTATACTGTATCATCTGCCTTTCAGATTAATTCAAGATCTACTTGTAAGAATAATGGTTTCATTCAGACTTCTCCAAAACCACAAAACTGTTCATATGAATCCGTATGTGCACACTGATTTCAACTGTGACATTTAATTTTTCTTATTTTTTTTTTCCTAAGCAGATAAAATAGAATATGTAGAGAGTGACACATCTTAGGTGCAACATTAATCTCTGGCTTTTCAATTGCCTTTGAATTAATTTTTCAGAAAACAGCACCTACATTTTAATGAGAAGACTCTCTGAGGTACATGGATATCAATTTGGCTGGCTAGTGCATTCAGAAAAGGAACAATTTTGCTGCTTTGAAAAAGGCATGCCAGTGAGAGATTCGATCACTTGGACATGACTGTGGCTGAAGCTCAACAGTTCCATCAGTGCTACACCTTCTAAGTATCTGCAGTTTTGACACAGTTGAAATGTCTATCTTTTGAAAAGTGAGATCTCTAGGGAATTTGAGGGAAGACTTGGGAAGGGTGCACTGTATGTCCCATCCAGATGCAGCCATTCATAACTCGGCTATTCCATGAGAAAGCTCCAAGGAGTTGTGTTTAACAGAACAAAAGCAGCTGAACTGATGGTAGCAGAAAGGATAAAGAGACCAAATAAGACCTTTTTTCCACTAAAACTGCTATTACTTGAAAATTAATATAAAATTAGTGACAAAAACACCACTGCTTTGACCTAAAAATAGGTTTTACATATAAACCATTTCAATATATTTAATTGTGGCCTGCTGTCAGCATGACAAACCTACCCTGCGGCTCTAAGAATTGACCTTCATGCCCCTGGCCATACCACCAGGAACAGACTAATAAAGAGACAGGGAGTATTAGTGATAGTGAAGATAAAGGTTTACTGAAATAGCACAAGCATGGCTGCACATCTTTTTAAAATAATTGCTTTTGGAAATCTGAGGTCTACAGGCTGCAAAAATGTCTTTTTAGCACCACTTGGCCAAGAGCAGAGCTTGTGTGCCTAAACAGAGATTTCAAAAAATACTAAGCAGAGAGTCACTTTGAGTGAGAACTGGCATTGATTTGAAAATGTGGAAAACATTCTGTTGAAATATTATTCAGATGCAAATATTTTGTGGTAAGAAAAGTCCAATCTAAACTGTCATTTTCTATTGAAAAAATCTATGGCATATACTTCAAAACTTTGGCTAATCAGGCCAAAATTAGATGTTTAAAAGCATTCTGGTTTCACTGAACAGTCATAAATAACGCCCTGAAAAATTTATTATTTAATTCAGTGTGTGCATCTCGTTGTATTCACTTACTGAGGTCCAGGCATGTCTTTACTCTGAAATGCTGCAAATAAAGCTGTGTTTATGCAGCAGGTACTTAGACACCGTGTTGCTGAGATGGCTAATTAGTTTTAAGTTCTCACTGAAAAGGTGTAAGATGCTCACATGATCACAATCCTTTGCCCTTACCTTTTTTTAGCAAGCTATAAAGGTTGTTGAGTTCACTCTGTAGGAATTCTGCATTTAGGTGCTCAGTAGCACATACGCAAATATGTGTTAGGATTTTGTAGTTTAGATTTTATGTGAATCTTTCCACAAAGCAGCTGTTTTAGAAGATATTGTACAATCCTTCAGTTTGTTTGTCTTTTGGTATGGGCCAAGCCATAGTCTCACTGGAAGATAACAAAAAGTGGTGTGCTTGAGTTCTACATGACATCAAGCATTTGTTTCAAGTGACAATATTTGAGTCCTTTGACCTCAAAGAAGCTTACAGAATCTGTCAGAGAAAAGAGAAACTCCCGTTCAGATATCTGTCGTGATTTGACACTGGCCCAACACCAGGCACTCACAAGAGTCGCTCATTCACCCTCCCCTGCCACAGCTGCGCAGAGGAGGGAAAAGGGAAAAGAAGTTAATGAAGGGTTCATTTGTGAGATGAGGACTGGGAGAAACACTTCAAGGGCAAAACAGGCTCAACTTAAGTTGCAAAGTGAATTTATTACTAACAGAATCAGAGGAGGATAATGAGAAGTAAAATAAGCCCTTATAACACCTTCCCCTGCCCAGCCCCTCCCTCCTTCCCACCGACGGCACAGGGAGGCAGGGCAGGAGGGTTTGGTCATCACCAAGATTTCCTTCCACTGCTCCAGGAGAAGAGCCCTTCCCTGTGAGGCCGTGGGGTCCCTCCCATGGCAGACAGTTCTCTGCGAACTTCCCAGCATGGGTCCCCTCTCACGAGCAGCAGCCAAACCGCACCTGCTGCAGCGTGAGTCCCTCCC
>VZRQ01006448.1:174277-191084 GCA_013397975.1 Machaerirhynchus nigripectus | reverse complement strand
AAAAAAAAAAAGAGCCAGTATCAAACTGGATGACAACTACATTCCAGCTGTTTGCCTTTGGTATTAACCTCAAAGACAAAAGGAATCTCTTTGGAAAGCTAATTTGAAAGTAAATATGCATAAAGTTGATTGTTTAACTTGCATTAATCTCAGAACAGAATCAAGACCATAACTAAAATAATGCCTGGGGCACATTGCGACGCCTACGACTGGATTTTAATTGACTTGAAGACTGTCATAGTCCTATTATCATAAAACCTGTAATGCACTTCCAGCATGAAAGACCCATCTGTGCCCACCATCCATCTGTTTAGACATGATTGGCAAAGTGGTAGGGAACTCGCAGTGGTTGCCTCTGCCTGAAAGGAATAAACCACAGGATCTTCCAGTGAGTGCCAAAAACTTCAGAGAAGGTCTGCTGCCATGGCTTTCGGGGCCTCGATCTACAGAAGACAGCATTATTAGTGAAAGACAGCATGCCCACAGTGCACTTCAGTCAGCTACAACAATGTAGGTTGGCTGGGGATCCATTACTGGACTCCGATGAATTGTGTCCAAGCATCACAAATACAACTTTTATTTCATTACACCACGCAGCTGAGACTTAACTTTGGAGAACAGAAACTATCTGTGTCATCAATCAAACAAAGGCACCTTTTGAAGCACGGGAGACCTCCGAATCAATGAAATGTATGTCAAAACACAGCAGAAAGTATCTTTTGATCTGTACTTCTGAAAGAAAATATAGTTCCACTGGCTTTGGGCAGAGAAAGAAAGGGAACAACCTGAGGCTACTTTGTGTACAAACAATATTAAAAGATTAGTGAAGTGATGCTAGAAATAGGAAATACACAGCACAGTACCATGCAAAATCATATTAACAAAGTGCCTTTAGTTCCTTTACTGTCTCAGCCAGTTTAAAAAAAACAGCTACTCCCTTAGCATTTCAGCAATGTAGGAATTTTACAGAACTTACATGTCTTCACAACAGTTTGACATTTTTTCTATGCTTGTTGTGTCCTGTTGAAGAAAAGAAAACACCATGAAAAAGTATTTAATTATATTCCTAACTTTAAAAATGTCATTAGGAAAGCAAGTAAATACAGAAGGGAATGAATTATTAGTGTACACTGCTTTGCCATTAGTTCAGAAGGTTGCATATTACACATATGCCATATTAGTTTTAAATGAATGTGAGATTACACAAATTTTAACTCAGTCTATTAAGTGATTTTTACAAGCATGATACGAAACTATACTGTGTATTTTGACTACAATACCAAAGAATGCCACCAAAAACTTACAGCATTATTACAGCTAAAATTAATTCAGATATTACAATTAATTCACGGGACATTTAGAAGCAATATGTATAAGGTACACTCTTGCCATACTTTCCACAAGCACTCATTCCAGACTTGGAGTATTCCACTGAGATAACCACAGGAAAAGTTAGTAAAATGCAACCATTAACAGATGTAGTTTTTTGAAAAGCAGGAGCTAGTCAGAAGTTTTAAAACCATTATCTTCGTAAGTATTAAAATGCAAACAGCACAACTGAAAAGATACCATGAGTTTCTACAGTTAAATACCAAATATAATAATTGTTCTCTTAAAATATAAAGGCTAAGTAATGTGCAGAGTTAAGGCAATCCTGCAGCTAACAGCAACTTAAATTTTAAACGTTAAGAAAAGTAACAGACTGATTTTGGCTTAGATCATCCCCAAAGAAAACTTTTAAAACTATCAATAGTTCTTTTTTCTCACTTTTCACTATGTATTTTCACAAAAAAGCTTTTTTTTTTTTTTTTTGTGAGTATCACATAGGGGGTTTCAATACACATTTATTGTTCTTTACATCCCCAAATCACTTGTGAAGTTCAAAACTTCAATTAATTGAAATATTCCTCATGGTTTCAACTCCTTCTCATTGGTAGTTTGATATTTCCCTTTACTTTTCATTGATTCAGGCATGCACACAATACACCTGTCAAATTACAGCAGTATTCAAATAAGATCAAGAGCTATTCTCAGTTGTCCCAATCACATACAGTCAAAAGGACTGTGGTTAGGCTGCAACTGCACTGTCATCTGGAAACACTACCTAGAAAAACCATACTGTGCTCCTGGATTCTTCCTGCCATCAGTGCATGCAATTCAGTGCAGGCACTGCTGGGACTCCACCCCACCTTTTGTAAAGTTTTAAGGGGAAAGAGTGAAATATGAGTGGGAAATAATGTGCAGGAATTTGATTCCCTGCTCCAGCAGACATGGGTGGCCCCAACTCCCTAGCCCGTTTCTGTCCTTCTATTCTACTTCTCAGCTCTGATGAGCTTTGGAACAGGATCCCTTACCACACACTAAATGGTAAAAACCTTAATTCTGTCCACAACCCATCCAGCTGAATTCCAGATGCACTATGACAAAGCAGAGAAGTCCCCTTTTCTCACACCAATCCATCAGGATGCACAAGTTCTTGCCCAGAAGTTTGTGTAGAGAAGGCGTGCCAAGAGCAGGTTACGTAAACCATGCTGGCCCCATTGTCAGGTGGGTCTCAACACCCGCTCAGCAGTGAGGGAGGAAAGGACTGGAGGCAGCAAACGGTAAATACTGCTTGTTTTCATTCCCACAGATAAACTGGTGCTCCTCTCACCTTAGAGGCCTGTCTTCCCTCTCCTGCCACAAGTGTCAGGAAAGCATTACAAGACACAAGTCATTCTCGTCAGGGCAGGACCTGACTGCACAGCAAAGGAATACTTTGCTTCCTTGGACTGGCTTTTTGTTCAGCTTTTTTTCAGAAAAAACACCACCTTTGCCGACCACAGAAATTCGAACATGGCTTTTTAAATAAAAAGGATTAAATGAACAAGAGATTCATTCCATGGTATTTCAGCAAGGTGGAAACAGCATTTTCATGAGATGCTATAGCTCCTTTTGTAACAGCAAAAATATCTCAGTTCTAGGAATAATTCTCTGGTCGGTCAACTCAAAGCTGTGTATCCAATAGTTGAAAATAATTCATGTTTGAAAGCAGTAATGGCAAATGGTCTTTTTTAAAACAATAACATGCTAGTCCAGACTCTAAATTGACTTGTAGCTATGGAAGATTTATGCTACCATTTCAAAAAAGGGGCCTTTAAACCAGCTTTGGGTGCAGAAGTATCACCAAATACCTTAAATATGGCTTTCCGCTATGTTTCTGCACATTGCTTATTCATTATTCCACTTGTACTTCTCCCTGAAATACTATGTTTGGGATTTTTGGGGGTAATTCACAGGTTGGAAACTGGAGATTTTATTTCATTTTAAGTGTTGTCACATGGCATGTTATCAAGACCTGAAAGGTTCTCATCAGGGTCTGCTCTCTTCAAAAATGTAACCTGTTAAATTAACTACGTTAAAGCACCAAAACAGGAACTGCCTTCCTCCCTCCCTTCGTCCCTGACTTCTCCCCTTCTTTCCCTTCTTTTCCTTCCTTCATTCCCTACCTCCTTCCTTCCCCCATCCCCTTCCCTTAAAATGCCAACATATACTTTAGATTACTTTTGCTTTACAGTGAAGAAATTGGGGCTGAGCAGTAAGTCCTTTGCTTCTCAGATACTTTTTCAGAATTAGAAAAATTCTAGAGAAGCTGCAAACTAGCGAAGAAATGTTGCTCTGAAGTTTAGCTGCTTAACAAGTGCTAGTGACTGAACTTATGCTCCTCATACCTTCCTTCCCCCAATGCTGCTGCCAAACTCATTTGAAACATACTTTCATTTGAGACTGAACCAATTTACCTTTTCACATGAAAGTGAAACTTCACAGCAGCCCAGGAAAGTCAGTAGCCCCTGGAGACAGGAGATGAAGGAAAAGGACAGTACCACAGCTGAGTTTTGACTTGTCATTTAAGGCTTCCCTCTCAGAAATGAATTTTTCTTCTTCTGGAGACAAAGGACCAGAATAACCACTATTCTTCTGAATGACAAGGTGTTCTGCTCATTAACACATCTCATAAATGGCTTTCAACCAGGATATCATCTCTCCTAATTATTCATTTGATGTATACCAAGGTTTTGCTACAACATCAGAATTACTGTGTTCAGCCTAAGAGGCTTTGGCTGTCTGCATCTACTATCAGCTTGGATTACTATTAATACAAATAGAACTCCGCTAAGATTTTTTTTTTTCCCAGACTCAAAGCTAATGCTAATGTTAAAACCTTTTGGAGCTCTGGCACTCATCCAAAAGTTTAAAATAACTTGGTATGAACAAACATCACATATCTATGGAGTCGTAGTAATCTCTAACCCTAAGAATCCTTTCAAATTTGCAATTGAATACAAAATGAAATTGACAAACACACAACTGATTAATTTGGCATGATGGATCATGTGGATTCCCAAAGTCATCATCCAAATTGGAAATAAAAATTGTTCGTGCACCTGGTTATTCAGAGATACATAGCCAATCATAAGCATCTTAAAGCAACTAGAGAAAAAAAATCACACCTTAGTGAGATAGGCAAAAGAAATTACAGGAAATAAACTCAGGAATAGGAATAAGAAAAGGGCAAAGTGTTCAGATTCTGCTGAGGGGAGAAGAAATGTGGGGTTTTTTCACTTTGAGCTCATACTAAAAGTCCATAAGAGCAGCTTGCTTATGCTAAGTAAGCTACTGCCACAGCTAAGAGTGCTGTTAGGAGGAAGAAGAATGGAGAGAAAGACACATATGTAAAAGCACTGACAGAGTTCTGCAAACCCACTTTAGATTCACTTGCAAATGAATGCATCCATGTTAGCTCCAAAGAGAACTGTATCTTTCAGATCTATGCTTTTATTTAGCATAACCGACTGCCAAAAAAAAAATTAATAACAAACTGTGCTATAGGACAGGTTTTTTCACTAACTAATTCATCATGAAAAAATCACATGCAAAGGGTATTTTTCACTTACTGATTCATGTTTTCCAAAAGTTAAACCGTAATTTGTAATTTACAGGACTAACTTCAAAGCACACAGCTACAATCCCTGCTTCAATTTTTCTTTTGTGTTTGCTTAAAGTGACATGCAGTGATTACAGCTCTATTAAATACTTGCAATAGAAGAATGCAAGCATTATGCCATGCTTTTAATATTTTCAAACGTTCAGTATAGATGAATCAGCAGAAAAGTACGATGAAACAGAACAAGAGAAAACAAAACTTGCAAGCCTTCCTGGATTTGCAGCCTTTGATTTTATTTGAAATTTCAAGACAACACATCCTTTATATAAAGGGGGTTATTTGCCTATCTAACATCCCCTCATGGTATGCATGCAAGTGACAGGTGAGAAACTCAAGAATATTAAAATACTAAACATAGAAAGAATACATCATATTTAAGAAATTTTCTCTTTTTTGGCATTAAATACATTTTGGCTTACTTTACATTAAATACACTTTTACATTAAATACATTTTGGTTTACTTTTGGCCACATTTTAGCATTCTTTTTTTAATCTAGATTTCTCATATAAGATGATTAATTTTATCAATTATAATTATGTTCAGCCTGAAAATTATTAGTTCTGCTTTAAGTTTAAATCCTCATATCAGACTCGTGCTACATGAAAAATAAAGCTACACTATGTTACATCTAGGGAATAGTCCTGCACTTCTCTATGCTCTGATCAATTTAGTTAGATAGATTTCCAGTTTATTTATCGGATATCAGAAGATGATTAACTGAAAAGAAACTGTCTGATAACAAATGAGGGATACATCTACAATGGAGGAAATACAAGCAGATCACTTAACTTCAAGCTATTTCAAATCCATGGTATGTTTGGTGCACATAGCTGCATGACAAGAGACATGAAAAAACATAATATATTTATTGATACCTACAATTACCTTCTTAAGACAAAAATATCAGGGAAAAAATACTTAAGAAAGCTAGTTGTTGATCTTCTTCACACAGAAGCCATTTTAATGGTCTGATGTCTAAATCTGACAAGCAACACGTAAACAAAATGTACTCAGCCCATGGAACACTCGAACATTATTTTTAGAGTTACTCATCTTCAAGTGGTTAACTGTACTACCTTCACTGTTGGAAAACTAGATTGGTAAAAGGACTTCATTCTTGAATGATGAACTGGGGATAATTTTGGCATGATATTTGATGGTATTTTACACTCCCTGCGTGGTATAAAATCTGATTACATTTTCTAACTTGCACTTTTTCCTTATAATATTGTAGATTATTTATTTCAATAGAAATATTCATATTTACCTAACACCATGCAGTGACCTAAATGAAAGAGATGAGATCTTTTTGCTATGTAGAGTACATCTTACACTTCTATTTATTCCTACATTTTAAATAGCTCATAAATGTTTTGTTTTTTTAAAAAAAACAAACTAGTGTTTTATTTTTATGGTAAATATGTATTTAAAGATGTCAGAATACATTCCTTAAAAATGCTAAACAAATTGCAAGTCTACTTGAGAAAAATAAGGTAAAGATAACCAAAAAAATTTTAAAAAGTAAGGTAAAATTAACAAAAATCATATTCAAAGACCAGGACATTACTAATTCCAGACAATTTAACTTATAGGACTTCACACAGTCGTCTAATAGGCGATCTACTGATAGGTGGATTAAAGGTAGAGACAGGAAAAGGGGAAGGGATAAGAACAACGAGGAAGACAGACAATGTTAACATTAAGTTATTTTCTGTTAGTAATTTCCAATTACTATTGGGGGTTATAGTTTATATACCCTTTGCTTTCCCTCTACAATTACTTTATATCTTACACTATATTATAGCCACATAAAGAATACAATTCCCTGGAAATCCTAATTTCCCCTACCAATCCTAATTTTTAATATGCTGAACTTAATTATGAGGATTAATACTTCCTTGATTATGCTTCTGCCATGTTTGAAAAAACAGGAAAAGCCCTTAGTATTAACTAATCAAAATAGTATTTAATAGATTATCTGATTAAAGATATGATTACAAATATTTTTAATTACAAGATACTTATTATTAAAGACAAAAAGCATTTCAGCAGAACTAGATCACTTGTCACTCTGCATATTAAATCAGCAATGGATCAATACTGTAAAATATGCAAAGACTTAAAAAGCCCTTGATTTTATTAACAGAATAACTGCATTCACATTTTCATTATTTTGAAACTCAATCTTTGTAAAAAGGTTGAAAAACTACCTAGTAAAATACACTTGCTACTTTAAGGTGAAAAAGGGAAACACTGCAACAACAAAAAGCAACTATCAACATTTTTAAAAGCTTCTAAGGGGAAAAATGTATGTGGTAAGAACCATATTGTGCACCAGACAGACTGTTGAACACTATTTTCCCTTCTTTCCTTCCTGAAGAAAATAAAGGGAAATTTCTCTTTTCCACATCCAGAAAGTACTGCTGCAACAGGATACTGGCATATCACTGCACACCATTCAAACAAGTTAATTAACAGGAAACCCCGGTAGCATTAATTAAATTAATAAAGTCACTGTCCACTTAGTTTATGATAATACATCCACTACTTTGCACAAAGGACACATGGTATCCATTAAATTTATAAAAGCCTATCTATTAAATAGTTCTGCCCAAGAGAAACAAGTTAATT
Source organism: Machaerirhynchus nigripectus (assembly GCA_013397975.1). Taxonomy (NCBI): domain Eukaryota; kingdom Metazoa; phylum Chordata; class Aves; order Passeriformes; family Dicruridae; genus Machaerirhynchus; species Machaerirhynchus nigripectus. The sequence continues at coordinate 183,467 of VZRQ01006448.1, read as the reverse complement.
ACTAAATAATTTCAATGAAAAGTTTTTCTCTGCAATACCAGCATAAATCACATTAAATCACATTTAATGGACTGTAGTGGAAGAATTAAGAAAATTTCTTCCATAGGAATAGTTTGTTAGAACATATGGAAAAATGAAAACACTGTTTAGTGTTTGAGATAAAAACAATCAAAGGTAATCCTTTAAAATTAGGGTTCAGATTAGTGTCTGCAAAGGATGCTGTTTAACTGAAACATCTGGTAGCGTTACGTTGAGAGACGGGCCTTTTTTAACTTTGGAAATGAGATTAGTAGATCAGTTATTTGTAAGTGTTCAAGTAATTTCCAATTATTTTATCTGGGTCACAGATAATCCGCTTTTACAGGGCTCCCACAATGACATCAGAGGATCACTGCTGAACTGATTATCCTGTTACCTTCCACCATCCATGGGAAGACAGGATTTTCCTTTTGTACAGAGAAAGAGAAAGAAGTGGCTGATTGCTTCAGACAGGTGGCAGTCAACAAAATAAAGAACATCACAGACCTTGAGAGGAAAAAAAGGAACCACCTTTAAAAAAAAAGTCAGGAAACTGAATACTTCTTAGCAGTATCTGGTGCAATTTAAAAACTCACTAGATACGAACAAATATCAAAATAATCAGAAAAGGCATTATTTAAAAAAAAAGCATGCCATAATATTTATTACATATTCCACAGTAATGCCTTGTAGATCAAACATAACCAATAGAAGAATCTTACAGTATAAACAGAAAAACTAGTAGGTTTTATCATCGTTTAATTCTTAATGTGAAAGACATAGAGGAGTCCGAATTAAAATGGAATATGAGTGAGAGAAACACAAATGGCTAGTCTTCTACTAATACATCTATGAGCATGATGACAGCTCCACCTTTTTTAAACAGACTTAAAAAAGGCATTCTTTGTAGAAGAGCTCTACCTCCAACACTCATACATCAGAAACAATCTGGGGTTTATAAAAGAGACTTTTTTCCCTAGATGAATTTATGCCTTTTCCTATGAATAAATGAATAAATAGGCTAGTTATGGGTTTTTTGAGGAAAACAAATATCTGCTACATATAAAAATGAGAGGAAAATTCTTGAAAAACACATGTCAAGAAAATATGTCTTGAGAAAGCAAGCAAGTTTCTAGGTGCCATTTGATTTAGCTTCCCAATAAATTTTATTATTTCATATAACTACATGAATAAAAGTAACTGGAAATAAAAATTAGTAACATAGATCCTTCTCAATACTTTCTTCTAGCTTAAGTCCAAAATACTCTTTCTCTAGATAAACTTTGTTTTTGTCACTTCAATGCAATGTGTACACAACTGTTGCACAAGACAGATTGCTAGTATTTTTTTCCTCACAGAAAGTTTTAAAACTTTCTGAAATGAACAAAGTGATAACTTACCCATAAATCATACTTCTACTACTTACAACAAACCACCAACAAAACACCATATCTCTATGTTCACAAGGTTTTAAAGTGTCTATACTGGAGCTATCTTGTCACCCTGTAGTGATTGAGGCCAAAGGCTACTTGTGGAGTACAAGCAGCGAAGAGGAAGTCTGAAGTAAAGAATAACAATAATCTTTAAAATTGCTACTCTCAGTAAGAGAGTGGAAGAGTTGCACTCTTGTAAGGTGCAACTCCCAAAATTCTTTCTGGTATGTTTTTCTTTGTTTGTTTTACTTAGAAGTTTGCTTCTACTTTTCAAGCAGTGTCATTTAAAAAATCATGCTGTCTGAGAATGTAAGAACACAGGCTCCAGTTAAGGAATACAAATTTCTAGTTAAGGAATACAGAATTCAAAATTCCAGTACAAGAAACGACAGGGAATAAAGGAGTGGTAAAGCAAGTAACAAGCAGGCCCTCAACATAAATGCATGATCGTTTTGGAAATTACATCAGACAGTGTTTAAATTCATGTGTGAAACCAATTTTTTCCACCCAGTTCTCTAAAAATTTGAATATTATAAGAAGACTAATTGTTATGATGAGACTTTAAGAGGAGTATCTTCTTAAGAGTCCTAGAGTTCCTAAATTAGGATTTTAAATTTATCCCTATTCCAGAGGCTTATGAATTAGAGAGAACCTAGATACTTCTATTTCCAAAGTATCCAAATAAAGCTTCCCCAATAGTGATGTAAAGAACAGGCTAGCAGAAGTGTTAAAATTCAGGATGATAACAAAATTAGAGGCAAATACAGCTCGGGGAAAGCAACTGGGGAAGGAGGATGAAAAGAGCCATGAGCCCTTTCTCATAGAAGTGTGTTTCACATATGCTAGTTTCTAGGGAGAAAGCATTAATCCTGTATACAGAGGCCACCTCAGCTGCTCCCCTCTTCATCGGAACAACTCATGTCAGAAGTTCCCCTAAGGACAGTTTTTGCCCGTCAGCTGTTCTTCTCTCATTGTAGGAAGTCACCTCCTTTGCTCTTTGGCTTCCTGGACCTCCAGATGAGTTATGAATAGCCTTGTGCTAATGATACCCAAACAGTGATACCACAATTACAGTGGTGGTTAATGTGCTCAGAGAAATTACTATGTGGTAGGTTACCTGGTCTATTAATCACCTTATCAAGCAGTACAGCCTCAAGAACATTCTCTCTGTAAGAGCCCTATTTTAGTATACAAGTTACGAAGTTTTCATTTTTACCAGAGAGCACATTTTTTCCAAGCACCTTGGTGTCTGTTGAACACACGTGAGGCAGGGTAACAGTAGAATACATGCATATTTTTCTTAAAGACCTCTTAAAAAATTTATCTACTGTCATAACCAATGACAGCTACGCAATGACAGGCACAGATCAGTCAACTGTGCAACAAACCTGAATTTTGCAAAGTGCCAGTACACGTGGCAGAATACTTCACCTGCACTTAATAATGTGCTGCTTTGCTTTTCTGTTTTTAGCCACCGCCTTGTTCCAGAAAAAACATGATGGAAGATATCAGGTATATTCTTTTCATTATGCATTCAGCCAGACATTTTATGACTTCTGAAAAAATATATCAAAGAGGAGAAAATGCCAATCGATGAAAACCTATGCAAAACTTCTGGTCATTCTTATGGTTTGTCAATCTACCACTTAGTGAAATTCTACTAGAGTGTAGCACTACATTTCTAAAAATGTACAGAAAGATCACACAATGCAAATTTATTCTGCACATTAAACATTATCTGCCTTGGTTTTGTGGCAAAAGGATAAATCTCCGTAAATATAAAGACCAAGAATATGGAATTTTTTAATAAGCATGTCTATTATTCCTGGAAAAATGGCCCTTAGCTTCATATTACTGTGATGAAACAAAAACTATTGGCTTCATTTCTGGAAAATTACGCATTATGGTCAAGCAAGTTTACCTTATGGAAAATCACGGAGTCTTGTTATAAAAGGGTTAAACTTTGATAAACCTTAGATTTATCCTTCTTTCCAAAAATTTTTGCAGCACTTGAAATACAGGTAAATAGTAATGTTAAACACCAACAAACCGTAACCTGCTGTACTCCACCAAAATTCAGATCACAGAGCTGCAACACTTATGGTCTACTATTTAAAACCAGCTTTTTTTCCAGCAGCTGTGGAATTAATCTTGGTATATGTTAAACTGCAAGAACAGGTACAAGAGCATGAACTATGAAAATGTGTTATTATCTGTTCCCCCATACTAGCACAAGAATTGCTTTGCCTTTTTCAAAAGGCCCATGCTCTTGTCCCTTGCACACATCTCTGGCAGCTTCAACAATCACTGAAATTAATGCTTTCAAGAATAGCAACGGAACAATTAATACGACGTGAATGCCTTAACTGTGCATATCCACGCCTCCAAGTATCTTAAGTTTTTTTCAAGTTAACCTTGTCTTACAGTTTAATGATTGTGTTCTGCTATTAAGTTTTGATCTATACCTTATACTAAGTTAATTTCATCCCTAATTCCATAATAGAGAGCTCATTTCAGATACAATTTAATTTGGTTAATTTACACAGGAAGGTTAGATGCTGACCTGTAACTCCAGCACAATACAGAGTAGAAACATCACTGCTTCTTACTGTTCATAGTTCATTGCTTCCACAGGACTTGAATATTCCTCTTGCACACTCAATGTGCTCAGCTTCTGGGTGGGTATAACAGTTGCACTGTTTCACTACTCTACCACCATAGGCATGCCTCTGGGAAGCCTGCAGAGAAACTACTACCTCACCTGCTGCCCCCTCCTCTGCCTTTTCCAGTTGCTAGCCAAAGCTGCCAGTGCTTATGCAGGAAGCAAGTCCCCACACTAGAATGCTGGCAATCAAAAACAGCTTACACAGAAAGAGTTTCTGACACCACTTGCAGACTAAGCAGAACTGCACCAAACAGACTTGCTTTGTTTGTTTGAAGTCTGACTGGTTGTTGCCAAGCAGATAATCTTCAAAATGAATGTATAGTTTCTTCTTGCCAATTCTGTATTTATGAAGAAGGGAATGAAAACGGAGAAGATGATTGTGCTGCTGGTATGAAATGCTCTGAGTTGGGGATGGACTACACGACCTACATTCTTCAATGAGTCAATGCAACAGCATCCGCATGCTGTGAATGAATTAATGTTTGAGATATACCAGTAATGGATTTCTACTTTCCCAGCAATCCCATCAAGTCTAAAAACTGTCCATATGACAATAGCCCCTCTGCTACAGGGGGGACAGGTAGAGTGCAGTGAGAGGCCTTAATGAAGATCTGTACTTTTCAGCATCTGCCTCTCACAGACCATCCACATCCACAATTACTGGAGCATGTTTGTTTCACCAAGTTTGGCAAAGACAACAAAAGAGAGTGTCCAGGCATACTACATCTCAGCAATTATGATTTCAGCGAAAAATTGCACTTGAAAATCCTATTAGCCCATACCTGTTCCAGTGTAGCTGCCAGTTCTGTAAGCGAATAGGATGTACTTCACAGTATATTATAAACTGACAGAGAAAGAAAAGATTTTACAGCAGCCTGGAAGTGTTAAGGCTCAGAACAGTGAAGTTACAACTAGGCATTCATGCCTGTTGCAGTCGCAGTGCAGTTGGTATCCTCTGTCAGAACAGAAGCGTCCCGGGTTTCAGGTGTATCTGACAGAAACAGGTGCAGTCTGAGAGGTCTTATTTCACCTCCAGTAATAGTATCTGAATGGATGCTGATGGTCACTGCTAAGATTAAGTCCAACTTCTGGCAGCACATGGAACAGAAAGATAGACTTAGGGTCCGTTCCTTTTTTCCTTCTATATCCTAGCTGTGGTTTAGTGCAGTACTGATCGCATGGGTTTTCTGGTTCTCGTATAGATCCATTTAACATAAATTAAAAAGACATCCGTATTTCAGTATCTGAACAACTAGGCTCACTGAATTTCTGTCTCTGTCTCTCCTGTTACTGGTGAGCAGAATTCATCGCTTCAGCTAGATAGCCACCATAATGGTGGTCTAGAAAAACATGCCACTTCTAGATGATGCAGACATAAAGGTGGTGTGCCAACGCTTAAACAAGGACGAGAAACCCTGGAACAGAAATCAGGCACACAGTAAAGATGCACAAAGGTAAATCTGTTGACCTGGGAGTTGAGAGAAGTACAGAAAGCAGTCTGGTAGAGCAGCTGGAGAACAATAATAGACAGTATAGCTACTGTGACACAAAAAGGCAGTAAATTTATGTAAAGACAATACAGTAAAACCAAAAATGTAGCTTTAATGTAATTTAAAACTATACAGTAATTTTTGTCCTTTATTCCATACAAAAGAATTACACAATACAGTTACGAGGTTTTCCATTATGTACCTACAAAGGTTAATACTGTGCAAACCTTCGTAAGTCCAAAATGAAATCTCAAGCACATCTCAAACAGTTGTAGTAACAAAAATGGTGCCATCTTGAATGTTACTGTCTTTAACAAAAAGTTCAGCAGGCAAGATGATGGACTCTTTCAGCATATACATATCCAACTAATGTACTCTCTCTGTAGTGCTGAACAGTATTTTAAATATTTGTATGGATTCTCAAGATAACTTTAAAGAATTTCCTGGCAGCTATTAACTTCTAATGTACAGAACAGGATGTTACACCAAAAAAAGCTTGTGTGTTGTACATATTTATTACATTAACAAATGCATTTAACTGGAAATTTTTTCGATGCAGAGAATTTTTTTTTAATCTCTAAATGCAATCTCGACTGTAAAGTGCACATGATTACATTCCACAGTTTAGCAAATAAAGAGATGACCATAAGCATATTTATCAGAATACTTAACAAAGAGGCTGTGTTCTCAAAATCTGATTTATCAGTGAGCCTCACTGTCATGTAATTTTGACCAGGGTACACAGGAGTTTAAAATAAAAACAAAAATCAAAACACACAAATACATATATTGTACACTGCACAATTCCAGGACTAGGTATGAGTATATTTTACTAAAACAAATCAGGAAACTGACTTGATAGGTGAAATTATTAGACACTTGTTTGTTAGAAAGCTTCTTAGACTTCACTGGTGTCAAGAGGCTGTGACAGACCACATACCAAACAAGTGCCTCGTTAAAAAAAAACCTCCTAAGTGTTTTTCTAGTCTTCCCTTAAATGCAATCTGCTTTTCCGCTTTGACTAACTGTACTGAAAATAAAACTAATATATACTTCTAAAATTAGATACTTACAGTGAAAATACCCATTAGCTGAGTGTAAAAGAGTCGACTTATTCCACCTAATATTATTAGACCCATGAAGGCAGATATTCTTAGGAGAGCAAGTTCATGTCTAAATACAAACACATCCTAGAACAAGACAGAAAGAAGAGAGAGACTTAAGCAGCTACAAATTAATTAGTCTTTGAACCAAGCGGAAATACTAGATAAAAGGTGTAAGAGGTGTTCTCAAAGACTTAAAGCTGAAGGTAAATACTGGATTTTGAGTTACATTGCACATCATTGATACATTTATTTATGTTTTAAAAGTAGAAACCAATAATCTTTTCTTCATATATATTACCAGTGAGGGGTTTATTTTGACAGATTGTTAAAAAAAACTCCTTCAAGGTGTTAAGGTTTTGGGAATAGATCAATCTCAAATGGGTTATTGCTGAATCTTCCATCTCAAACTATGCCAGATTGTTACACACAAGCTACGTAAGACAGGAAAACTACTCTGTTAAACACTCTGATTTATTAAGACTCTTATACCTCAGCTACCAGGTACAGCACATTTCATTTTTCCATCATCTCTTTAGAAAGAAAATAAACAACACTCCAAGCTTGACTCTTGAAGATTGTACCTTCAAAGTCCAAGTATCTGCACTGGATTGTTCTCAACTGTAGTGCTGTCTATTATCCAACATAAACTTATCTCCAACTTCTAAATTTTGGCCTTGAGTGGATTACTGTCACTTTGGATAAGGGTGCACAGTAAAGATGCTTCAGGATACAGGAGAATATGATGTATTTGATCAGCTGCATTGGAAAGCCTGTTCTCATCCAGCAGAATATTTGAGAAGCATTAGAGAGTGTTATGTAATGTCTTCAAAGGACAGAGCACCTTATTTTTATCACAGGAGAACATTTTTATCTTGCAGTCACATTACATGTACTGTGAGTTCAGAGTCCATTCTCTTATTTGTAAGTTACAATTATGTTCTTAAGGCTGTCTTTTGAATATACAGATCTGTTTTTCCACCTACAAAAGCTCGATCATGGCAGGAAACTATTAAAACTTTTCAAGTAAACTTTAAATTACAACCAGAATGCAGAAGAGAATGGAATGAAAAACAAACCAACCAACCAACCCAAAAAAAAAGAAAAAAACCCAACCAAAAAATAAATAAAACAACACTCCTTATGTTCAACCACTAGGACTTGAGGACGATGGATACTGGGTTCTAACTAAACAGAGAATAGTTAAAGAAAATTATATTTAGTAAAAAATACCCTGATTTTTCATTAAAATAATTTCCATGAAGGTTCAAAATACAAACCCACGAAAAAATGTTTAGACTGCCTACTAAAGCTGTGAAGAAAGTCAGTATTTAATGAACAAGTACAAATCACTAGTTAAGTAGCTAAAACAAAAAAAAAATCCCCAGCAGTCTTTTCTGAACTATTGTAATGGTGCATCACCTCTCCCCCTCCCTTGTTAATACTGGCCTTTCTTGCTGCTGTAGAAAATACATTAATTTCCACTTTTTTAACTCTTCTTACTCATTTAATGAGTTAATTCAAAGATAAATCAACTCAAAATAAAACCAGTCATACTATTCTTTATTTCACTTCCCTTAGCTAATGAAAGCTTTAAAGAAAAGCAAGATAAGACAACTTCTAGTAGTTGTAAAATACTTCTTCACATCTTCATTGGTATGTTTTATTATATTAGAAATGCTTTGACGTATTCAAGCTCAACAGCTTCACAGAAAACAGAAAAATGTAAAGAAGAGTGCCAACACAAAGTTACATTCTGAGTCTACCATCACACTACCCCATTAGCTCCCCCTGAAACCTTAATTTGAAAGAGTTCCTTCTCTTGAACATCATTTTCAGCATGAAAAAAATTTGTCACTCACCACATGACAAAAGAAAATACTAGCACACAGAAGAGAGGTTGCATTTTCATCTGACTTTTTTAACCCACGTTAAACTAGAGGTACAGAAAAGGATAGACCTTTCACACTAAAGATCACAGAATCATAGAAGCACAGAATGGTCTGCATCGGAAAGGACCTTAAAGATCACCTAGTCCCAACCGCCCTGCTGCGGACAGGGACACTTTTCACTACAGCAGATTGCTAAGAGCTCAGTTAAGTCTGGCCTTAAACACTTCCAGGAATGGGGCATGAATAAATTCTCTGGGCAACTTCTTCCAGTGCCTCCTGCGCCTCCGAGTAAAGAATTTCTTCCTAATGTGTAATCTAAACCTACTCTCAGCAGATCAGTTTGAAGCTATTCCCCCTTGCCTTGTCACTACATAGCTGCTCTCTTTGTTGTGGTTTCCCCTCAGGTACTGGAAGCCTTCTCTTTTCCGGGATGAACAAACCCAATTCACAGAAACACGGAATTGTTAGGGTTGAAATGGACTTCTGAGGATCATCCAGTTCAACCCCCCTGCCACAGCATGGTGATCTAGAGCAGGTGACACAATGCATCCGGTTGGATTTTGAGTGTCTCCAGAGAGGGAGACTCCAC
>VZRQ01006448.1:156678-173708 GCA_013397975.1 Machaerirhynchus nigripectus | reverse complement strand
GAATGGCAGCAGAGCCTTCAGGTGGATCAGCCACTCCCCCCAGTTTAGTGTCACCAGCAAACTTGCTGAGGGTGCTTGTGATCCCTTCCTACAGGTCACTGATAAACAAGTTGAGTAAGATTGGTCCCAGTACTGATCCCTTGGGAACACCACTGACTGCAGGCCTCCAGCTGAACTCTGCTGCACTGATGATGACCCTCTGAGCTCTGCCATTCAGCCAGTTCTTGATCCACCTCACTGTCCATCTAACCCGCATTTCCTGAGCTTACCTGCAAGGATGATATAGGAGACAGTGTCAAAAGCCTTGCTGAAGTCAAGGTAGACAACCTCCACTGCTCTTCCCTCATCAACCCATCCGGCCATGCCATCACAGACACCCACTGGATTTGTCAAACATGATTTGCCTTTGGTGAGTGCATCCTGACTACTCCTGATGACCTTCTCTTCTTTTATGTGCTTGGACATGGCCTCCAGAGTGATCTGTTCCATCAGCTTTCCAGGGATGGAGGTGAGGCTGACTGGCTGGTAGTTTCCTGGGTCCTCCTTTTTGCTCTTGCTGAAGATGACAAGAGTGACACTGGCTTTCCTCCAGTCACCAGGCATCTCTCCTCCATTAGTCTTCAAAGATGCAGAGTGGGCTTAGCAACAACATCTGCCAGCTCCCTCAGCACCCATGTGTGCATCCCATCAGGGCCCATGGATTTAAGTCAGCCTAGCCGATCTCTAACCAAACCCTCTATGACCAAGGGCAAGTCTTCCTTTCTCCAGCCTTCCTCTCTCCAGCCTTCCTCTCTTGTCCCCAAAGCCTGGTTTTCCTGAAGGATGGCCTAAGAAGTAAAGTCTGAGGCAAAAAGGAATTCAGTAACTCAGGCTTCTGTGTCTTCCGTCACCAGGTTACCCATCTGATTCAGCAGCATCCCCACATTTTCCCTGATCTTTTTTTAGCTGTGTTTTTAAGGAGTAATAGTATTCCTTTAAAAAAGTACTGTTCTGTGCACAGAGCTTTCAGCAGGAAACAATGGACTATTGTATCTGTTCCAGAAGAGACCATCTTCATAATTTTTCATTTAAAATGGAAGATTAATTTATTCCATCTTTATTCTTTACTGAAATATGACACACACAAGAATGAATATACAAGAAAATCTATTAAGATACCTCATTTTTCTCTTGGGGAACAATATATTATGTAACACGTGCTAACCTGCTTGTCTGTGTTCAGTTGTAAATGCTTGGGATGTCCGCCCCAGCCTGGTGATGAAGTCAGTCTATCAACCTGGCTACCACAAAAACAGTGTAGAACACAAAAGAAAGCCAGGCTTTCCAGAAAGCAAACTAAAAAATACAGACCACAGGTTTTATAGGAAGAAAGGAAGGACTTAATTCAACCAATATTCACGTACTAGCATTGTAACTATACTGTAGCAGAGCAGGTTTGGGTTGGTTTTGCAGAATGTTGAGAAGGAAAATTTTGATGTTTTCATTTTCTAAAGAACTCTCCCATCCTGTACATAATTTCATGATTCTAAGAGAAAGGTTTCCTTTAGACTCTGTTTACAATATAAATGGACTTTGGATGATACGTATTTTCAGATTTTAATTAGTATCAGTCAATGCAGACTATTAATATTACTGCAAAAAATTCTTTTCCAAAGTCAAATACAATCGTTTTTAATTGCAGAAACAGGAACAAAACAAAACTAAACCAGAGCAAAGGTTTTTGTATGTCAGGGGGTTTTTGCTATGACAATTATTGTAGCAACATTTCTAGCAAATAGAATGTATCAGCAGAATTTCTTTTACTTAAAAGGTTAAAAGCCTTCTATAAATAAGGTAAAATATACTGCCAAAGCTTTTACTTTTGCAATTTGACCAGCTGTATCTACAATCTGTGCCAGCACAGCCAGAGAGAGAACAACTATGTAGTGATGAGAAGTCTAGTATCTATTCTTTTCATCTCACTATTCACAAGATCAACTGCTTCCCAAAAGATACAGGCTTCCTGACATTGCTATTTTTTCATGAAGATGTAAAATGAAGACTATTCCTGTGTTAGCCTCTGAAAATCACCAAAGCTTGCAGAAGAACTAACACTGATTTTACTCAAACTATTTATTTTTCTTGTGCTATAATCCCACACAGTCAATCTAACTACCTTCTCCTTTATTTCTAGCAGTAATTGCACTCCTCCTGCTGGACAAACAGAGGCAACAACCACAATCTCTTTCTGGCAGTGTATCAATTACAAGAACCAAGAATACGATGAAGCAATGTTCTGCAGCAGGAGGTGAAGCTGTAAGATTGCATCTCTGTAGAAACGGCTTCCTCCATGACCTTTAAAGCTATCACCCTAAACTCAGAACACTTAATTAAATATCTTTGAGGGTTTTTTTCTTGACCCTTTAAAAATAAAAACACAAGTTTTGATTCAGAAAAACGTATTAACCATGCTGATCAAATTTTCATAATGCATTTATCAGTACTGTAATAAAATTATTATTTCACAACAGCACTAAAAGGAATTTTAATTCTACAGCTTCTGTGTTATGTACTACTTCATATCCGAAGAATAAAAATTTAGATGAAGGCCCACTGCCAAAAAATTTACAACTATTTTTAATGAGTAAGAATAAGCTTATTCCAGATGGCGGTTTAAGGAAGAAAATTATCCATTTCTTTGAATCTGTGCTAAACACTAGTCCCTGTCAATTCCGAAAATATGAGCTCTCAGTTACAGCCAAAATTTCAACAAACAACAGTGCTTCTGTGAAAGGCTGAAGGTACTGCACTCTCTGGGATGCTGTGGTACTTCAGCTTAATTGATAGATGAAGATAAAAAAAGAATCTTGCAGGATGCTTGCCTAAAACCCTAACTACTACTAAGCCAATCTTCTCACTGGTCCCATTCATTTGGTGTCAAAAATACATAGTTCTGGCAAATTATTCTGCGGCACAAAGCTATAGGGCATCACATCCTTAGCAACACTTTAAAAAAGCAGCTTCATGGGACGCTGGTGTCATCTTACAGCCAGATATTGACTAGGAATGCCAACAAACTATTTTTAGTTTTCTCTATTTTACTGTGTGCTCTCCCATTCTGCAGCTGAAAAACTGAGAATGCTAAATACTATTCAGTGTTACACTATACCTAACGAAGGTCTGAACAGACCAGACCTGCTGTGTCTACTGCTTTCCTATACCGTATAAGCATGTTTTTCTCTCTGGGGCATAGAATACTGTATGCTATTACACAGATCCCATTTCTAAAAGGAGGAGTGTCATTTGCAGTGTCCACACATGGAAACTGATAAAGCCAAAAAAAAAAACCACAGGTAAAAATAAACAAAACTAAACAGAACAAATTATTCCATTTCTTCCACAACTCTCTGTATACTTAGGCAGCCAAACACAGAAACCTGATCCACTCTTCGGGTAAATACATTCAAATGGGTTAAAATAACTGTTGCACACATATTCTGCCTCCTAACCTGTCACCTGTCAAAGGGTAGATATTAAAATCAGGCCTCTCTCCAAAAGACTTCAAATGGATCCAGCTATACTGTCAAGAACAAGTTTTATACATATTCATACTCATACCCATTTTATGAGCTGTCATCATTAATAATTATTTATTATCACTTCTTTAGGTACTGTAAAACATCTGAAGCAAACAAGATTTCCCTTTCCCTCTCTTGCACAGGCCAGTTCCAAGCAAATAATTTGGTTACCTTTCATACTATTTTTAAAAAGCAAGGCTAACAGACAGAAATTTGGCTCATTACCTAACACAGTGTAACTATACGTGATACATTCAGGGACCATTCACAGTAACAAGGGAACACCCTACCATGACATTATACGACTAGAAGCTTACAAGTCTGTTTCAGTGCTTACGGAAAGATGCTCCAAGCAGACTGCAAATTCTTTTCTGTTCCAAATTTCTAGAGTCCCTTAAATTACTTAAATGGTAGTATTGATAAAGATGGACAAAAATAAAATCCCTTTAGAGTAAAAATTTTTGAAGAAAGATTTACAAAAACCCTCAGCTTTGGTACATTCCATATAATAAAAGGTTGGTATGTATAAATTTGAATATACCACTTTTATCAGTTTTGGCTTATCCAAGGAATACAGTCTTCCTACACTTGCAGCTCTCCTTTGCCACATCATCTTCACATACACTTTTATGGAACCATCACATCCACTTCAGACTGATATAGGAACAAATAAGAAGCTTGGAAGACTATGCCCCATCCTCTTCTAGAAGCAGAATTTTTCAAAAACTGAAATTCTTATATAATGTAGGATACAAAGTCATATGACAAACTTTAGTTGTTCCAAAGAATAGAAAATGGGACTTGCCTTACCCACAATGAAAGGTCAGGTTCCAGTAGCCTGGAAAGATGAGTATGACATCACCAGCAGAGAATATGCTGGGGTGTCACATCAACAGAATTAAAAAATCTGCTGCACCTCAGTATTTGGAAAAAATCTCAACAAAATTTAGAGTGCACTACCAACGTCTGAGATAACCTTATTCTCTTCACTTACAATATTTGGAATGCTACCTAATTTTGAAAATGTTTTAAACTCGTTTTCTAAGTTTTTCTCTTTAGTGTACTTGTATTTGTTATAGTCGAGTACAAATACAAAGTTCATTTCAGATTTTGGCTACAAGTTTTTATGCTTCTTCATGAGCAATATGGCATAACAATTTTCTTATAAAGAGAGACTTCTAACTTTGCTGTTCTGGCACTTTTAAGCACTGAGCAACTTTCAAGCAAACCTCCTCAATATTCTGAATATTACAGATAATAGACATCAATGAGCACCAGACACAGCAACTTTTTAAGTTTCATAATGGGAGAAATTCCTTAATTTTTTACTCTACTCCAGGCTGTAAGTCCATTTTCTCTATGTGTACAACTGCCTTTTACTGATGACAAGCCATGGAAATACCATAACTCTTCATATATAGTCCGTATAAAGCAAACCAAACTTAATTCTCCTTAACCCACATAACCTTTTCAAAGCAACAGAAAATACTGCCACAAAACTAATGTAAATTTTTCCCCTTGCAGAATGTTCATGCGTTTTTCTCCTTTCTTAAAAAAGCAGTATCAGCTTTCTTAAACAGGATATTAGGATAGATATATATTCTGCATACATCTACTACAGACAAAGTAAAAAGAAATTTGAATACATCTGAAGCAGTTACTTAACTTCTTCCCAGTAGTCATAATCACTTCCTAAGAAACCTAACTAGTTCTGTCCTCCGTTCCTAGATTTCTAAGAAAACTAGTGTTGTGTTTTTAACACACAGAAATCATACGCACTTTCATAAAAATATTTTTTACCTACCATAAATCAGTTTGCTTACTTAATAACATACAGCTAGTTGAACTCTATTCACTGTCAACAACTGAGCCACTAGAAATGTGTAGTAACTAGATGCCAAAACAAATTACATTGCAGTACGACTTGTTTGCTTCACAGAAAAAAACAGGTTCTTACCCAGTTTTCCTTTTTCAGAGGCAAAAAGTAGTAGTAATGGCAGAAATCAAGTATCAGCGTATAGGAACTAAGGATCTGGGTGTAGAAACACAGCTGTAAGAACAGCCAGTGATTGTCTTCACCAACACAATTATTAATCCTGCAGAGAAACAAAGCGTGTATGTATAAAAACAGAAATACAAATACTTTACAGTAAAATTATGATACTGTGCACAGAAGACTTTTTGATTACTTATGGAGCAGACATAAGAACTACTGGATCCCTTGCACCACCACCTAAAGCGTAGGCTGCAATACTGAGATCAGTGCTCAGAACAAGAGACACATTTCTCTGTATTTTCATACAGCGAAGATACTCCTGCAACTTTTAAGAACTCCAGTAGTAAAATTGTATTTTTAAAGTCTGCAGAATTATAGATGTCTTATCTTCCGCTACGCGACACATTACAAAGGTTGTGAACTATGGAGAGTCAAAAAACTGGAAATGCAAACAAATGTTTTAAAATAAACGCGATCACAGGCTACCCCAATAACAAAGAAATATGACTTAGAAACGGTAACAGCACACCAACAGCACAGAAGACAATAGCATCCCTATTCAGAAACTCCTGCACACTCCAACACAAAGGAGCAAAGGAAACACAAGGATTCTAGCTATATTAAGTACAAGATCAAAAACCTTTGAAACTGGGGTATAGTCTGCTTCGCAGAAGTTACGTAGATGCAATTTCATTCAAGCATTGGCACAGACGCCAGTACCAAGCTAAGCCAGAACAACAGAAGCACTATACTAGAACTATTTCCTGAAGTAGAAATAACTTGGCAAAAAAGGTAGTTTGAAAAATGGCTAAATCAACATAAGGGAATCCTGATGTCAATTCTGTCCTCTGTAGTTTGTCTTGCTGGAAATGATACCTCAGAACTACTTTCAGAAACGTTTATTTTCACTTACTCTGAGTTTTACAGGTAGACATACAAAAGCTCAAATTTATTACTTCCCTGCTTTAAATGCTTAAATGATTAAGCACCACTGGGAAAGAAATAGGACAAATGAGCAGCAGTCAAGACCATAAAGTTCAAAATGATTCACTAAAACAATAGTAGATTACTAGAAAAAAATGTGCTGGTTTTACCATGGACAGTGGTGATCCATCCTCCTCACACAATGTCCACAGCGACTGCAATGGTGTGAACGCTTTGGTCTCATCATATTGCATTTGTTACATAACTCCCAATATTCTCGTTCTAGGTGAAAATGTAAAGACACATTAGAGAGATTCAAACTCAGTAGTGTGAGCTCATATGTATGTATGCTTGTGATTCTAATTAAAAAAAGAAATCTTACTAGGATCTGAGAAGTATAAGCACCACATAAAAAACTTTTTCCCACTGTGACCTTAATTAAACTGGAAGATATTACTGCTATTTTGTGCCAGTTTCCTTCTCCAAAATGCTATCTCTTCCTATAAATTTCTACAAAGTAATTATTACAGTACAAAAGCTGTCACTCAGACAAGGAAAACTGTAACTCAATAATTTTCTTACATTTCTACTGTGAAAAATATTATCTGCTAGATAGAATCACGATACAATCTCGCTGTTATTCCAGAATCTCCTGAGGAAATACTGCTACTGCTAGCTAACTAAAATATGACACACAATGAACACTTCAGGAGCATCTTCCATCTCAAAGCATTTTAAAGACACGCATCTCACCACATGCAATGTTACACATAAGGCAATCAAAAAATTAGATAGAGGATAGGCTTGTATTTACATATCTATTCTGGTTTTAAATGACTAATGTGAAATTTTTTAAAAGCTAATTGCCAGAGGTACTGAGTAGCTGAAAGTACCAGAAGCTACCATTGCTCAGCTTTGCTATTATTTATCTCAAATAGCACCATCCAAATTAGAGGAATTCTTTGAAAATGAAAATTCAAATTATATGTTCAAAAATTTCATCTTCCCATGGGAAACAAGTAAGATTAATACTGAAGTAATTCCAGTCACAAAAGCATATATTTTCTGTCTTTAAGAAAAAGAGGTGGACAACTGAGAAACTTAAATACTTCAATTGTTCAACTTTGTTTCAACCTAAATAAACTTTTTTGGGGGCACAGAAATTTCTCATCTCTAAGGGGTAGGAAAAAAAAAGAAAAAAAGATTAATATTTACCGTAGGGCATTCTGAAATTTTGTACTGTAAAATACTGTCCCTATGTAAACAAAATAAAGTTATATTTAGCACTTCTGAGCCACCTGCAGGCAGCTCTAATCTGGTCTTTCTTGCTGCAAAATAACATTTGGACACTGGAAGCAAAGAAGCCCAGTATCTGAGATCATTAAACTAGCAATAATGACAGATGGAAACTGATTTACAATCTGTTCCCATAAATCCAGTGTCACAAAGGTGTCACTCACTAATAGGGTAGCTACCAGAACAGTTCAGAAACACCCAACTCATTTTTTAATACAATTTATACCATGCAAAAACGTATCCTCCTGTCAACCTAGAGAATACCAGAGAACTGAACTGCTACATCCAAAAGTATGAAAACCCTGATTTATTGCATAAGAAGTCAAAATATCATGACCTAGCCTAAACGTTTCACCTTCAGAAGTGCCTATAAAGTATCACTGCCATATGGAGTGAATGGAGCATGCAAAGGTTGGAGAGCTAGTCAATGAGATACCTTAAAGTAGAAAGAAACATTTGTGTACTAAGGGAATTTGCACTGGTCCTGGTATTTTGAAGGTAAATTAAAATTCCAATATAAATGTAACTGTTTGTAACTGAGTAGTGAGTGCCTTCATTCTCCAGCTCAGGTTGTAAAATCCACGTTGTTCTTCCTGCAGCAAAAACTCTGACTCCAGAAACCAAGTCTGACACCTTACGTTTTACTGGATCAAAGGATCAGTTGCCAGAAACAAAAAGAACACTGGCATGAGATTTTCTGCAATTAGACACATCTGAATTCCAGGGAGATACACCCCTTTCTACTATCAGCTGCCTACTTCATGCACATCATACCACCAGCACTAAGGCTAAAAAGATCGAGTTTCCAAACACATCATCCTAGATTTTCCTAATAACATTAGGAAGAACAGCAAAATTTTACTCTGGGCATTCACCACATCGTAAGACAAGCCTGAAGTATTCACCCTGACTGCATGGGATACATTTTCTTCATTCATGAAATGTTATCTGTTAATGTGACAAAGCTCATGCTGTTTAACAGCCCTACTCCATTCTAAACTCTTATGTAAAAGCTCTGTGCATTAGATACTAACACCCAACAGTTCATAAAAATGTTGTCTTTCTCTGTGGAGAACCTCTAAAGTTTTAAATTTCCTCCAACTTCTGGAGCAATGGCTACCATACAGGAATTGTGACATAAATTTACAAGGACAGAAAGCACTTGCCCCGTTAAGCTGCTACTTTGTAAAAATGTAATGTAATTAGCACCATGGTTTGGGTTTTTTTGTTAGAAGCCCATGCAAACATAAGACTCTGGAAAAAAAGGAGTAAATACCACACAGCTAAAATCCAGCATAGCACTACCTTCCACCACCATTTCCAACATCATATAAATTTACTTAAAATTAAAATAACTAGCCATCTCTAGCCTTTCTCATTATCAAGTTAGTAGCATATGCAAATTGTTTGAAAGTCTAGAATGTAAAAAAATTCTTCCTTTGGAAGAATTTCCTAGCAGAAGGTCCTACATAACTGAAGGTTTGGGTAGAATATAAGTTTTAGAAAATGAAGTTTTGAGACTACTCAAGGAAAAGCTGCATCCCGTCAGGCTGCCAATAGGCCAGCAAAGCCCACAGCAAGGAAAGTTCGCTGGTGGGATGGCCTTAAGCCAGGAGCATCCCCTCAAGATAGGGTGAACTCCCAGGAGGCCTTGCCCTAAATATTATAATGTTTGGATTTTCCCCTACTGGGATTGGTTCTTTGTTCTCCACCCCTTTGCTCCATCTGTGTAGCCCATCTAGAAATTTCTTTTTGATTGTACCCAATTGGCTCCTGTCCCTTGGTCTCTCCTTCCCTGCCTCTCCATTGGTTCCCTTACCCCTACTCTGCCCCCTGGCCCTCATCATATTGGCTGTGATGCTCTGCCCGCCTCTTCTTCCCCATATCTAAACCTTGTATCCTGCCCTCCATTTTGTCTTCTGTCCCTGGACCCCTCTGCACCTGGATCCTCCAATAAACATGGTTGCTGAACCCCATACAGGAGACCCTTCCCTCCTCTTTGCCACCGGCCATCGCTCCTGATCCTGTGTGCCTGAGTGTGTGCACCCTGCGCCATCGGGTGCTGTGTGCCCTTGCCTTCGCCTAGCCCCTCTGTGCCGAAGCGGCTTCCCCTGGCTGGGGACCCTTCTGGAAGGCTGCAGCACCTTACCATCGCCACACTCCGTGGCAAAGTGCTACAAGTTTACAACCTAAGAACAGTGACATACTAAGTTTATTCAGCAGGGAGAGCTCATGGTTTCTATTAAATCTCACAAAGTCAAATTTATTCCTAAATATTTTGAGGATATAAAATAACTTTCATTAAATTACATAGAGACAATTTAATGTACCTGTAATTGGTATCTTTGGATTTTCAGGTAGTTTTCCTGGATCTGCTACTGAAGCTCTAAATAATGAAGCTATACAAAACAATGAGCAGAAGTAATAACCTAAAAAAAAAAAAAATAAGCATTTGTTAGTCTTTTTCACATGTACAGAGTACACTACATCAAAAATATAGATGCTCCAGAACTGAGCTGGAAAATACTCAGCCTGCTCATTCAGTTCCAAATATGTTTTTGATACTAAGTATACAACATTAAATACTCCCCTGTAAGTAGAGTGAGAAAAGCAGTAAACAGTTCTGATAGCACCAGCAGGTGCTACTGTGACTGTATTACTGTTTATAAGAAGTTCCTCCACTGTCTTACCACACAAGCACCAATCATTCCACACCTCAAAGCCTCAATATAAAAGACATTCCCAATAGTGCATTTTCACATTGAAGTTTGTTCCAGCCATAATTCAAGCCTTTTCCACAGAAAACCTATCAGCAAAACTCGCATGAGCTGACCCACCCAGGGACGTATGACAAAACTAACGAAATTTAGTTTGTTGCCAGTCATCAGTACTATAACCCCAAATTCTCACAGGCACTGAGAGATGTAGACCTGAAATCCTGTCACGAAGTTCTCAGTAGAGGACCTGAAAGCCACATTCAGGCTTTTCACCAGTTTCCACAAAAACAAGTTCTACAATTACACCTTTGAAATGAAGTGTCTCAGCTTCTCAGAACACAAAAATATAGGACACATCGCAGTACTCTTAGCCTTTATCTCACCTTTTGTCTTTATCTTTCACCCTAGTTTTTATTTTCTGGCAGGTAGCTTTATATATATACATATACATATATGTATGTTGAGACACTATTTTATTAGTAGAAAAAAGTTAAAAGGACTTACACAAAACTGCCACAACTGAAATATTTCCCTGTTCATAATGAGGAAAAAGGATGACCTTTGGAATGAAGATTGTATTGTACAGCCAGACGAAGATAATTAGGCCCATGCAGCACCAACCCTGAGGGTCAACCACGAAGTGAATTCGTTGCCCCATTGAACACAAATAGGCAATAAATAGTCACAACCCACGAAGATAATCCTAAAGAGATAAATAAAAACATATTTTTTAAAAAAAGTCAAAATTAACTAGTATAGTGCAACCTACAGGGTTCATACATTCAAATTCACACATTCAAATACAAAAGAAAAAATTCTGTCAGCTATTGATTTCAGGAATTACATAAAAACTTATGAACATTTCACATACATTTTTTCAAGCACCAGGTAGCAAAATACCTTATAATTTCATTAGTTATATCTGGCTAAAAAACAACATTTACCACCAAGATGCAAGTAAAACCACTACCTGGGAAAACTCTTAAGTAATACATAAAGCAGCAACTATCAGTCAGGTGGCAGCAGCAAAGAAAACTCTTCCATCAAACTAAAAAAAGGTTGCAAAGCAACTAAGAAATACAGGGAATGATTCATGCTCTGCAAAGATTCACCCTGCCTACCTATTATAGTTTCCTCCTACATTTCATTATTGTTTTCTTAAAGCTTTTATGCCTAAATAGTCCAAAGGTTCACTAAGAATTTGGGTTTTCCTTGCTTAAAAAAACCTCCTTCATGACATTTTAGCAAAGCAAGAGAGAAAAGAGTCACTACCCTAACATCTTTCATGTAGATTATTAAAAGTATCACACAGTAGAACATTTTCTATTAATCACATTTAAAACATCAAGGTTTCCATTCTTACATTTTAGTGTGCTGGGTCCCTTTTTGTTTTAGACTGAAGAAACCCCACCAAGTCCTACAATCTGAACTTCTGAGCTTCATAAACTGATCTCCGTAACAACACAGCACTAACTTTCAAGGGAGGAGCACTGACTTTCAAGGGAGGGATTACTACTGTTATTGTTTTTGTCAGTCCAACTTCATACACATATTGTAGTATTGCAACACACACATAAATCCCAATCTACTCTCCTACCCATTAGTTTCCCCGATATCTGGGTTTCAGGAATCTTGTCCATTTCTGATGGATTTCTTCCCATTCCTTTCAGCTTCTACTTGCTGCATTGAAATTTTGTTCATCAGTCACACATCTCTGTTTCCAGCGGTTTTCCTTACTTGTTTCATGTTTGGGTGTCCTCAATTGCATTCAAAATTTCTTTACTTAGTATTATTCACAAATTTCATTAATGTCTTCTTTTCTTCTTGTTTTAGATCTCTAATCAAAATCAGACCCAAACAAGCTGTCATTTTTCCACACTTCTCCTCTGCATTATTTATCATAACCCTTTGTTCACTATCCTCTAATGTAACAGTGTTCCCATTCAAGTATAGCAGAGTAATAAATGCTTATTTTTATCCTAAAAATATACCGAATTCCCTAACATTTGCTTTTAGAACCATGTTGTATGTTGAATAAAGCTGCTGTGCTGTTAAAAACTGGCTTTTAAGTTCATGATAATCATAAAACCTATTTAGGCCTATAATCTCTCCTAATATGTAGCACATGTGCACTACCGGCTGTTACATACATGGCATTAATACACTACACACTTATGCACAGACTCCAAACATAAAATGATGTGGTATTATACTACTGAATCTGCTAGTTCTTAATGTATGTCTCCTGTAAGCTAGCTGGGGCAACCAGCAGGTTTAGAACAAAAAAACATTTTATATACTTCTTAGTGTGCACTGATGAAGGACCTGTCTCATCAAGCAGACAAGCTGTGGGAGAAGGTGAGCAGACTGTACAATATCAGGAGTGCTGAGGAGACAGACCAGATTCCCACCAAGTTCCTGCAGCCACAGGAACCCCCACTACACAAGGAGAAGCAGACAGAGCCTCAGCTTGTCAAACTGGACGTGGAGACGCAGAGTGCAGCAAAGCCTGGGAGCCTCTGAGCTCCAGCACCAGGAGGACAGTTCCTGCTCTGCCTGCAGCTCTGATCTACAGAGCAGGTTCTGAGCCCTGGCAGCAAACATACACAGGAAGCTCTGTCCAAGAAAGCCTCTGAGCCATCTGTGCCTGAGTCCTGTGACAGTATGGGAAGGATGGGGTAAGGAACAGTGGTGGGTCCCTATTTCAGCGACAAAGACATCTCTGCCAGCCCAACCTGTCACCTGGCAAAGTATTCTGCTTGCCAGGGGCCTGGGTCCTGGATACCATGGACAGGCTGTTACTGAGACTGGTAGTAGCCTGGCCCTTAGACTATTACCCTCACCTGCTCTTCCAATGAGGCACCATGGACACAGCCAGGGGAGACCAGGAGTGTACCAAGCATGACTAGCATGGTTCACAGGGTGTTGGCCAAAGCCTGGTAGCCAAGTGGTGTCTCGTTCATGCTGCTGGTGAAGGGGAGAACTTGAGAAGAAGCAGACAGATCCTGCAAATGAACAAGTGGTTGTGTAGCACTTACATCCATATAACCTTCTATGAGGATCAAGAACTGAGGGTGAAGAGGAGCAGGATCCACCTGAAATTACATGGGGTAAAAGCATCTTTGCTGAGTGGCTGGTTCATCTGCTCAGGGAATGCTTAAACTAGGAATGATGATAGAGGAAGGTGGTGACCTCTGAATGAGAAAGGAAGTGGTGGTCAGGGTTTGCAAGCAAAGGATGTAGGGTGATGTGGACAACAGAGATCTTATAATCAACCAAACCAGGGTGAATTGGGGCTGCACCAAGTGTGTGTACACAACTGATACAGGAACACCACTTAGGTGTAGTAGGATGGGGTTAGGAACACCAAGGTCCTTGTGGAGCTGAATCTGGTGAGGGATATGAAGTTCCAAGAGAAAGCTTTGTAGAGGTACATAAGCAGCTAGAGGGTGTCAACCCTGTTTTCAAGGACAAGAAGGAGAGCCAGGCAACTACATGCCTACTAGCCTCAACCCTGTTCCCTGAGAAGGTTAAGGAAACAATCCTGGAAACTACTTTCAAACACATGAAGGACAAGAAGATGACTGGGAGTAATCACCATGAATTTACAAAGGGAAAATCACGCTGACAGAAACATAGAGGCCAAAAAAACCAAATGTAGCTAGAAACACTGCTGACCACTGAGGAATCCATCTGTTTTTCATCTTACCAGAGCAGCAGAGATTCCGTTACTTCACAGCACTTCCTTAGAATGGGAAATAATAGCTCAACAAACAAAACAGGGAGATGTAATTACTGAAATACTTGCTTCTGAGTGACCTACTAGTACCACGTGTGAGCAATAAGCAGTGAGAGAAATTCAGGAGAAAACAGCAAGAATGCCTATCAAGGAAATATATCCCAGATTTTTATCCCTTGGTGACTTACTTTTGCCTGCATGACCATATTGGCTTTTGTAATTAAAAATCTAAAACAAGCATCAGCAACCCTCAAAACCATACCTTAGATGGCAAATTCCGCAATTAAGTCAGAACCATGCAAATACAGGCTCCACTCTCAAAACAGAGTGATTTTTCATCTGACTTCTGTATCTTCTGAAAGAGACAGAAAATAGTGTGACCCACAAACAACCATCATCACTTGTTTGAAAGGCAGCATGTAACAGGTTACTTTCTATTCTGTTTTTCAAACCTCACCTTACTGAGTAAAGCTGTCTCCAAAATGACATGTTCATTCTAACTAGCATTCCTCAAATCTCAGTTCTAGGCCATTTTGCAATTTAATTTAGATTTAAAAGGATGTGAGTGTTCAGAGAAAGGTCTGTGTAAAACTGCACTACAGCCAGCGTATTTCAATTATGTATTTCATATTTGCTTCCTGTATACCTATTAAAATGGTAAATTAAGTTTTTTGTTTCTCATTATACTTTGTCAGCAATTGTGAATAAACAATGTTAATATCTTGACTTACTCTGGCAAAGTGAGTTTTATTCCCTTTTTTTGGTTTATGTACCGTGCATATATATATGTATATATATATATTATGTACCATGCATATAAGAGGTACAAAATCTGGCAACTAGGTAGGACGTACTAGATTAAAATTTAAGTCATAAAAAAAGTGAATTTATTAGTCTTTCAAATACAATGTCAAATAAGAGATGACTGACCTCAAATAATTTTATTCTTTAAAGTTCATAATTTCTGATCAGAAAAACTACAATATGCAAAGAGAAAAACTCTCTGACAAGGTTTACAACAAATAAACTGAGAGAAACAATTAAGTGATTTAGTTCTGTATACAGATTCATACAAGCATTCATACAAGCAATTAAATTCTCCAAGCAAAGCAATTTTCCAAGGAAATAATTTAGGAAAAAATACAGAGCACTAATTTCAGAGGTTTTGTGGTTTTCTTCCCTTGTAATCTAATTTATAGCTATTTTTTTCTAAATAAACAAGTCAAATACAAATAATTTGAAAGCCAACAGTACCTGTGCCTATGAAAAGCTTCAGCTTCACCAAAACATGACTGAGTCTTTCCTACGTGATCAGGAATTGTTCTTGCCTTTCCAAAAAATACTTCTATTACAGGATGTCGGGACAGCATTTTTTCCTAGCCCTTTTCTTTCTGCCCACTTCCATCAATGGTACCATAAACTCAGTATTTTTTTCACTACAATCACCTGTAATATGACTCTTCACGTGACATCCACGGAATAATGAGACCACAGAATGAGTCAGGCAGGTAGAAAGTCAACTCCAAGACATGAGAAACCTTTGTGCTAACCAGAAACGTTAACATGAAATACAAATTGCTTTAGCAGACTCATCTGAATGCAAATTTAGAAAAATAAAAAGTATACAGTTTTGCATCAAGACTGTCCCAAAAGGTACTTAGAAAAACGTATTTCATAAATACTGCCAACATGAGCAGTACTCAATTTCTCACCCTAAGAAGCACAACAGTCAGCTCTAGGGACATCCTGCTCCTTGCACATTCATGGGTGTTGCACTGATATATAACTACAAACTGCCTGACTAAAGCCCTGCTCACTAAGAAAAGTTAGACTTCTGAAATCTGACTTGCAGAACTTTTTTCACAAATCCTTGAACAAGTGCAGAACACAGATCAGTAATTTACTGTATTGTGCACTGTGAAACACAATTTTAAGACCCCACACAAACTGAACAATACTATGCTCTGCAATACACACTTCTAGAGTGGAAAAAACACCACTTTCTACAAAGGCTAAGCAAGTCAGAAAAAGGAACAGAGAGTAGAAACACAAGAGAGTCACACTTCTCATAATATTTGTGATAGCTAAGGCAAGGCAGCAACAATCAACAGCCTCCCCCAATTTCTGGATCCAGCTGCAGTTTTAGACCGGTGACTTTTCTGAAATCTAAAGAATTACTGCCAAAGTTTACTGATACAAAAACTGAAAATACACTTCAAGAGCAAAAAACAAGGTGGACTTGAACCAACCAACCAAACTACTTTTACAAACTAGATTTTAAAGAATTCACATTATAGTTTTTTTGCAACTCTTCTGTTTAACGTAACAGAATAGTATTGAATAGCCAGTAAACATAAGCAACAGCATATTTTTGCTATCACAAAACCCCACAAACCTGGCATTTCTCATGTTTAAAAAATGGATGGTTGTAGTAAAGACCTTGGCACAAGGCAGTTGTTCAGTTGCTGTTGACACCACCCAGTTATTTTACATTGATAGGATCTAGCAAAGCGTATCTGTAAACATTTACTGCATTCATAAAAAATGTCCCTTGGGCTTGGAGAGGGATGTGGCTTGATATTAACCTATGCACACCAAACCCTCCTTATCACAAGTCTACGAAAACTATCCTCACCTACTGCTAACCAAACAGCCACCTGCAGACAGATAATATGCATTACTTAAGAACATTACTGTTTGGATCGTCAGTCTAAAGGGAACGAAAACCTGCAATTTTATTTGACTAACGACTGGAGCTGGGAAATGAAAATGTGAAAGCAAGGGAGGCCAAGCCCATTGCA
>VZRQ01006448.1:110341-151425 GCA_013397975.1 Machaerirhynchus nigripectus | reverse complement strand
GGCAGCCAGGAGGGCCAAGTGTGTCCTGGGGTGCATCAGGCACAGCATCACCAGCCAGGCAAGGGAGGGGATTGTCCCGCTCTGCTCTGCACCTCAAGTGCTGGGGGCAGTTTTGGGCACTGTAGTATGACAAAGATACTAAGCTATTAGCATCCAAAGGAGGCCAGTGAAGACGATGAAGGGCCTTGAGAGGAAGGAACCCTTATGAGAAGCAGCTGGGGCCACTTTCTGTTCAGCCTGGAGGGGACTGAGGGGAGACCTCATTTTGGATGACAACTTCCTTGTGAAGGAAAGGGGAGAAGCAAACACTGATCCCTGTGCTGTGGTGACCATTGACAGGACCCAAGGGAATAGCCTGAAGGTGTAAGGGGAGGTTTAGGTTGGCTATCAGGCAAAGCTTCTTCCCCCAGAGGGTGGTTGGGCACTGGAACCACTCCCCAAGGAAGTGGTCACATCACCAGCCTGACAGAGTTCAAGAAGTGTGTGGACAGTGCTCTGAGACACGGTGTGATTCTTGAGGCTGTCCTGTGCAGGGTCAGGAGTTGGAGTCAATGATCCTTGGGGTCCCTTCCAGCTCAGAATATTATGATCCCA
This sequence comes from Machaerirhynchus nigripectus, assembly GCA_013397975.1. Classification (NCBI taxonomy): domain Eukaryota; kingdom Metazoa; phylum Chordata; class Aves; order Passeriformes; family Dicruridae; genus Machaerirhynchus; species Machaerirhynchus nigripectus. Next base: position 150,831 of record VZRQ01006448.1, on the reverse strand, counting down.
GACATGATTATGCAGCTGTATAGACTGGCAGAGAGCTTCTGTCTGAGTAAGGAGTCTTGTTTTGCTCTTGCAGCAGCGAGTGAGTACATTTAGGAGAAAGCACTGCAAGAGATTCCACCACCTGCTAGTAAAAGCTAGTCAGCTGAGAGCCATGGGGTTAGTTGTGAATGTTTCATAGATGGTGAACAAAGTACCAAGCACAGCATGAAGTGCAGCTTCAGAGATTTTCTCTGGAATATATGATTGTGTAGAATTCAGTAAGAGTTTGATGTAACCCTGATGTTTGATGTGTTTACAGGCATTAAAGCTGGTTGCATTAAATCCACACTTAAAAGCATAGCCTGGACTGAAGATTTATTTTGTTAAAGCAATAGGAAAAAAACCAGCACTTCTCTTCAATTATTTTCTACATAAAGTGCACCCATTTGAAAAAGAGACAGTAGGAAAAATAAAAGGGCAGAAGTGTAGAAACTCTGCTTGGAGTTGATCAGAATTTTCAGAGAGCTCTGCAACTATAGCTTAGCCTTGTTCTGTAAGGTAGGTTTGCACAGAGTGCTCTAAAATAGATCACATTAACAGCACTTACATTCTCAGCATAGCTGCACTAGAAAAGCTTTCATTACAGAAAGCATGCAAGCTCTGAGCGGACGCAACTAGGGTTTGTTGCTATTAATGTTACTACTGAAAGCATCCATATAGTGATGCAGATCAGATCCCTCACCTTTCTGATCCACAGTGCTCTGCTTGTAGAGGCCATCATTATGCTCAGAGAGCAAAATCCTGTTAGCCCCTGGATAAAACATATTCCTAATATGGATTTTTTAAAGGCTGAGAAATCTGATCCAATTAACACATTGATTGATTTTGTGGAATACTGTGCTAATTACATGCAACCAGTCATTGCTGGGTTAATTAAACATGCATCCAAAAAACCTACAGCACTAATCTAATTAGCAATTACTACAGCTGTCATTACCTCTTTTCACCTACTTTTAAGCTGTGCAAATTCACACGAAGAATCTCGTCCTCCAAACTCCTTACGTGAGTAGCTGTCTTTGACTGGAATAGTGCTTCAGCACAGAGAAGAAGCTTTAAAAATTAGGCTGAATACTTTGCAGTCCACAATATAGCTTCAGTTCAGCCATCCTCATTATAAACTCATAGTATATCGGTCAGTTTTGTCAAAATGACAAGACTGGAAGATTTTTCTGTTTAATTGACATCTGATCTTACTGGGAGTGTATGGAAGTCCTGCCTTCAGGTGGTTCTCTGCAAGTATCAAACCTAAAAATATACTTGCATTTCAGAAAACANGCACTCTGAGTAAAACATCTCAGAACACTTGGCTTTTTCAGATTTAAAAAAAAATCATTGACAAAGAGAAAAAAGTTGAGAACTTGAGTGCTTTGTGTGCTTTTCTTCCTTAGTCTTGATTAAAAATGAACACCAATTTTCACATACAATACAGGGATTATAAGACATCGATAGCCAGTTACTTGGAATGACATCATATATCGTGCCATAAACAGCTATATATAGTTTTCACATAAGTCCTTCATGTAAAAGAATAGAGGAAAGACTTTCTTGAGTTTTAGTACACAATTTTTATTATTTAAGAACAGGTTTATATGTAATGAAGGGTAACTATATACTAATCTTCATTCACTGCAAGTGGCCTGCAGAAGCAAACAGCTTTAGATCCAGTATCAGAACATAATTCAGATGCAATATTTAGTGAATATTCAACATGGGCCTTGCACTCCAAAGCCATGCTGCACATATTTTCTGACAGAATATTAAGATATCTCTAATCCCATTGCAGTTCAAATACAAGGAATCATCTAGGCAGCCCTTGAATTTAACCAGCTAAGTCAATAGTGACTTACCCAATACCCTAAAAAAGAGCTGTGACAGTTTTAACAACAGTGGCCCAGGTCTGAGAGCAGATTCCCAGAGGACTGAAAAAACTGGCTTAGAAGTATGCTGAACTCTGTTGCTGGAAGCTGATCTCTGTCTGGTGTGCCAGGTCTGCAAGAGAAATCCAGGGAGAAGCAGCTGGAGGGAGCAGGAAAGCCAGCAGTTTGGCTAATAGCCACTGGTACTGTGTTGCCTAGCAGTAGACTCTGACCCTTCCTAGCAGAGTTCTCTCAGCTGTTCCTGTAAAGTTAAGGTATTGCTATGATGATAAAGTCCCTCTCAGATATTCTGTCACACAAATGCCTTTATTGCTTTAATTTAAGTGTTGAGAACTTTATCTTAGCTTCACTGACAATGTTAAAATTCATCGGACTGGAAAAAGTGCATTGTCTTTCCACAGTGACTTCAAGTAATAACAACAGTGTATTCATCTCTGATGTTTTCTGTAGGACTATGGCATTTTTTACATTTTTTTCTCCTTCTGCAGTTGAACACTTTGAGTAAAAATAAAGGTACAGAGCAAATGCAGGTAAGTGGAAAAGAGAACAAGTGGTTTCTATGGCAAAATACCCTTTGCCATTATCTATTGGTGTAAATTGTGCGGTATATTAGTTTTCAGTGAGGACTGAACTCCAACTGGGATCAATCAGTATGACATTAACTAGTCACAGCTTTCTATGTACTCCAGCCATTATCTTGATGTAAAAGTAGACACATTTTTGCAGGGAACAGACTAAGTATCATCTTTGTTGCCAGTACAGCTAAACTAGCACTCCTTGCAAGCAAAGGCAATGAAAACAAGTCAGCATTCAGTTTTTGCACAGATAAATCATGTTAGTTCTTCACCCTTTGTTTACTAGCATCCTAGAAACCTAGTGATAGGAAGGGTGGAAAAATGTTGAGTTTTCCCTTGTTGAGGTAAGACCTTTACACATAAGCCCAGTAATTTATCTCCTTTTCCTTAACAACTGCAAGGAAGCATTTGTTACATTTTAGGTAAAGTTGTTGAAACAGAGAAGATCATGTAGAAAGTCTACATTTTAAATATTTTTGCGTACTGGAGTGATGACAGCTTGTTTGGATTTTTTCATTGGCAAATTCTTACTATCAAGTTAAGCGGTACCTTGCACAGGTTAATTGTGCTCATGTACATTTGCATACAAGTCTGACAGCAGAGAACCAATCACAGGGTCTTTAATCTTCCGAGTTTCACATTTACACTCTTCTACAATCATGATTTCTTTGACCACTGGAACAGAATCAGTGCAGTTGAGTTCCAGGCGCTTCATGGAGAACTTGCTGGGCAAGCAATGAGAACAAAAGGTATAAAGATGATCTTCTGAACCAGGAACATGAAAGGAACTGCATTTTCCAAAACACAGATTATTCTGTACTGTCACCTTCTCACAGCTGTTATGAGTGACACCCTGAAAGAGAAAGCAGTTTAAGGTTTCTGGTGCAGAAATGGCCCATAGACTTTGCTAGAAGGCATGAAAAAGAAAAGGAAAAAAAACCCCAACACTGCACTTTTTTCTTCTCAAAACGAAAAAGTACAGATTACTAAGCCACATCTGTATGTACATATGTCTGTGTGAAATAAATTTAGTTCTGGATATGAAAAGACATGGTCCTTAACAGATTGTGATTACAGAAATGCTGATAATAGATGGTAACTTAAAAGGAATACAGCACTTTTACCTATACTGTTTGTTTGTCTTGATGTTACAATATGACAGAATGGCTTCATCTATGCGTGGGACAATATACCAGTTCTTTGAACTTCTTAGCACAGAATTAGACACAAGAAAGTTTTCTAATTAATGCAGGAGAAAAGAATCCTTTCTTAGCTGTAAGAAAACAACCAGCTTTTCCTGTAAATACTTGTCCTGAGACTCTGTATATATATACATGTGTGTGTGTGTGTGTATACATACACATATTTAGCTCTATGTATCTGTTAGAGAGATCATAATTCAGATGTACAAACAGTTGAGATATATATTCACTGAATGTATAATTACTCATCACTTCCCTGCCTGCACAGGCTATGTCAGAATATCTGTGCATAAAAATAATTAATAATTCTATGAAAATTAGAGTCTGCAGCTTTCCAGTGCTGCAATTTAGCAGTTTGCCTCATCAGACTAAAACTTTTTCATCAGTGTCTTTCAGCCACTTAAAATGAGCAAGTGTTCTGAAGCCCTGTGACTTAGCCACTGAAATAACCCATGTCCCTTTAGTTGCTGATTAAAGAGGCAGGGGAAAGGCATGTTTGTTGATCTTGAATACCTGTTCTTACCTGGGCAAAAGGCAGGGTTCTGCAGTTTTCCTGGTGCATTTCATTGGTCTTGATTGGCAGGACAACCTCTTCAGAGTCTGAATTTTTCTTTAATATGAAGTGGTCCCAAAATTTCTTGGCATCTTTTCGGTAGGGAAATTCAGAATCTCTCTTGCTGGAATAATGGGGTGGAGAGAAATTTTCCACAGGAGAGATCTCTCTGGGTGCAACCCATGTTCTCAGGTCTTGGTCTGCATGGAGTCCTGTATTGGGAAGAATGAATCTGGACATTTTTTTCTCCTCTTTCTTCTCACTTCCAGATGCTGTCTGTGGAATTGATACAAAAAAGCTCGGTACTCTCAGGGTCTTGTCAACGCCTACTGGGTTCTCGCTTACCAGCTCAGGAGAACTCTGACTTTCAAACAGATTTTTGTCCAGGTAGAACAAGTGCTGAAATGGCCTTCTGCTTCTCCTTTGCTGTGAATTTCTCTGTAGCTCTGTGGCTCCAAGGCATGAGAGTACTAACATCTGAAGGAGAAGCAGTGACATGATCCTGGGAAGTGCAACCCTGTAGACCTACTGCTATTGCAGTGAATGTAGTATGCTAGCTTTATATCAGAACCTTGTGTCAGATTATGGCAGAGGAGAGGAAGGCTCAGGAGAGACCCTGGTGTGGCTAATTGCATTCATTAACTGTAGATTACAATTATGATAGGGAAGTTTGTGCTAATGAAACTCTGCTTTCAATCTGAGTTATGTGTATTAGAAGCTCCTATCTAAAATCTAGTAACCCAGGATGTTGTGGAGGACAGAAGGAGTCAACAGGAGGAAGTGTTTGGATAAGGTGTCTAGTTTAGGCTGAGGAATTAAGGAAACATTCAAGATTGTGTATTAGAATGTTCAGTGTAGTCTTCATTGTTTATTTTGACTTTCCATTCCATACAGGCAGAGACTGTCAAAACAGGGAGTGTTATTTCATTACAATAGGAAAAGGCAAGCTGATTAAAGTTTGCAGAAACAGTAAACTCTGGAGACCATGTTTTCAAAAGTTAAGTCTAACTTTGGTCTTTCAGATTTGGGATATGACCCAAGGTCTGCACTGCTAACAGACTGCCACTCAGACAATCAGAGTAGTCTGTTAGGGAGCACTAGCCCTTGCTTCATCTTCCTCACAGCAGGTTTGCAGCTGCTGGAGTGCAGACATGCCACCAGCACAGAGCAAAAGGTCTCAAGGTGAAGAAATTCTGCCTCCTGGGTTCTCAGAGATTAACTAACAGTGCCACATCCTGTTCAGGCACCAAAGCCACTCCAGGTGTCCTATAAAGTTGGTAAAAATGAACATTTAAATAAAACATGTTAGAAAAGACATACTGGTGATTGTAGCTATCAAAGTCTCAAATACCTCAAGACTACTAGACCTTAAAATAGAGGCATTTTCTGCAAAATTACCATATTGTGCAACATGTAAGAAAAAAAAATCTGCTAGAACAGCATATAGAGAAAGGTTTTGGGAAAAGTTATTTTCAATAAACATTGCAAACAGTGATCCCAATATTAAAATACTAAAGAGAAATTCTGCTTCTGATAATTTTTCTGTTTCGGTACTCTACACACTCCTGTTGCTACAAAAGTCTATCCGTAGACTCTAAAGTTTGTATTATTCTTGAAAAATTAAGTAGTGTGTACTAGATATATGATGTTCGTTGACTTTATTTTCTAGGGAATTAATTTCTTACCTGGAACTGCACTTTGAATCCTCACATCATATCTGTGTTGGCCAACAATTTGAACTGAAGCACTTTTGTAATTAAAATACCTTCTATCTGATGTGTGCTGGTAAGTCACTCAGAACTACTCAGCAATGACAAGAACATTAAATTTTGGGGTTTCCTTCTTTTTTTTCTCTCTGTTTTAGTTGCTGAAGAGCCCCAAAACTGGGCTGATATTCAGACCTATGTATATATTGTATTATATTGACACAGAGGATATGACACATTTGCCAATGCCTTCAAGCATGAAGTTTGAGTGTTTGAAGCAAGATACATTATTGGCAAGGCATCTAAGGATGTCTCTGATAATGCACAGGTAAAAACTAAGTAAACTGTAGAACCGGAATAATTGGGTTTCCCAGACTGTCTAAACTAAACTGGCCTGGGTTATTGCTGCAGTGTGAATGTTAAGAAGGAATGTATAAAAATCTTAGTATTGACATACATGTATAGATATTTTGCTGCTAATGTGACATTGCAGTGCAAAGGCAATGAAAAAAAACCTATTCAAGATCAAAATCCAGTCCTGGTACATAACATTCTATCCTGTAACATATAGCAAGAAGAAAGGCCTGTGAGGGCTTCAGATGTAAACACACAAATTCTTGTTTACAGAAGGGTAGGGGAGAAGACTGAATCAAAGGAGTGTCAGCAAGTCACCCTGCAAGCTGCTCCACAACCCAGAGGCTGGTAAAAGAGCTCTCTTCACTTCTAGGTCAAGCCATTTCTGGTTCCATTTCTGGTTGGGTGGTTTTACGTAAGATCTGATGAGACCCAAAAGTAGCATGCCAGCTCTGGTTCTGCCAAGCAAGTCTCAGACTGTTCCTTCATGCCTACGATAGTATGCTATGGCTGCTTTCCAAGAGGCAAAGTTGGTAAGATACGGGGCCTGGTACATCTGGGCAGGGTTTGTTCAATATATAAGTACTGCCTTAATCTGTTTTGAAGTCAGCTGCTTATATAACTATGCAGAGGTAGCAAGTCTCTCCTCAGCCTCTCAGCTTAGGCAAGAGCCTGCCTGCATTACAGGAAGGCATTCCAGTTCAGACAGCAAGCTCAGATAGTCATTCTAAAGTTAAAAATAGCAAGCATTTGCAAGTCTCTTTGTGGTGACATCAACTGCATAGACTAGTAATTGACTACAGGGGTTGGACTGGGCACATAATCGTTATGTTCCAAATAGACGTAATATCAGATTTCTACAAAAAAACAATTCTGTTTCTTTTCTAAAAACTTGTTTTCCTGCCTGATTACCCTTTCATATAAGCATAGAACATGTTTTCACTGTATTTTGGTTGTTAAATCTTGTGGCTATATGCAGCAGTGTCTTTCAAGCAGGCTTTCATTTGCCTTCATAGTAGCAATTTATTCAGGACATTCTGTTTTCACTAGAAATAGTCACTGTGAATGTTTGCCCATCGTTTTAAAACTGTCAGGTCTATAGATGACAAGTGCTATGCAAATGCAAAGTGGTATTATTCATTTGTTTCAGAGCTGGAGTTTATTCAGTCATTATGGACATTATCTATGCTGCCAGTTGATGCCTAAAAATAATTCTTGGGCAGCAGTTGAATTACTTGCCTTCTGTTGAGCTAAATAGTCTCATCATGCCATGATTGATGATAAAATCATTAAAATTGATTTTATATATACAGTCGAATTCAATATCTTACAATTTTCAAAACACATCCTATGTAGACAAACTTGTATCCAGATACATTTTTCACAGATCCCATATGAAGACCTCAGAACTAATGAATTATCACTATGCAGTTTATTTTCCAATAATTGTACTTATCAAAGAAGGCCATCTGTGGTCTTTGTTTTACTGAGTTTCAGGGAAACAGATCACATACAGGCCTCATGGGAAATTTTTAATTATGAAACCAAGAGTTTTTTAACAAGGTATGAGATGAAAGAACAGACAATAGGTTTGTTTAGTTTCGTACCTCTGTGCCAGTTTGGGCCAAATGCAGGGAAACGTCCAAAAGGAACATCTCCTCAAAGGAAGGCAGGTTATAGCTGCCCCTCCCCCACCAGGTTCGGGAAAGAAATATTCCTCAGAGGAATGTGAAAGAGAAAATAAAAGCTATATACTTAACAAACACACAGGTAAAGAATAATAATGCTAAATAATAAAATCTCTCACTGTGGAGAGAAAACCTGAAAGATTTTAGAGTCCTTCTGTGGGTGTGGTCTCTCTCCTCCTGCTCGGAGCTGGTTCGGCATGGGGGCCCCCCTCCAGGCTGGTGGAAGGTCCTTGGTGGGGTTTTGATGTGTCTTGGTGTTCTAAACAAGTCCAGAAGAGAAGACAAAAGAAACCAAAGTCCCAGAAAAACCACTCTCCGTCTCTCTCTCCAAAGAAACAGAGCTGAAAAAAAACTGGCTGAAAACCAGGAAGGGTGCTTCCTCTGCTCTTCTCCCCGCAGCAGAAGAATGCAGAGGCGTAGTGACCTTGAAACACAGACTGCTTTGAAAAGTTCGTCTGACCTTTTTTTTCTCTCTCTTCCCTCTCTCAGGCTCAGTTTAAAGGCACAGAAAGGCACAGGAATCATGTCTGGGCATAAAGCCATGATACGGGATACACATCATAAAGTCACCCCAAGACAACCTCCAACCTTAGATACTCTACATCACGAACACCCCATTGTTTCAAGTCCTCTATTGCACTTCCTTGCTTCACTCATTTAGATTTTCCTGTTCACTTTTCTCTGTTTCTTTTCTGTGTTTTGGCAACAGAACTAAAAACAGCATTAAGTTTCATACTGCAGCCAAAATGAAGGTGCTCACACTTTGAAATGTTTATGTCTTCAGTGGGGCTAGGATGAGCGTCCTTTTGTATGTGTTGGCCGATGTTCTCCTGTAAGCACATACACAGGACGCAATGGGTGGTTCTCTCTGTAATTGTTTAGGCTGGTAGGTTTTGTACAGGTGTCCTCCTCCTGAAGCATCTCCTGAATGGTACTGGCACATATGTACTGCCTAACTGATAGTGTGCTTGTGTATGGGATTGATTGCTGCAGGTTGCTAAGGAACGGGACAAGGGGAAAGGAGTCTGGGCAAACACACAATTCAGTCTTCAGGAAGATGCATCTTCTTAGATGGTTGCAATTTGGATAATAATGGTTGGTTAATTTGAGAGAGGTTATTCACTGAAGAATTTGACCCACCAACAAAATGTTTTTAGTGTAATCCAAGAAAGATGCAGGTAAGATTTCTTTAGTTAAAATAAAAATATATATAGACTTATCTTAAAATTTCTTCTCTATGAATGAAATTATATTCTTTTGCTCACTGTGCTTATATGCAGTACTTCAGATACCAGGTTCTTAATCACAGAATCACAGAATCCTTAGGGTTGAAAGGCACCTCTGGAGATTGTCCAGTCCAACCCCCCTGCCAAAGCAAGGTCATCTACAGCAGGTGACACAAGAATGCATCTGGGTGGATTTTGAATGTCTTCAGAGAGGGAGACTCCATGATCTCCCTGGGTAGCCTGTTCCAGTGCTCTGCCACCCTCTATAGAAGGAAGCTTTTCCTGATGTTGGGGTAGAACTTCTTGTGTTTTAGTTTATGGCCATTGCTTCTTATCCAGCATCAGTGCTGGGCAGCACTGAAAAGACTCTGGCCCCATCCTCCTGATACCCATCTTTGAGATATTTCTGTGTATTGATGAGATCCCCTCTCAGCCTTCTCCAGACTAAACAGACCCAGCTCCTGCAGTCTCTCCTCATAAGAGAGGTGCTCCAGACTCCNACAGGGCTGCTCTGTGGGAGGTCAGCCCCAGCCTGTGCTGGCACTTGGGGCTGCTCCTCCCCACGTGCAGGACCCGACACTTGCACTTCTTGAACCTCATCAGGTTTCTCTCTGCCCAACCCTCCAGCTGATCAAGGTCCCATGGAATGGCAGCAGAGCCTTCAGGTGGATCAGCCACTCCCCCAGTTTAGTGTCACCAGCAAACTTGCTGAGGGTGCTTGTGATCCCTTCCTACAGGTCACTGATAAACAAGTTGAATAAGATTGGTCCCAGTATTGATCCCTTGGGAACACCACTGACTGCAGGCCTCCAGCTGGACTCTGCTCCACTGATGACCCTCTGAGCTCTGCCATTCAGCCAGTTCTTGATCCACCTCACTGTCCAGTCCTCTAACCCACATTTCCTGAGCTTACCTGCAAGGATGGTATAGGAGACAGTGTCAAAAGCCTTGCTGAAGTCAAGGTAGACAACATCCACTGCTCTCCCCTCATCAACCCATCCGGCCATGCCATCACAGACACCCACTGGATTTGTCAAACATGATTTGCCTTTGGTGAGTGCACCTGACTACTCCTGAATTCAGAAACTGCATAGAGTAAACAGCAGGTATATTATGCCTAACTATAAATGCATTTCTACTATGCAAAACACTGCAGTTTTTATCACTAGAAAACAAGCTTTTGTGAGATTTTGAAGTAAAATTCATATTCACAGAAGTATATTTTGGGGTTTTTATTAACACACATTACAGAGTTAAACATAACAATTTATATAGTGTTCTAAATGGAAGAATTACAGTAGCACCAGTCGTGTGATGTAAATAATGTAGCATCACCAGTATCCACTTAATCTTATGCAGAATAGGCTCAAAATTATGATTATAATTTGAGTGAATAAAGTGTGGAAGACATTCAATAAAGTATCCCTGTGTAGAAAGAAGATCTGGAAAACTTTTCTGATATTTTTCAGACTAAATATTTGATATACATAAACTCAATAAAAACTCAAGTGTTTTAGAATATATTGGTTCAGAAGAAGTGATCCTGTGACCTGTTGGCTATCTGGTTTTTTCATAACCATTGTCTTCGAGTTAACTACTTCCCTGTCAAATTTGTTTGAAATATTGACATATTTAAAAGATATTTGACAGGGAGTGAAAGTGGTTAAAAGTGACAAGCACACACAGCACTCACACAGCCCATCCCCTATAGAAATCTAAGATAACTGCTGGGTTCTTTTCATGGAGCATCTTGGTTGCTCTTGGATATGGATATATGGATAGTTCTGGTGAAATAAATCCTTTGTTTATCCAGAAAGTGTGGCCTCCATATGTGAACACCAGAATTTACATCTCCTTTTTCTTACTTTCAGGCTTTTGAAATACTCTTGGTGATGCTGATCCTCTAAATAGTGTTTTTTCCTGGAGTTTACTCAGAGTCTAATTCAAAAATATTGAAGATGAAAAAATCCCCAAAACTCCTCAGGACGGTAGGCCCATAATTTTCTAAACTTCTTAGAAGCAATAATTGCCTATGTCAACAGAAAAAGAAATAAATTATTTGTGCTTTCCCTGATTGGAGTATGTTCTATTCTTTGAACTCCAGTATTCTAATAATAAAAATAAAAGATGCAAGAATCTGTGAAAAAATACTTTTTTAAAGATAGAAAAAATAAAATGTATTAGTAAATGTTTGGAACAGTTAATTGTATTGGAAAAAAATTCAGCAGCCTTTCAGGGCAGAAATATACTTGCTCTGCAATATAAGAATTTTAGTTTCATTAGTGTATTGTGTTAGATATGGTTAAACCAGTAAACTCACGCAGTTTGCACAGCTAAGAGTCTGTTGTGTAGTGAAATCTTCATACTCTGCAATCATTTTAAAGTAGTTCAAATGAAGTGCAGAAAAGGGAAAATTTCCCCTACTCTCGCAGAAGCAAACCCGAGTCTCTGTTGTGTCAGATGGCATGAGTCATTTATTATACTGATCAAGTAACAAGCACCTTTGTCAAAATCCCCACTCTGCTGATATCATTAATTTATTAAATAACGGGGAGAGGTATTTGAATCATCTCAATAGGCTTTATCAAATTAGCACCAATAAATTCTACAGCTTTTATTTTTAAAAGGCCCTAAAGAATAAAAAAATTATGTTTATGTCTCAGTCATTTTTTCCTGGTATTCCAGAACACACCACTAAGAGATATTGAGAGTGCTTTTTTAGATGCTGATTTTTTTCTGTAATGAAGACTATCAGAAATAACATCAGGTCTGAAACCAGGTACTCAGGAGTACTTGGTTTGGACACAAGTAGCATATCTATGTTGACCTAGAAAACTCCTTAAACAGAGGAGTTTCTGTCTAGAAAAAGTGTCTAGAAGCTTGTTATAAATATTACCAATAAAAAAAAAAAAAGAGAGAAATCCTGGAAATATTTTTGTCTGCATCTGTTGATAGCAACAATAAAGGTGAGGAGGTTCTGTCCCCAGCACTTTTTTCTCTGATGCTGTGATGCCCTGTTTATTAGCAGCAGTCCTTTCAGGGAGGTTCTTTCCTATATACAAAGACTCTTCAGCTACTCACATTTTGATTTAACTTGTCACAGGCAAGGAAGAAGGATGAGTAACCCATGCATGACAGAGGCAAAGAGGAGGAATATATAACCCCTGAAAGAGTGTCCTTCAACTTAGAGAGGAGAGGTGATTCTGCTCTGTCTGTCCCTGGCAGGACTGAGAAATTACTGTGAGGAACCGGAGAAGGAGGTTTTGCAGATCTGGTACAAAACTGATCCAGAGGCTGGCTGAATAGATGAGCAAGGGGGGGATCAACTGCTGGCAGCAGACAGGCAGATGGGGAGGATGAGAGTTCATAGGTACAGGGCAAATTCACCCTACTCAGTTCCAAAACAGCTGTCACACACTGGCTCCTGTTGAGAGAAGCTTTAGGTTTTTTTAGGAAGCCTTTGCTTGGATCCTCGCTTTTTGGTGGTGTTTTTTTGTTGTTGTTTTTTTTTTGTTTTGTTTTGTTTTTGTTGTTTTTGTTGTTGTTGTTGTTGTTGTTGTTGTTGTTGTTGTTTTTTGGTTTTCAGGGTTTTTTTTAATTTAAGACTGGCAGTAAAAACATCCAAAAGCAAGCTTTTGACAGGTCAAGTATAAATTCACTATAATGTTACAAAATGGTTATACTGCAACTATATATATCTAAAATAATAAGTTCTGGCCAGCTGGTTTTTCCCTATTAATTGCTGGGTTTTAAGCCTTTCTCAGAAATAAATCTGGATTTTTAAATATTATTTTTCAAAACCTCAAATCTCTAATAAGGACTTAGATTAATACTTTTCAAAAGCCATAGCTGCTTTACTACAAAATATGTCTCATGATTACATTGGTTTATACACACATATAAATCCTATTGATGTTCATGTATCAGTGAATATCCCAAGATAATATCCTAGGATTAAGTTTACTTTTTTTTTTTAATAAATCATCATTTGCTGTAACATTAGGTTTAGAGATGTCCCATTATTTAANAAAAAAAAAAGAGAAAAAAGAAAAAATTTGCTTAGGAATGGGAAACAGATGCAACTCTGTGTGGGCAGATCCACAAGCTTCTCAAGCTGGCCTTGGGAGGTAGAAGAAATACAAGGCTTTGCTCCCGTTGGTACTCTATGACCAGCCAAAGTCCAGCCCTTGGTACTTTTGTAAGATGTACTAGGGCATCCACCAAAGAAACTTCAGTACTTGCATGCCATCACTTCTGTCATCACTCAAAAGGATCCATTTTAGCCAACTGTCTGCCCTCATTTCCAACCCCAGCAGTATTGCTCTTTTTGTGACTGCAGAGTAAAACTGCAGTTCACAACCCCTCCTTATGAGCAAAGCAAACCAACCGACTTGGTACTTTCTTTAAAAGAAAAAATACTGTTACACAGAAGTGTGATGAAAGCCTTGAGACCCAGCTCTTTGGCATGAAAATACATATGAGTAAGTGACAGATCAAAGTCATTGGGGAGATTTCAAAACCTTAACCTGGACTTAATTTGTGCAACTGCTCTCTATACCTTGACTGGAGGCCAGTGCATCTGCACCTCTGGCAGCATATAAAAGAAGCCTTGCTGATAATTAGGATGGTTTTCCAACTGCAGTTAACTCACTGAAATAGCATGAATGTCCTTATGCTTTCATAGAGGTTTCATATGTTTCATTTTTTCAGAGGTTTCATAGATTCATTTTTTCAGAGGCATCCTCCATCCATTACAACTTCCTTGAACATACATAGCTGCTTGGTTTGACCTTCTTGCAGTCAGTTGCTTGCCATTTTCCTCGCTTCTGCACAAATACACAATTTCTTCCTCTCACAGGAAAGTGGTAGGAGCTTCTTCTCCAGTTCATATAGGTTACAGGTTCTCCTCCGTTCCACTCCCAATGTCCAGGATTGAGTTGGTCATTCAAACCTGTGGGAAATCAGTAAGACCAAATCAGTGATGTTTATTGTCACTGGAGCCAGACGCCTAGAGAGTCATGTTGATCTTCATTAAAAAAATGCATACAATTTCATGCTGAGAGAAAGAGAAAACATCTGGTAGAACTCAAGGAAAACACAATTTAGGATTTAATTGGGCCACTTGAATCACACTTAGTGCCATATGAATAAAGGAAAATGTACTTTTCTGCAGTATCTAAATGTTTTAGTGCGTATCTAAAATGTTTTTTTCTCCTTACATCTATTACATGTCTATCACCTCATAGGTTTCTCTTTTGATACTTGAAATAGCAAGTAGTCTGGGCAGCATCAGATGCCTTCAGATTTTTTCCGAATATAAAATTCTGCAGACCTTTGTGGACCTTGTTTACGCTGTTTAAATTAACAGTTGTAAAATTAGCTTGTGTTAATTAGTACAACATAAAACATAACTTTTCCCATAGCCTCTAAGTTACTAAGACCAATATGTGTGGCATAATTTCAGACATGACCTGTCTTCTTAGGAGAGACCAAGATAAGAAAATTGGCATAGCAATCTTGTGGTCTTTATCTTCATCAACCAAGTTTATTTCTTTCAGGTTAACAGAATTATGATACCATTAAACATGATCCAAAACTAACTGCATTCTTTAGAGGTAACTTAGTATACCTAGTAAATCCATCTCAGAAAATTACTAAGAGCTGATAGTTGCACTTCAGAATCAGAGATAAAGAACCAAACTGAGGACAGTATAGCAGAAACAAGAAGGGTAAGAAGAAAGCAGTAGCACTAGTATATGAGCTAAGGCAGTCATTCGCAGAAAGGAGGTACTAAGAAGACCTATCCAGATTCTTTCCATTTCTCATTAAATGTAAAGTGCCTAATAAGAAGTAGCTAAATCTGAAATGATGTGATGAAATGTTCTTTTGCTTATCATCTAATTAATGCATAAGATTTCTAACACAAGACAACACCATTAAATTAGGAGTAATGTAAACAATTCTTTAAGTTAAAACAAAAGAAAAAGTTAAATTAGTGATAGATAAAGTAACAGTCAAAAGAAAGATGAGATGAACAAAATTGTAGGAGCTTCACCAGAACTATTTTCATCAGCTTGTGTTAGAACAGTAAAGGTTTCAAGACAAAGACAGTCCAGCAATAGGCATCATGATAAACTCATCTTTTTGATAAAGCCCTATAAAAGTAGCCAGCTAAATTACAGCTTTTGAAGTAAGAAAAGCAGCAGAAATTTGAGGACAATACAATTTTTGAAAACTGGACTCAAACTGCTGCAACAGTTTCTGCTTTTCAACAGAAAAAACAACAACAGTGCACAGGAACTGCAGTCTTCAGAAGGGACTTGCCGCCAATATACTTGCCTATCCAAAAGGGTATCCTCCCACTGAAGTCCCACAGCCACTGCATATGTTGTTCATTAGCCACACTTGTTAGACTCCCCAGGTATCTAGGCTCAGCGAGAGAGGACAGAGTAATTAGCATTCCACAGAGTGACAGACAGCTCCCATCAACTTATCAACAACAGGCGTTGATTCTAGTATAAAGCATATAAATAACAAGTCACAGGAAAACCACAATTTACTGGCATGAAGGAATAATTACATGAAGACAAAGTCTTAAAATTGTGGATTACTTGGAGAGGAACCAGAGTCCTAGTCCGATTTCTCTAACAGAAAAATTAAATCAGCTAGCCAGCTGAAGGAAATGTATATAGGAAATACATGCCTCATACTCACAAACTGTGTTTTAAACCATTGGCTCGATTATTGATACCTTATTTTCCATAAGATAATAAACTTCCTACACTGAAATGCAAGCCACAGAAAGATACAACATCAGCTATTTGGTAGTAGAGCAGGAGATATCTTTTTAAAATCATGTTTTGACAAGACTGATATTATGAATAATACATTTGAGCGGTAATGTGGTTCTAAGGCATCATCATAGACTCACAAAATCATAGAACGTCCTGAGTAGGAAGGGACCCACAAGGGTCATCAAAATATAACTCTTGGCCCTTCACAGGGCATCCCCAAAAATCACACAGTGAGCCTGAGAGCGATGTCCAAACACTTCTTGAACCCTGTCAGGCTGATGCTGTGACCACTGCCCTGGGGAGGCTGTTTCAGTGCCCGACCACCCTCTGAGTGAAGAACCTTCTAATAATATCTAATCTAAATCTCCCCTGTCACAGTTACACATGCATCCTCTAAAATCAACATTCGGGCTGTAACACCATTTTCCTCCCATTTCCTTCCTCCCCCTCAATCCCACCCCCCTTATTTTTTTGCATTTTCATCCTTTTCAATTTTGGCTTTCAGCTGAGACATTCTGGTTCTCCATCCTCCTGAGAACCTGCACTTGGTAAATGCAGGTATCCCATGGGCTCCCTCAGTGGCTTATCCCAAGAAATTTGGTATCTGAAAAGCAGCGCATTCTTCAGAGGGTTGTCTGCAGTGACTACACATTTAATTCAGACTGGAGAGAAGTTGTGGTTTGTATTACGCAGACTATTTCTGAGTTAAGTCAATGCATAAAGTCTGCTCTGTGTTTGTACTTACAGTATGCCAGTTCCAAAGGAGGATTTGCAAACCCTAGCCACTGTGTGGCCTTGCCACTGACAAGTCTTTCAACCAGTACCAAACATACAAGCACCAGCAGGCTACTCTTAAGCCATTTGGGCTAAACCTTTAGGTATTAAGAGACAAATGGCATTCTTCACATTTGTCGGGAACTGTAAGCCATCAGTGGCTCCACTTTCTTATTTATCCATCTTTGTATCTGCATTGATATCCTATCACCTTTTTACATGTCACACCTGGTGTTGCCATCCCTCTGCTGCTGAACCTCTGGTGCTGACATTTCTGTTGTCCCATATTTCTGACTGCCAGTCAGTCTAAAAGTGACGTCAACCCCTTCAGCCTCCTGGAATATCCTGGGTGATGGTTGACAGGGCCAAAGCAAACAACACTGGTCATAAAAACGTATTAAGAGGGTAAAAAAACTTTTCTAATATAAGTATAAGTAAATGGTATTTTAGGGAGTTTGCTAATTTCATGACTTTTGCTAGATGACAGAGACAGAAGATCACTACTGCTCCAGATGAAGTTATGACTGTCTTCTTTAAGAGCTGGGGCAGCAACCAGGCCTCAAAAATGGTATGGCAGACTTGAGGTCACTATGGAAACTTTGAACAGGTGTTAAGAGTGAAAGCCCACCATTAAGCCTGTTGCCCAGTTAGAGATCCATCCCTGGAGCTCCATTCCTGTTATGTCTTCTAGGAGTTCTGATCCCATGGATTCCATATGATGCCACGCAAGATAGGGAAGCAGTAAAAATTTGCATGAGGATAAGTTCAAAGTAGTGGTCCACAATATTCTGCACACTCCCTACTGCACAAAATCTGGACCATTCCTTAATCTGGGCCCACAGGGCAGGATATGAAATAAATTCATTGTGTTGCTGAGGGTGGATGCTGCTTCTGCAAAGTCCTTCTCCCTTACCCCTGCAGGCCAACCAAAGCAGCAGGGGATGGATTTGCCCTCCGCTCCACGCTGCATGGTGGATCTGCCAAGGCCAGCAGGTCAGCTGGGTGTTAGCCCTCACCTGTGCAATCACAGCTGCCCTGAGGCAAGCACTGCACAGTAACATAGGGCCAATCAGTGCCTCTCTGAGTTCCCAGAGAACAGCATGGAAAGGATCTCGCTGACACCACTCTCCTCACGTAGAGGTGTGGTGGAATAGCCTCAGAAGTGTCTGGCAGGGGTCAGGATTGTGCACCCACTGTGGTAGAGGCTCCCAAAACTGCACCCAGTGAAGGTGTCAGCAGGGCTTCAGCTGTGACTCTCATCACTGTGAGATGTGCCTGTATGTCCCAAGGGTGACATGCTTCCACCGTTCTGGGCCAATCTGCCAGGCACAGAATCTCTGGTGAGCTAGGAACAAAGCTGTGACACTGACAAAGGCTGTTGGAAAGTTTTGTACTCCATTTTCTTCTACAGACAGAGTCCAGGAAAGCAGGAATAATTAATTCAGAGTATCCTCCCAGGCTAACTGCTTCAGCAGCAGGATTCCATTCCCCCTCACAGTGACAGTGGTTGCACTGACTTCTGGTTGCAACTTGTGGTTGCAAATGGCCTGAGAAGAGGTTTGGGCAGCAGTTTCTGTGGTACCACTGCTAGGTGAGCAAGAACAAAACTACAGCATTTTACCTGGCTTCCATTTAAGGACTCTCAAAACCCAGGAACTAAGTAATTTACTTTAGGTAAGCCTATCTTACTCCTGTTGTTCTGATTGTCCTAGAAAACGTGAAACCAAAAAGTGTCAGCGTGTGTCAGTAACTGCTCTATCATTTATGACATACAGGGATGGTCTAAGCAAGAACAGTTTCAGACTTTTACTTCAATCCATGTACCAGGGAGAGACTTCATCACTGTGAAAGGAAAGCACTGCAATAATTATGATGGTGTCTAATCTTTTCTCTATAGGAGTACTTTCTAAGTACAGCTTGAGAAACACATTACTAAAGAGAGAACAACTGTTCTAATTGTTATATCTAGTTAGGGGATTTATGTATTGTAGGGAAATGAGAACCATCCTGAGAGAACATAGCACTTCCAATAATGTTACTCAGTGAACCTCAAGGCACAGCGTCAGACACCGGAAATTATAAGATAATGTTGTTTATGGAGTTGTGTGCATCTAACACTTCCTAATGTAAATTATTCAAGATAAGGTGTTATAATGCCTTATTAGGGAAAAAAAAAAACTCAAACAAAACCAAAAACAAACAAACAAACAAACACCAACCAAAAGAAGCCACAACAAACCCACACACATCACTTTTTTCTGTGCTAAACCATCCACTTAAAATTGTTCCTTCATGCTTTAGAATTTTTGTTATTGAGTCAAGAGTATTCTTTATCTTAGAGCAGTTGCACAAATTAAGGAAACATTTTGGGTAGCTATTGACCTTGAGTACTATATGGAAAACAGCGCAAAAACATTACTGATTTTCAATAAATTATCTGATACATTTAAAAGAGTCTTGTACCATTTTGGTAAGTTTAACATCAGCAAAAGCACACTTGACAAAATATGAAGGTCTCCACAGGACACAACATTTTATTTGAACTGCTGCAGCAAATCCATGTCCTATACCGATAGTGAAGGGTGTGGGGGGTGACTGAAACACTGTGCTTATCTCAGTCTTTTGTTTGGTCACCTAGGAAGTTATCCTGATGCCTTGAAATAGGTGTCTAGTGTTGCTTACAACACCTTGTGGTATTCAGAACATTCAGATGAGAGTGGCAGACATGATGCAGAGCTTGCAGGAGCCCTGCACTTCCAGACTGGCAGTTGAAAGACAGTGCACATGAGGCCTATAAAATGACTCTGGGTACCTGGATCCATATGCAGGAGTCACACAATAGTTAAACCAGTCACTCTCACTTGGAGAACCAGTATTAGGAGAGGAGGGCTGCTGTCCTGCTTTCCACTAGGGAACACTGAGCCATCGTGAAGGAGCTAATCTATTACTTTAGATGTGGTTCTGCCTGAGATTCCCAAGGACTGAGGCCACGTGTAGCTAATGTAGTACCATCAAACAAAATAACATGTCCTGCCTTACACAGCTAGCAGTAGAGGACCTGAAATCTAATCATATTTGTGCTTTAATTAAATTTTCAACTTAAAAAAGATAAAGGTATAATATGACTAATAAGGCACAAGACACAGCTGTGGGTTCTGTCTATCCAGTTCTTCCATCCCTTCAGTGGCAGCAGTGAAACAGTCTCACATGTGAGTGAGCCCTGCTGTACTGACCCTTGGGGAGGACATGTTCCTATTGGATAAACTAGAGCTGTGGCATAAATCATCAAAATTGCTTCTAAATCAGGCTGCTGTGGGATCACTCAGCCGTAATATCCCCCAGATGCTTCTCTCCACGTTGCCAAGAGCCTCTTCATACATACAAACAAAGCTAGAGAAATGAGTTCTTAAACCACCTTTCTCTCCAGTGAATTGGAGAAGGGTTAGAAACAGTGCAAGACTTTCACAGCAATTAACTGAGATTCCCTGCCCCCCCATCCCCCAGTGTAACACTGACATACAGAAACTTGCATCAAGACAAGCTCATATTTGTGTCTGCTTCTACCCCTGCATTTGGAAACTAAAGGAGAGGGCTGCATACCACCTGCAACAGACAGATGCAGTGTATGTCAGTAGAAATTCAAAATGGCCTGCATTAGCCTGTGTATATGTAGTTATGTCCAGACAATAATTGCTTCCACAATAAAGTGATAGCATTGCTTTGGTGGAATAGAATCATAGACTGTCAGGTTGGAAGGAATGTCAAGGATCATCTGGTCCAACTTTTCTTGGCAAAAGCACAGTCCAGGCAAGATGGGCCAGCACTCTGTCCAGCTAAACCTTGAAAGTGTCTGAAGTTGGGGACTCCACCACATCCCAGGAGAGAGTCTTCTAACTGATCTCATTGTGAAAAAAATCTTCCAGGAGTTTTTGTGTCTAATTGGAATCTTCCCAGGAGTAACTTGTACCCATAGCTGTTCATCTTTTCTATGTGAGTCCTTGTAAAAAGATAGTCTCCATCTTCTTTGCAGCCACCCTTTAAATACTGAAACATGGTGATAATGGCTCCCCTATGCCTTCTTTCTTCACACGGCAGGCTTTACAATCCTTTGATCATCTTTGTGGCCCTTCTCCAGACACTCTCCAGCCCGCCCACTTCTGTATACTTTTTGTACACCCTGCTCCCAAGTCTGTCATCTCAGGATAGCAAGGTTGTCTCAAAAAGGGTAGGAGGTTGGTTCCTTGGAGACTGTTAGTGAATCAACTTTAACAGTGCTTGTGCACTTTTCCCTGTTCTGTATCATACAAAAATTCTAGCTAGACAAATGATTAGGAGCTTAAAATGGTGCCATTTTTGTATTAATAAAAAATTATTCTTTTTTTCAGAGAAGTTGGCTGATTTACTGAAAGTCAATTCTAATATTTTCATTTAATATCTAGTTTGTTTGATCTATTGAAAATTGAGGACTGACCTCCATGATAGTTTTATTTCCCTGTTGGAAATGTTTAAATGTCAATAGAATCAGTATCAATAACTGAAACACCGCAATTAGTGGTGCTGTTGATTACTGGAGGAGCTGGGGAAAAGCACAAAATAAAATTTAATGAGTTATGTTCTTGTACCACATTTAAATGTGTTCTTGGAGTTGTACTTTTGTAAATCACTTCCAGATGGAGGCCAGGAGTACTCCATTTACTGGGATAAGCCTTCCTTAGTCTATGCTAGCATGACATTAATTGAATTATCACAGCCTTAGGATTAATTTCCTTGTGGATTCAGTGATATGCCTTGATTTTTTGTGTAGTTTTTTTAACACCGTCATTTAAGTACTGTTGTTTACATTTATTTACTTTTATTCAGTTTAATATCTACATTGCACACTATAGCCTTCATCAGGAAGCTACCAACTACAAAAAATATGGGTCACAAAAATCACACTCTTTCAGAAGATAGGAAACACATCCCAGTAGTGTGACATATGTTCCCAAAGGATCAATTGACTGTTGAAGACTTCAGAAAAAAAATATTCAAAATTTATAGTTTTGTTTACTTACATGTAGCATTAAAAAAGCAGGTAATAACAAACAATTTCAAGGGCTGAAATTTTAAGTAAACCAAGTAATAACATAAAATCTGGGGTGAGTTCACAAGAGCACATAGCATTTACCTTTTAGTAAAGAATATCTTCCGTCAGCTGGGAGGTATAAGTATCAAGACTTTTCTTTTGCATGTTACCAAGACAACATAATCTGGCATAACTGAGTGGAATGAATCAATGTTTGTTATGCGTGCTTGGCCATGATTCACGTTTCCAGCATGTCCTTCCACTACTTATGGAACATATTCTGTTTCTATCATTTCCAACTCCTCCCTGTTTTAATTTTCCTTTCATGGAGTAATGGAGACATCTGTTTAAGCCCTTCCTATTTTTCAGACTGGTTTTCAATCTGGTGCTCATAATTCAGGACAAGGTACATCTATCCTCAGGCAAGCTTCATGTTACCATGGCTAACATTTCTTCAAGTGCTAACCTAATACCCCGAAAACCGAAATACCAAAGCGCATGTCCAAAAAGCAAGACTGGCAGGTTTTTTGTCTCATACTTTGAGACAACTACTATTATTGTTATTATATCCTTTACAAGTCAGAAGTGTACTGCTAAATCGAATGTTAAAGTTTTCAAGCAGTTACAGAATCTTCAAAGCTGCATGTTCAGAAGAATACAGTGAGGCACACAGGAGCTGGCAACATTTTACCATTGCTATACCAAGTGGAGATAGAGCCAAGGAAGTGGTGGGTAAGAGAGGATGAAATTCTGAGTCTTTGCTGTATTTCTCTTCTCCCAAACTAACTCTCCATTAGGAAAGTATCCTCACTGAAGGTGGACAGCTTTGGGAATTCATGCTGTGATTAAGATAGCATCACCACCTGAAACATTATGAGACTAGTAATTGTATCATCCACTGGGTTTGAATCCCAGGACTTGTTCAGTTTTTTGGAGAAGCTGTGCAGAACAGACAAAGCTGGGATTATCTAAATAAATTTGGCCTCAAGAGCAGCATTCAGCTCAGGGCAACAGCAGTGCACAGCAAACACATGATGGTCTCTTACTGTTCTCTGCAAGCCCGAGCAGCAGTGTTCCAGGTGACCTTGTGATTCACTACCAGGAAGTAGCAGCTGCCCTCATGATGTCTCCACCCAGAGGGACATTTCTTCATGGTTACCTCCTAAAATAAAAGAGGAAAAGGTAAAACGGACTTCTGTCTATGCACAGATAGTCTGTGCACTAGTGCCCAGAATTAAACTGGGCATGAACAGTGGTGTATAAATAAAGCTACTGCATTGCTTAGAAGATTTAAATAAATAATGCCTGACAGAGGAGCCTACAACTTATAGTTAGTAGCTTTAATGGTGACAGTAGGATTCAGTTCCAAAAATCCTCTAAAGACTGTATATGAGTTTGGACACCATTTTCTGTCTCCTGCAGTCTGTGCAGGGAACACAGCGCAAAAAAATTCAGCATGACGTGTTAAGTGGTGGAGGGAATGTATGTTTACAGAATACCTAAATAAGCTTATTTTACTAACTTCCACCCATTCTCTCACAGACTTCATTGACTGACTCTGTTATGCCCACATCGTCAGAAGCACCAAGACGCTAGTGCTCATGTGGTTTGTCCAGGAGCGCTTGTGGTTGACAGAGAGGAAAGGCAACACCAGCAGTCAAGTCTTCATCATATTTCTGGGAAACTTTTGTTTCTGCTGAAAGCAAACCTGAATCTGGATAACACTTATTCCCTGTTCAAGTAAGTAACAGTTGCAGGAAGATCCTCTGCTTTAGGGTATCCCCCATCGTAGACTCTATGCTCTGACTTAGATAACGCACACATGGCTACATTTTTACCTTGCTTTGGGAATTCCAGAATTTCCATGTTATCCCATCACACTGAAAAAACTTTTGAGTGCTTTCTTCATAATGCAAGAGGCCCTTTAAATTTGGTGTACAGGCCTTTTGAAAAGAGTAAAAGTCCTGGAAAGAGAAAATGTCATTTGAACATTTGAAGGAAAATAATTACACAAAACAAGTGAAATGAAACAGATTAATTAGGTCTTATATTACAATTTTATGCCATGAAAACTCTTCTAGGTGTTAAATCATTTTGGAAAACAGCACGACTGAAAACAGATGGTGAAAATGCCCATGGAAAAAATGGTTTCATACCTTATGTTTCGATCTTGGTTCAGATGCAAGTTCTGCCTTATCAGCCTGTGGGATGTCTGTTTTCCTAGAGGAGATGACATTTATCCGTGGTGCCTTCTTGTTGGTTTCAGCTGAGATGTCATCCTCTATTTTGAGTGATACAATCCCATGATACTTCATTTTATAGTATCACACACACAAGAACAGGAGACGAAAAGAGAGGGTTAGTACATACAAGTAATTCTTAAATAAACTAAACAAATAACAAAAATTAATTACAATACAAATTATTATAAATCAAGGGAAATTACACTAAGGAAAAAGAAAGCATAGAAAAATAAAGTATTGGTCATAAGGAATCATTAAAATTGATAAAGCCTGAAAAGAACAGAATCAGAAAGAAATCGTGGACAAGTCCGACCAACATCCATAATACTCTTACTTTGAAAACAACATCTGTTTCATTTCTAAATACAGATGAAGGACGAACCTGAAAAAGGTAGAACAGCAGAATGTGATAGGTATATTCACTCATTATAGAAACAATAATACTTTATGTAACATTTACTCCTAGGTTATAAATCATGCAGAGCATGTCTTGGGTTTACTTCTTTCTCTTTAGAATAGAAACATACCACTTCTGAAAGGAGCCATTAAAAAGCACAAAGTACAAGTGTAATGTTCAGTGTTCAGAAAAACAGATTCCAGTAACTTTTAAGGTCACAATAGCAGAAAGTTACTAAATACCTAGCTAAACCAATATAGCTTAAGCAGGAAAATCAGTGGGCAAGGTTTAAGTAACTATTCCCTGTTTCAGCTAACAGTATTTTCAGCTTTAGAACTTCAGCACCAGATACACAGCTTCTATACATTTGCCTGGCTCCACCAACTTCTTTCTTCTATTTTACCCATAATTTTTACAAGATTAGAAGCTTCATAATTGATGAAGATGCTTGATGCCTGTTTCCTCCCCCAAGTCTTGGTTTTATTCCTCTCTTTCATACATGGATCCTCAAAATCAGGTTGGTTTTTTTTTTGGCTTTTTCCTTATGGTTTTTTTAAGTAGCCCTCAGGTTTGACTAAGAGCAAACTCATGTAGTTTATAGTTATGGTTTGGTCAGATAGGATTGCTACAAAAATATGACGGTTAAGTGAAGATATCACATCACAATAAATTCACAAATCATTCCATCACCGAACCACAGAAGTGTCTTACTATTCTGCCATTTCCAGTTACTCTCAGCCTGGTCCTTGACCGATTTGCCAGGCTGTACTCCTGCCGCAGGTCCCCTCCATGTTCTGTCATCCCTTTGGAAGGAGGCAGTGGGATCCCTTCCAAGGAAACATTGCCAGGCCTGGAAGGTGATGAGGAGCCCGAGGAAACTGGAAACAGCGTGCCTCTCCCCCAGAAGTCACGCTTGCTTTGGCCAGAAGAATGGGAATGGCTGCATTGACCTGAAAGCACAAAAAATGGCAGATGGTCAGTTCTAACTGCATGAGCAGATAACTGGTCACATTGACATGGGCACATAAACAGCTTGTCCTTAAAAGCTGGATGCTTCTTTCACTTGAAGTAGTTAATTTGCTGTTTGTTCAGTCACCCTCATTTCTGGGGTTATCTATTACTATAACTGCAACTACTGCCTATGTTAAGTATGATTATGCATATGTGATGATGCATATGTGATGCATTTGTCTACCCACAGGTCAGAATTTCAACCAAGCATCTGCTGAAAGTACCTGTTTTTATGCTTATATTGGGGTTTGAAGTGTTGGGTTTTTTGGTCATGGGTATATAGGTATCTTTAACTACCATTGGTGATACTTCCATCATGCCCAGAGAAGTTTCTTCTTGGAAATCCAGGACACGGTTGTTTCAATGAATTCATTGTGTCAGTTAACTCCTGATTTACACTAGGAATGTTTGGGAGAAAACAAATCTGAAATTT
The DNA here is from genome assembly GCA_013397975.1 of Machaerirhynchus nigripectus. Taxonomy (NCBI): domain Eukaryota; kingdom Metazoa; phylum Chordata; class Aves; order Passeriformes; family Dicruridae; genus Machaerirhynchus; species Machaerirhynchus nigripectus. Next base: position 124,894 of record VZRQ01006448.1, on the reverse strand, counting down.
TAAAGGGACTTTTTGTAACATGAAGCCTAATTCATTGCAACATGGATATTTAAAATACTGTTTTACTAAACACCAGAAGGAAAAACACTCTTCAGCTGTCAGAGGATGCAGCTGCTTTGCTAGTTATTTCTATTTTTCCTACAGTTTTCCTATCTCTCTGTTTCTACAGTTGCTCCTTTTTGGTCCGATTTTAGGCACACCACATTTGATCACTGAAAAACACAGTAATAATGCAGTCTTAAAAGCCTAAACTGTGTAATGATCATCGCTGTTTGCTGTGAAGTTGTGGACTGATTTTTAAGCATTGGAAAATATATTGCTAAGAGATAGGTTAACGTGTTAGGGTTTTTTTTTGAGAGGAAAATACATCTCTTTTAGAGAGTGTGTAACAACTGCTAAATAGTAACTGGAAAAAAAATTCTAATGGATCTAAAATCAATTTTTCCCACTTCAATAGAGGAGAACTCATGTTGTTATGAAAAGTAGTTTCTTTCCTGGCACTTTTCTCATTTTGTACTCATTGCTTTCTCCATGCTGTGTCTCCTAAGAGGATGCATATGACTGTGTGAGAGAATAAAGCCTCTGCAACTGCCGAGCCTGTTTTGTCTAAAAAGAAATTAAGCAGTTTGATCTAACGGTGAGTGTTAGGAACAACTTGTGGTTGAAAATAGGTAGCTACTCAGCCAAGATTGTCCCACCTTCTTAATCGTGAAGATCAAAAGAGAATACCTCCTTTTGAGTCCAAAATTTTCACTACAGCTTTTGTCCGTTTGCCAAGAACAGCATTCACAGGGGAGTGCAGAACTACTTCAAAGACTTCATCATCTTCCTCTAATCCGTCATAGGTAATTGCTATATTCCACATCTTGGTTGACACTCCTAACAGAAATAAACATTTTAATTACTCTTTAAGTGCTATTTCAATCAATCAGGGTGTCAAAGAAATAGATTAATTAACATGTCTGCAGCTAGAATGGAGTAAATTGTGTATGCTATTGTGCTCCTACCGACGGACTGGACTCCTGCTGTTCTTCCAAACAACATTAAGTTTGAATTTGTTCCCGGGTAATGATGATTCAGTTGAAGTGCATACACTGTAAAAAAAAGCTGCTGTAGATGTGCAAAATTGCACTGCAATACATAGATTTAGGACTTCCACAGTGATTTTCAAGAGAAAATGTATCATAGGGTTTTTATCTGAAAAGCTTAACTTTAGAGATGGAACCCGTATTTAAAATACCTGCAAATGGATCAAAAACTGTGTTAGATTGAAGTGCAACCTTTTAGGCAAATCTTACAGTTGTTCTTTCTTGGTTCCTTGTCTTTACTGGGTAACTTCAGGCTTGTATATGACTAAAACAGGGTCTTGGACACCTTGAATAACTAAGCTGTACTCAATTTTGTCTAAATTTGACCTGTATTCTGGGCTTCATCTATAATGACTGAAGTCTTTAAAGCATCGCACAGCTCAGCTCAGGGTAAGTCCTATCCAGCCTAGTTGCTGGGAGGAGACATCATTTCAGCACTTCTGATATTTTAACTGATGTAAAAGACTGTAGGCAATCTCATGCTAAGTAATAAGGATACCAGTTCACTAAGGAATCCCACAGTACTTCCAGAAAATGAGCCCAAGTCTGGAATACTATTCAGCTTCTCTAGCTACAGATACATAATGGATTGCACTATCCAAAGCAAGAGTTTACTCTTTCAAAATCAGTGAATTAATTTTAGAGTTATTCAGTGCACTATTTCATACCTGGATCAAACTGAACAAGCTTGGAGGGAGTCACTGTGAAGTCCTTTCCCAGCCTAGCAGATATTTCATTGACCTGAGAAGAAAGCAAACAGTAAATACCATGCTGTGACCCATTTCACCGAACCACTGCATTCTGCTGCATGCTGAAGGTACTGTGCATATCTCAAATAGACAGGCCAACACATACATATACTCAGGCTGGAAAAAAAGATAAAGACCTGAAGAATAAACCTTGTTATGTGCAACAGTCATTCTGTCCTTGCTCATGGTTTTAAAAAAACGCATAATCAAAAAAAACTTGCCTATCTTATAGTTTTGCTCATTCCGCCTCAGACTGCTATTTGACAACACCAGGTAACACAGCTGTTCACCATGCCTGGGGACCCTGCCATACCTGGCTCCTGGACAAGCACATCCTGTCATCTCGGAAGAACAGCAACAACCTGGCCACGTTTTCCTGTTTGGTCCTTTGTGATACCTTGAAAGACGTGTTTGTGCACCGAGATATCTGTCGTCCCCAAAGATTCATTAGGCTAAGTATGACATAGGTAAATACGGGAATTCCAGCAGTTCCCTGAGTTTTCATAGGAGACACCAGAGGATACCAGTTTCTACACTGGGGTCTTGATCCTGAAATCAGTTTCACTGGTCTGTTTATGCAAGTGACTACCAGAGTAGAATGACCGGAGTCTGTGAAGGATCAGGCAGGATGGCCCTTGATGGAAAATTAGGAAAATTCCCACTAACTTCTGTAGAAGAAAAATCAAAATTGTGTTTCTAATTAGGGCTATAGTCCTGACAAACTGTAAGGGAAAAAAAAATTGTATTTCTCTAGCAAGGGGAGCTCTTAAAATACTGGGATTTCCATTTTATGATGAAAGATAAAATTTGTGAAGGCAAGTTGCACAAAACCTGTTTTACAAAGCTATAGCCTGCAGCTTTCAGTCTAGTCTTCTTAACATAAGACAGAGGCAGTCATTGAAGGTATAGGGGGTTTTCCTAGGCTGTGGGCAGTAGGGGGAAGCATGGGGAACGCTGCCATGGCTGTGTAGTTGAAGCCCCTATAGCTCCCGGGCTCCTCCAGCCTGATAAGGCAAAACAAAAGTGCCAAGGCCCCAGACTGCACAATGCCTGGATTTTAAAGTGGCAGATCCAGGAAACAAAGCTTCTGAGCACAGTGCCAGAGGAAACTGCCTGCTCTTTTTTTTCATCAAAACTGAAATGCTGCTCCAAAACATTCCAGGTTTGGTTAATCAGAATTTCTACTTAAAACTCAGGAAATTTTGACAGAAATGTTGCAGCCAGCTGTAGTAGCAAGGACAATGCCCCAGCAAGTACGGATTGAATCACATGGCCTCTTTGATGAGTACCGAATTATCTTTACATCTGATTAATAAAATAACAGGCTGCACTTATTAAGTTAGGATGTTGGCTTTTGGCTTTACCTTCACAGTTATAAAGGCAGACTCCACCAAGTGTCCTGCCCTGGTGATTTTCAGAGACACCAGTCCCGTGTTTTCACACACCTCATATTCAGTCTGTAGCATTTCAATCCGAGACCACGACAGCTCCAGCCTGTGGGAGAAGAAGCACTGCAAGTGTAAAGCAAAGCCACCTTACCAGCCACCCCCAGCCCTTGCTGCTCAGAGGCTGTGTGAGGGGCCTTCTCTCCCGACTACTAATGTAGCCAATACACATACTGAGTCTTTGTCTCCAAATCAACACACTTGTGTAATTTAACTGATTAGGAAGAGGCAGTAGTAAATCTTCCAGACCAGCCCTGATCTACGCTAAACTACAACTGAACCTTGTTTCACAGCCAGAGGGGTTCTACGGTCACCTTGAGAAGAGCAGTTTGTCCGTAACAACAATAGGTCAAGACAAGTTATCGCTGTTTGTCCTGGTTCCCTTTAACCTTATAGTTTCGTTATGCTCTCACTCCTCAGTCTTTTCTCAGAAATATCCTCCTTTCTGCCCATATATCTTCATCTATCCTCTAACGCTCCTTTTGTAGGATACAGAGTATGCTCTAGGACTTTTCTTGCCTCTGTGCAAGGGCCTTCCCTCCTCCCCTTGCTTTAATATTCTGCATACTTTGCTCTTCAGCCTTTCTCCTGTCTGATTCCAGGTGTCTTATACACTGAATTTTAGAACTGTTTATGGGCAATGGGAGGGGATGTCTGAACCTCGGAAGACTGTATGCTGCACAAGGTAGTCAACAAAGATCTTGCCTTTTTAAAAGCTGTGATAAAAATTAGTGAGAAATGAAAGAGAGTGCAAAGAAAGAAAATAAGCTGAGCTAATTACAATTTGAACTTTACTAAAACAAACTTCTAGGCCTTTCACAGTTGACTAGCTCTACCACCAGTGGAAGTTTCCTCCTGTCCTCCTCTGATGCTAATTTTCTGGGAAACCCATTTAGAAGCTGATTTGCTTTATTTTCACTAAAGAAGATGGATGTGCCAGATGTATTCCAGCAGCATTCAAATAAAAGCTGGGACATCAACAATAAGTTATGTATTTTGAACCAATGATCATTAGGTGATAAATAGTTTAAACTGAAAACAATACCTCACAAGCTTTAAATCCAGTATTAAAATATTATTTTTTCACTAAAATTCCCCTTTGGTCTGCTGGCAGATAACTTCACTGTAACACCTATTTTCTGCAAAAAAGTGCTCTTTCTTTGCTCTTTTCCGAAAGCTGTGCTATGCATTGCCATTCATTTACAAGAAATCACACTTTCCTGTGAGAAGTGGCTTCATATAATGGTGGTTTTAATATCAGTTCATCTGTGAGCTGGCACAGAGCAGCTGGGCAGTGCTCAGGCTGTCCACGCTCAGATGTGTTTGTGTATGGGGACATCTTTTGGCACAGCACATAACTGCCTAAACACTGCCTCCAGCTCAGCTCAGCTCGGCTCAGTCCCTGTCCTCTCTCCAGTGTGCAGGGAAGTGCTCTGCCCCAGGGGCCAGCTCTCTGCTACTCTTTCTTCTCCATGAGTACTGGTTTGAGAGTAGCCAGTTTAGCCCAGGAAAAGCACACTGGTATTTTTTTTCTCAGTTACTTCTGATTAAATAAGTTAGTTGAACATTTTGCCCTATTTTCAGAAATAAAGAGAAACATTGCCTCTGCTGAAGAGCTACTCGCGCTTCTGGCTTTTATCATCACAGCACAGTTCAGATGATATTCCAAGTTTTCTGCATGAGGCTTTTCATATGTCACAAGGAAATTTGGGTAGTTTGCCTAATACATGCAGTGGGTGACAAAGAAGATGCTGTGTGCTCTCCACCTTCTTTCAGTGCTCTTTTGCATAAGTATGGGTCTCATAGCTTTGTCATTTGAAAGCATCTCCAAGCTTGTGAAAAATGCATTGCCATCAGCTAAGGGCAAGAGTGACCTGCAGCTGCAGGACCATGTTCTTGAAGCAGTAGTCCCACCCCTCCGCATCCAGCATCGCAGATCTCCAAATGCCCAACTGCCGCTAAATCCATTAGTTTCCCAGTGAGGCCCCAAAGGCCCTTGAGAACTGTGACCTAGTCTAACCTGGTGCTAAACCCTTGTATTTCGCCTTCCTGAGGGGAAGAAACCTCTACTCCAGCAAAAGCAATAGCAGGTTGAGTTGTAGCTATGTCCATGTCCATGTGTCTTCTAGCCCAGCGCCAGTTCATTTGCCCCAGGGGTGGCAAGCATGGTGCAGCACAGCACATATCACCGAGGTGCGGAGCTACCTTTGGGGCACCGCAGAGTTTCCACTGCCATCTGTCACTTGAAACTCCAAGCTGTCTGAATTTGCTTCTCGTGATTGGTTGATGACATAAAGTATGATTTTGCTGTTTAAATCCTTTTGGCTAAATCCTTCCTGAATGAATCCACCTAGGAAAGACGAGTAATATGCAGGTGAACCAAAAGCCTGTTAATAAGAACCATGTAGCTCATACAGACTCTTGTCAACTTTCCTTTTTGTTGAGAACCTGAATTTAGAGAAATGTGGGTTTATAGCTAAACAGCAACATCCTTTCATTGTAAGCCCCAGCCAATTTCTTCATGTGTAACCTGTTAATCAAAAGGCCAAGTTCAATATTAATCTTTTTTTTCCTTGATACAAATAAAAAATTTTCTCAACAGCAGCTATTAAAAATTATCTCAAACTCTTTGAGGATTCATAACAAACATAAGACTCAGGTTTCATTGTAAAACTTTTGTTACTGCAGTCAAACTTTGCCCAAAGTTTGCTAAGAAATGTTGGTTCTCTCTAACAAGCAAACACTAACAGGGTAGGGTTTGGAATCTTGTCTGGTATGGCTCAAAATAAAGAGATTATAAAACAAATCACCTGTTGTTATATTTTCCAGGTAGCCGTAATGAGGACCTCGCAAAATCTTAAAAATTATTTTGTCATCTTCTGTATTGGGGTCAGATGCCCTCAGGTACCTGGCAGTAATATAGATCCCATAATTGCCATTCTTCAGCAGTTCCACATCAGAAAAGCAATGGAGATGGATAATTTTTGGTGCTATTTTGTCCAAATGATCCACCTAAATCAAAGTTAGACATTTATTTTACAGCATTCAGGGTATTCTCTGTCCTGCTTTTGCTAAAAGCACAGTAGTCAGATCAGGGTGGCAATAGCCACTTTGGCCCACAGTCTGCTGCAGACAGTTCCAGTTAAGTTGTACTTCACATGAGAAGTTTCCAGGCCCAGATGGCCCATCACTTGCCACATGCAGCAGGGTACAGTTCTCTCTGGGGAGTGTAACGCAAATTCTATGTACCTCTGCCCTGATGTCCCACATTCCCCATAGTCCTCATTTTTGATGTAATTTTCTTCAGAGCAAAAGATAACTCCAGCAAAGGTTTGTCACCACTGTTTTATAATATCAATGCCACCTTTCACAAATTCTGATGAATCTTCTAGCATTCCACAGTGGTTGTTGCTGTTCCCATATCTCACCCTCTACTGAAGTAGTATTCCTCACTCATCACAATATTTGGAACTTTGTCATCAGGAAACATTAAGAGCCTCTTCATTAGTGTCAGTGTTTTGAAACACAGAATTTTGACATGCAATGCAGGCCTACTTTGTGTACTGAAACACACCACATAGATACATAGAAAAATCACAGCAAACGTATCCGAGCCAATGACAAAGTATGAAGGACTTGAAAACAGGGGAAATGGGAAGTGAACAGAAAGATTCTAGTAAAGAAAGAAGAATCAGAGCAGGCATCTTACAGAGACTCTCAGAGAGAAGACAGGATGTCCAGCTGGGGGAGCAAAGTGGCTGTAATTCAAGATTCCTGTGACATGAAGATCAACAGTCATCTTCACGCCCTCATGCGTGCAAATCATAGGGTCAGGCACCAAGTGGGAAAGCAGGGCAGGAGGAAGTTCTGTCCTTCCCATAGCTGGACTCAACTTTATAGTTGAGATTCCTATGTAAAAATTTTAGCATGTAAATATTAAGTATATAAGTATTTACATGCTAATATTTATGCATTTTGGCAAGTAGTTAATTCACCAGGTTAATTATTCATGGAACAGAGAAAGCAAACATTTTAGCTGCACAGTTAAATCAGAGACTGCAGCAAGTACCAGCTGTCATCAAAACTGCTACATTTTTGACATTATCATGCTATTTATCTCTCTTAAGTAGGCCTATGGTCACACTTGCCTGAATGGTGAACTCCACTGGCTCACTCTGCACCCTCCCATTCACGATGAAACCTTGATTAGTCCTATCTGTGGCAACAAATGTAAATCTGTCAGTCTGGGAATTCCCACCTCGGTGCTTGTATGCAACATGCCTGTTGTCTACATCTTGCTGTGTGAAATTGTACTGCAGTAGCACAGCCCCTTGATAATAGAGATGACCATACTGGGGGAGCTGAGCCAAGAGGAAGGTAAGGTTTTCTTTCGCAGTATCTGGGTCTGAAAGCTGCAGGACATCAGGAGTAAGAAGTGCCACAGCTCCTTCCATTAATCTTAACCCCGTGTTCCTAGATAGTGTGGGTAAAGCCTGGTCAGCTGCCTCCAAGAAGATCTTGAATGTCCCATGCTTAGTCCTCAGTCCATTGCTGATGATGAATCTGGCAAAGAGAGGCAAGGCAGTCTTCAGCATCTGTTCTTGATTCACCATGTACTGAAATGAAATGATAATGCAGACCTTTACTACAGGACTTGCCTGTGTTGATACTGCAAAAGTAGAAGAGCTGGGTGGAGCACAAACCCAGACACTGAGTGGAGTGGATGTAAAACTTAAAAACATGAAAGCAGACAGCCAGGTATATGACAAGAGTTACAATGCACCTGCAGGGATTGAGCAGATGCCAGAGGAAAGGCCTTGAAGATCAATAGTCATAACAGAGCTGATCTAATCTTCTAGCTGAGGTGCAGATCTAAAGGTGTAGTAGATCTAAAATGACAGGTTGGGTGAGGGGCTTATTGTAGCTTCTGGCGTACATATTTTACATATCCTTAAAGTTTATCTTCTCTTGGTTACCTCGCAGTAGCACCTACAGCTTACAGAAAGAGGTGTGTGAAGTCCATGACCTGCCTGGTTTGGTTTGGGTTTCTTTCTGTTCACTGTTACAAATCTTTTCTACCCAATGCCCCCAAAACTATCTGAAAAACCAAACTGGAGAAAGATTCATCCTTATCTCACTTTATGGGTTTGTTCAGGCACTAACTGTATCTGTAAATTTTTGTATATTCAGGGGAACTGATTTATGTGTCTTCACAAAAGTCAAGTAAACTTTCACTGAAAGACTAGGATATTGGGCAGAACTGTACAAATTGTATAGGGTAATGTTAAAAATGTACATAGCCATAGCTTTAATTTATCAAAGGGTCATACCTGCACAGTTCTTCTTCCATGCTGGGAATTTCTATCAATAGCAATATCATTTCCTGTAGTTCTCTCTCAAGAATTGATGTTTCTTTAGATACACTAAAGATTTGATTATTCACTACTGATAGGTTTCCTTTCAAAACTAAGAGAAAGGTGCCCAAGGCTGTAGAGAAAATCTGTTGCAAGCTCTGCTGTTGTTGACTGGGGCAGAGTTAATTTTCTTCATAGTCCCTTGTACGGGGCTGTGGTTTTGATTTGTGCTGCAAATAGTGTTGATAACATCATAAGGATGTTTTGGTTGTGTTACTGCTGAGCAGTGCTTACACAGCATCAAGGATTTTTCCGCTTCTCACACTGCACCACCAGGGATTGGGCTGGGAGTGCATAAGGAGTTGGGAGGGGGCACAGCCAGAACAGCTGATCCCAGCTGACCCAAAGGATATCCCAGACCATCTGGTGTCATGTTCAATGTGTAGAGCTGCAGGAGGAAGAAGGAGGAAGATGTCTGGAGTGGTGGCATTTGTCTTCCCAAGTCACTGTTGTGCATGATGGAACTCGGCTTTTTTGGGGGTGGCTGAACACCTGCCTGCCCACAGGAAGCAGTGAATGAATTCTTTGTTTTGCTTTGCTTGTGTGTGCAGCTTTTGCTTTACCTATTAAACTGTCTCAATCTCAACCGATGAGTTTCCTCACTTTTACCTTTCCAATTCTCTCCCCAATCCTACCAGGTGGGGAGGGAGTGAGCAGCTGCCTGGTGCTTAGTTGCCGGCTGCAGTTAAACCATGACAGAAGCCTACCAGCTGGGTATGGGCTTTGCCATACTAGTGACAGCATGGTCTGCAGAAATTTATTATTAAATTTAGTGGAGGAAAATAATGAGAAAACCAATCTTTTAGCCTTTAAAATTCATCCTAGATTTCATTGTCAAGATCATTATGTATGTATTTTCTTCTGAAAAGAATTACATGGAACATTTTCATGCCTGTAACAAGAACTTCTGAGGGTATATGAAACTAGAAATTGCTCTGAAAATATCTCATGATCCTTCATGTCCCATCATCGTATAGTATGTATGAATTACCTGTCTTTCTACATAATATTCAGTGATTATGCTGCACAGCATACACAAAAGCATTTTTTTAAATGGTTTTCACACAAGTTTGTTCTGCCTGAGCCAGAGCAGAGTCTGCTGTGCAAAGAAATTAGTCTCTAGTAGAGTGGGACAGTTGTTTCAGACAGTACGAGGGCAAGCCTAGCTGGATGCTTTCCACCTTATACTCTTCTACCATTTTTAAGTGAAATGGGGACTGGCTGACATTTAGTAGATTATCTGTTTCCTCTTGGTCTCTTGACTGCAGACCTTGAAGAAGTATTTTAAAAAATACAGGGTCAACACCTAGTGTATTGCTGTGTGACTTGAATGTGAGTGACTTTCAGTAGGTCATGGAGCAGCTTACTGTGTCACACAGACTGTCCATCTAAAACTCCTCATTGCCTTCACCAGCATTGGATGATTAGATCTTGATCACTTGTAAACTGGCACTATGCCATGAAACAGATGGGAATGAGCATAGGCAGACCCGGGACTATGTAGCAGTTAGAAATATGTTTACTGAGGATGGTAGTCCCAGCTGGGAACCTAGAGACATCTGTCTGCACTGACCTAATGCTATTGTGCCAGAGGTAAAAGGGTTGTGCTGTTTGTAAGCTATCTGAAATCAAATACAGAACTAGAATAACAATGATAAGTACTATGCTTAGGAGAAAAAAGGGTACAGCACCTTCAGTCAAGACCTTAACCTTCTCTCAAAATGCCTGAAGGATTGCAACAGAAGTGAATTTTCTCTCATTCTTTTGATTGCTGTAAAAACATTTGGATGATGTCTCAAACAATATTTAAGTGAAAGACTTAGATAAGTCAGTTCATGAAACTGAAGATTCGTCCAGCCTTCTCCAGAATACTGGATAGGAACAAAGTTCCTACATGTATACGTCACACTGAAATTTACAGTGTATTTCATTCACTCAGTTTCACAGGTGATGAAACTGCCTATGTCCAAGACGTCCTTCTTTTGCATCTTTGGAGATTTTGGTTGTTTATTTCTGGTTTGTGTGTGCTTTGTAATTTCTTCAGAAATGGAGAGCAGCCAGTACTCTCACTCTGATGAAATTTAGGGTACAATTCCGAGGCAAAGTTTGGAGGACATGTTGCATGGTTTGATTTCACAACTACCAACATTTCATGCTTTCTTGCAGTTTGATGGCAATGGAGTTGGCTATAGGACCTACCATCTGTCATGGCATTTAAAAGATAAAAATGGAATCATAAATAGTGCCAACTCATTACAAAATCGAGCCAGCATGTCAAAATGAAGGACATTAGCATGTTCTTTTAGCATCCTGCTGCCAGCATCTAATGTCAGGTTGCTAATCACTTGAAGTCGTCTGTCCAAACAAGCACTGCCAAATCTTTCTTCCAGGCCAACAGCACCAAACAATACAGGTAAATTTATGTCTGAAGGAAGTACTTTAGTGGGAAGTAAAAATCTGGTCAGTTAATTCCTCCTCCTCCCATAATTACCCATATAATTAATTCCTTGTTGAAATAATAATACTATTCTGCCAGAATATTTATATGTCTACACAAAACCAAAGTATTTTCCAAATGATAACATCAAGGAACATAATTATTGTGATTGAAATAGTTATCAAATATCAATATTTATTAAAGCATCATAACCTTATTTTTTATAAGGCTGACTTTCTAGTTTGGTTCTTAGCCATTGGCCTAAACAGGAAACATTGGGTTTATCCACATTTGCAATTTCCCTAGAATTGTTTGATCTGCTTTCATTAGAGCGATATGGAAGTCATACTGACACAAACCACTGTACGACGCTGCCCAAACTAGGGCTGGCATGACTGCCACCTTGCTTGTATAATCCAATTCTAGTTTTGGTGAAAGTGTCACAATTTAGAAGCATAAAACCAGGGAATATTTGTTCACTTTTTCTGTAGTGAATACAAGTGAATCAGACAAATCATCCAGCTAGAACTTCCACCACATTGAATGTAGTGGAAGGGGCAGTTAAAAATGTTTCATCTGAGGAAAGTTACTTTTTGGTTAACTCTGAACAATGCTATCTGAACCATTATCACAGGGAGATTTATTTGATATCTCAACGCCCCACTTGCTTGAATTGCCTGCAAAAAATCTCTCAAACTGGATGATGCCACATGTTCTTGAACTTCATCATGCCTCATGGAAAAAGCCATTCAGATCAGGGATCTATTCTAGGAGAGTGTAAAGAGGGGTGTTTTCTGAATCGCAGCTCTTAGGAGTTAAATCCTTAATTTCTCTTAGTCACAAATGAAAAACCAGCTCTTAACTTTGAATTTTACAGTAAGTCCATCTTCTGTCAAAAGCTGTTTTCAGAGAAAATTGCCAATATTAGCAAAAAGTAAGCATTTGTCCTTTAGAAATATCTTCTTAATTTTTGAGCTTTTTCTTTTCCCTGATTTTGACCTTTTTTACAAAACTGTCCACAAGACTTTGAGCAATATATCTGCTCTTCATCTGATGATAATTCATTACCCCATTCTATTTTATAACGAAGGGAGCTTCATTTAAGAACAAAATAAGGAAACACTCACTTTAGGAATTCACCTAGTATAAACTGCTCTAAGAGGAGACTTTCATAATCAAGTGAAAATAATTATCATTAGGCTACTGAACTGGGCCGGTAGCTAAACGTATGGATTTATCCCAAATATTCAAGAGTCTACACAAATTTCTGAGCTATGGTAGTGTCAAAATAGATTAAGTGGACTGGTTCTTTATATTCCAGAACACCTAGGGATTCGAAAAACCCATAATCAACTTAATATGGTAAACTATAACAGATAAGAAAACTGTTATTTACTAACAGAATTGATCAGTTTTACTACATCCAACTGCAGCAAGAAATCAAAGGAAAATTCCACCATGTTCTTAGTCCTTCTCCCTCACTTAAGTCTTAACAGCTTTGTATGCCTGGGTGCTATAATAATGTTGAAGTTAGTATCACTGAGTAAATGTATCTCTGGCTATGTTTTCAGCATCAATGACAAAATACATTTATTACCAAAGCATTCCCAGCTATATTTATTGCAGTAGAAATATATGCGCTGTATAAATATTGGGAATTCGCACAGAGCCTCCAGCTCTTTCTAATAATTTTTTGGGGGGTTTTTGGGGTGTTTTGTGCCAGGTAGTGCAGGTTTTTTAAATACCCCAAAAATTTAAGGGGAAGAGTTTGGGGGGTGGGATACTACACCTTACCTGAATGTATCTTCACGAACAAATGCCTTGGCTGCGTGAACGTAGCAGACAATCTGTCGTGCTACATCCATTTGACTGAAGCTCGTAATGGGGATGCCAGGGTAGCTGACATACTCTATCTGCCCATACTGGGGCGGGGAGGTTATCACATAAAGGAGCTCCTCTGGCTTGTCAGTACCATCCAGTGCAAGGAGGACATCAGTTGTAATGTAGCTGCGATCTCCTTTTGGCACTCTAAGGAGTTTAGTAAAAACAGCAATGTCTCCTGCAGAAAAACAACACTAAAAGAGTCATACTGAACTGGATGAACCCTTCTGCATTTAGTCACAGGAAAGCCATCACCAGCAGAAAAACTGTAAGACTGTAAGATTATAGAGAAGTTCAGCATGGAAGAGATTTCAGGACATCTTTAGTCTGACCTTCTGCTCAAAGCAGGGTCAGCCATGAGATCTGCCATGGCCACCTTGCTTGGGGCTTTATCCTATTGGAGCCTGAAAACTATTATCCTACTGGGACCAAGGATGAAGAGACCACAGACTCTTTCGACACTTCTTCCAATCTTTGTAGTGTCAGGTGAATCATTAGGTTTCTAACAGAGATGTAATAAAAAAAGAAAGACCATAAGACTGTAGAATAACCTGGGAGAGAGAGCTGTTTCTGAACAGTCTTTTGCTTACCTTTTTACGTATTTGCCATTTTTCTGTGCTGATTTACTCAGACATAAAGCTACTTTCAGAAAGATATTTTCAGCTCTAAAAGCAGCTGGGAGTCCTGGGAGGCAAGGTGCAATACATTGCATTCAGCAGGGCATTTTCAGATACCAGGACCTGGCCAACACTGAAATCCAAGCATATAAGCTTACAAGATCTGCAGGGAGACTTGCCAGGGCCTATGTAGTGCTCAGGAAAGGATCAGGACATGTACTCAAATATCTTTGTTTCAGAAACAGGCTCTGTAAGACATCAAGTTTAGTGGACCTTTACCTTTTTCCAAGTCCTTGATATTTATGTAGAAGTCCACAGCTGGGGATCTGTTGTACCCATCCCAGAGGTAGAATGTGAAGCTGTCTTGTTTCTTGGACCCCACAGTTCCTGTATGGACATATCTCACAAGGTTCATATCCAGCTCTTCCTGAGTGCACTTCATTCCAGTTCGGAGAGTCACCCAGTCTTGTCCTACCTAGAAAGAATAAAAGCATACTTCCTTAACTGATAATCACCCATGCGTACTCCCCAGTTAAGTATGTTTCTTTTTAGTTATAGAGACTGTTAGTGGCAGCTACCTGACTTCCTTTCTATAGGATCTTTCCTCATAGTATGTTTTGAAGGGCAGCAAATAGCTGCAGTTTTTTTCCAGCAGTTATAAGGCTGGAGAGGATACAATGATCATTATTAAAATAGAGTAAGATGGAGTTTAGCCACTTTTACTCTGGGAAATAAATGTCTGCACACTTCTCATTCAGACACCAAGATGAAAATTAAATCGTTCGTGACCCAGCTTATGTTTTCTATTTCTTAATTTCACAAATCTTCTCTTGGTTCTATGCAAAATCATCACTAAAAGGGTATCAGAAATAACTTCAGGGAGACACAGACATTTAGAGCCCCAGAGATCCTCAGCTAAAAA
>VZRQ01006448.1:38092-110336 GCA_013397975.1 Machaerirhynchus nigripectus | reverse complement strand
TCCTCAGCGAAAAAAAAAAAAAAAAAAAAAAAAATTATACCATAAAATTTCTTGCTTTTCTGAAGATAGCCTCGTACCCTAAGTTGGACTGATCCATGTAGTTGACATTTAGCTGCAGTAACAGCACCACTAGATTTGGAGCAAAGGTTATCAAGGACAGAGTGCTAACATATACATGTGTACCCTATATGTTTAAACTGACAGACTCCAGTCAGCAGCTGTCTCTTGCCTCAGACTTAATTCACAAGTCTCATGTGATCCACAGATTGATGTTGAGATCTAACGTCAAAATACTTTCCAAGCTCACAAATTTTAGAAACTGAATTTTATTTCTATTACATATGCTCACATTTTTTAAAAGGCGCTTTGTTCTATCTTTGTTCCTTTGTCTCATTTTAGGTCAGCAAATTATCATCTCTCCTTCCATTTCTAATCTTATTTTTTGCCATTCCTCTTGATATATCCTTCCCATCATCTTCCTTTTTCCTTCCTTCCCCCCATGCTTTTCTTCTAATTGATGAGGTATTGCTTACTCTTTCACGTGCAACTTCTTCCATGCTTTCTGAACCATGGAGTAACTGAACTAAAGGTGCTTTTTCTTTTAATCAAGGACTTTCCCCCCCATTCCCTCCCAGTTCTGATGCTTGATCTTCCCCCTTTGAGGGATTATTATCCCAGCATCTCTCTCAATTTTCACCTCAGATTATCTGCCATGTGTTTTACCTTCCATCCTTTCCTGTTCAGGATCTGGGTTTTAGTGCCAAAGCCTCTGGGACAGCATCATTGTTTGACTCAAACACTCCTTCAGCAATTTAATTTGCCAAGCTGTCTCCGTCAAAATATGACAGACATTTGGGAGAAAAGGAAGATGAACTTCATTTTGCCCGAAAAAGAGAGAGTTCTTTGCATGCCTGCTTTTTGTTGAAGTACAAAGACTAACCTTGAGCTGAAGCTGACCATTTTCTGGAAATCTTTCAAATAAGTAGTAAATTCTCTCCCTGGGGGTGTCTTTATCTTCTGCTGACAGAACAGCGCTAGAAATTATTTGAGTTTCACCTATGTTCACCTCTATATCGTTCTTCCTGAAAAAGTTAGAAGTCATATATTGATGCAATAAAAAGAACCTTTTCAACATGTAATTTCTCTGCCAGAAGTGTGGATTAACCAAATGCTGACAGAAATGACAACTGCAGAAAGAATAGAAGGACAGTGCCTATTTCAGTTCAAAAGAAAAAAAAAAAAAAACAGTGCAGACAAGCTTCTCCTTACAATGGTGAGAAACAACAAAGATACCTAAAACAAACTGTGTTTTTACACATCTCTCTTATTCCCCTGAACCCTATTCTTCTTACCTTCATACAATTTATAGGAAGAAGACAATGTAAACAAATAAACTGCATTATTACTGCTACTATGGAGCTCAGCAACACAGGCTCTAATGAACTGATTGCTCATTTAGGATAAGACTGTTTTTAAGATTACTAGTCTTCAAGGCTCACCTTTATCTGTAACAGACACAACAAAATCTAACTGGATTCTTCTCTATGTTCCTTCTAGCACCCACATCCCTTTTTGGGAAGAAGCTCTCAAGGGGAATGCGTGAAGGCCTTACATTCCCCGAGGGCACTCTCTGCTGCAGGATGCAATCCAAGAGGTGACAGATTGAGGTTTTGGCAATCACTGTGAATGAGAGGCACTGTTTGCCAGCCAAAACATCCCATCACAGGTTCTTCAGTCTGTTGACCATAACTAATGGAGATAAGAGCTGAAAATCCCTGAGGTGGAAAGTGCCCCCAGATCAAAAGGTAAAGAAAAGCTTACAGGTACTGTCCAATATTCATCTGTAAAACACTGCACTGGCATAAGGAAGTTCGTACCCTGCACTGAAAATGGAGAGACTGGATGTGGCAGCTAAATCACCATAGTGCCAAACTGAACGTTTTCTTAAAGCACTACTGTTAAATACTGGTGGCACACCACACCTCAGTGGAGGAGTAACAGGCAAGAGGCAGTAACTTCTGATAAAGAAATAGCTATTTTGGGGGTAGATGTCTCACCCTATGCTATTGTTCACCACAGGAATGGCAAGTGGTGAGACCTAGCATTGCCAGACAAGGCAGAAACAGTTTCTGAATCTAGCTGGACAAATCTAAAAACACCTGACTTCTTGCACTTCATCATCTTCTTTAAGAGAGAGAGGGTAGAAAATGGCAGATGAATGCGAGGAACAAATAGGCAGTTATCAGTAAGTATCAGTACATGACATATGCATACATAAATTATACTCTTTATTCTAACTAAAAATTAACATTCTCTCATGTTAGCATTATGTGGTCATTGAGAATCTTTTAACTAAGAAACTAACATTTGTTATTGCAGGAATCTTTACCTGGTTAAAAAAAAAAAAAAAAAAAATTTGTTATTGCAGGATTCTTTACCGGGTTAAAGAAAAACATTAAAAGTTCTTTGCAATGGGAGATGTAAGTCTGACCTGAAAGTAGGCCAAATACCCTGAGGGATCAGAAATTCCATCTTTAGTGGCAGTCTGCTTAACAGTTTGTGCATCTGAAATGCAAACTTTAGAGGCTCAGAGCTATACTCCCAAAATCTTTGGGCTTTTAGCTTCCCATCTGCCTGTCTAAGGCTGGAAAACAGTCACAAGTATGGAGGTCCTGATGCTCTGTGACAAGTCATCAGTTGGAAATCCCAAGGGATGAGCTCCTTTTTAAAATGTCAAGGAAGTTTGGCTGTCTTGCAGCCAGATGCCTATTTAAAAATGGTCTGCCAGGCGTTTTCTGACCATGTCAAATTCATTTATGACTCCTAGCTTTGAAGAGTAAGGGAAGTTAGTGTGTATGTTTCAGAAGCTGAATTATGGCTCAGAAGAAGAGTTTTAGAATATAAAAGAAGAGAATTATAATCTGAAAGCTCTTCCCCTGCTTCAGCCTTGTGGATTGTCTCATGCCAAAATCCAGAGCTGCTTTCAGAGAGGAGTTTTAGGCAGGTGCTTGTCTCAGGGAAGGGGAAAACAGTATCATGGTGGTCAGTGTTCAGCAGAGGTGCAACACCTGGAAAATACCTTGAAGCAACTTGTGAAGGACACAACAAGCATTTTTCCCCACACACTTTTATTTTTACTCTGTTCATTTAATATAGAGCATGACTAAGCATGCTCTTCCTCCAGTAAAAATTTTTTGTTAAACAAGCTGATAGAGACCTACATTGAAACATCTTTACTGACATTAGTCTGTTGCTAATTATGGCTTCCTCTTTGCATCAGACAGCAAGGACATGGTTTAATGATGATCATCATGGGATGCTAGGTTGATGGTTGAACTTGATGATCTTAAAGGCCTTTTCCAACCTTAACAATTGTATGACTCTATGATTCGATGTTTTGTTCACTTTTCCATCATTTTGTCTGAACACATCCCACTGTCAGAAACAGGAACATGTGACTTACTTGCTCAGCACTGGTTTCTCATCATTAACTGGAATGACCTTCACTGAAATGGTTCTGAGGACTTTATGTTTTCCATCTGATAGCTGAATGTTAAAGCTGTCAGTGAGGTTTTCAGAGTTGTCATGCATATACATCACCTTCATTCCTATGTGAGGCAGGAATGGGGAGAAAAATAGGAGAGAAAGAGAGAGAGAGGGAGAATGGGAGAGAGAAATGGAAAGAAGAACTTCATCTGACTCCTGCAAAATCCCTCACATCATTTCTGCTTCAATCACCTTTCTTCCATCTCCCCCGCCATATGATAGGGTAACCATAGTAAATTTGCCTTAGCTATCAGAAGATGAGTTTGGTGAGACATTCCTGCTCATTGATCTAACATACTACTGACTGAAGGTCACCAGCCTGACATAAGTCCAAAAAGGGGGTCTCTGTCAATCTGAAAAAGGTACGTTTCTTTTCCTCTCCTCATTCCATATCACTTTGATGGAGACCATGGAGAGAGTGAGACTGCCAGGCAGTACTTTTCTGTGCTTTAAATAATCCTCAGGGAACTTTGAATAAGCCTTTGGAAGGACAGCTAGCCTTGTATCTATGACCATGGACAATCAGAAGTTCTGGGCTGAAGGTGGTTTGTTCACCAGCGTGGATAACAAAAGGGAAAAGCCAAGAAAGAGAGTCAGAACCAGGACTTGGGAAGGCAGAAGATCTTGGAGTGGCCACCTGATATTTCTGGAGGGTCATATTAGACAGGCAGAGAGATAAAAAATCTTTCCTCAGGTTTTGAGGGCTGAACTGAAATTTGAGTGACAGTATTGAATTCATGTTCCTCTTTATATTGATAGATTCCATGTTTCACTAAATAGCCACAGCCAGGAAGAATCCAAGAATATTCGTGGCAGTATTAAATACACTTTTTAATTACACATACTTGAAATAGATTTGCTGCTTTAAAGCAGACTGACTGATCATGCTAAGCTGTAGAGACCCAATTTGTACCTTTGTTGCTAGACATGTAAAGGTATATTGCAGCCTTTCAATGTCCAGACGAGGTTTATAGTAAAGACAGAGAGAGACTTTTTACCAGTGCCTGTAGTGACATAACAAGGGGCAAGAGTGGGTTTAGCTGGACATAAGGACAAAAGGTTTTACAGGAAGGGTGGTGAGACACTGGAACAATTTGTCCGGAGTGATTGTGGAACCCTGGAAGTGTTCAGGGTCAGGTTAAATGGGGCTTTGGGCAACTTGGTCCAGTGGAAGTTGTCCCTGCCCGTGGCAGGGGAGGTGGACTAGTTGACTCCTAAAGGTCTCTTGCAACCCAAAATGTTCTATGATTCTGTGATCATTTGAAGAAATACTTAACCCCATGATCAGTTAATGTGTTTTTAAATCAGTCTTGCTGTCTCTCTATTCTAGGTGCTGTAAAACACTTAAAAATCTGTTTGATGATGTTAAATTATGTTACATTACTCCCTTTATTTTTTTCCAGGGCAGATGATTTTCCTACTCATATTACTACCCTTTTTGATACAGAGGTCTCTCAGGTCTTTCTTAAGGTCAGTAAGACCTTAACTGTCAATAAGAGGTCTCTCTTATTGACAGTTCCTAAAATCAGTAGACAAGAATAGCATTAAATAGGACAACTTCCATTCCTAAACATTGTCTTGAAAATAGACATAAGGCAAGTGAATAAATAAATTATGAAGATTTCTTTAGCGTGCCACTTGCCTCATTAAAGGAATGAAAGACCAGTGTCAGAAGAATGCTGCACCTACCATTCTTCAGCTGCTCCATGGAAAAGTCATGAACAAGCAAACCATGGCTGTAGTGATTATGGTTAATTAAGTCTTTATAGTGCAGAATATCACTGCTGTGAACACCATTAATAAGGAACCCATACGAGGGCCTCTGCACAACCCCAAATACCAGAGGGTCTGGAGGCACATCCAGATCAACTGCATTGATAACAGACAGATCCAGCTCTTTCATCTCCCCTTCTTGAACCTGAATGTGAAAGAAAAAAACATCCAATTATTTTACATAAAAAGAAATAATAGAATTCTAGAATTCATGAGTAGGGTGTTTTTGTGTGCAAGCGTATCTCTTGATTCCTCCACCCTTTTCCCATTAGCTTTTTAACTAGTTTCTGATTGCAACCAGTTTAAGAGACATAGGGAAATTAAATGGTTACAGTGATGAAGAGAGAAGTTGAGATATCTGCCCAAATTAAGAGAAAATATGTTAAGTAAGACAATGCCAAATCTAGTGCTCAGAAATGCACAAAGGAGAAAGCCTTTAAATACATAAAGGTATTTGAAAATATGGATGCATATAAATTTATAAATGCGCTTTTTACTTTACATTAAGAGTAAATTTACACTCTCTCTGTGCTCACGGAGTTATTTATATTGAAAACAGTCTGCATAGAGGGGAGACACTATGCCAGAAATATAAAAAACACTCTACACAAAATTGTGAAGGCTCTTGAGAATGCAGAAGAAGCCTAAAGATCTCTCTGCTTTCTAGATTACATATTTGTTTAAAGATTTTAGCCTTTCTTTTTACTTAACTGCAAATTTCCAAGAGCTATGCACTACTCCTGTCCCACTGAAGCTCTCTTTTACAGTTTACATGGGATTTCACTGGGCTCTTTCCTGAAGTAGGCTGAACTACACAAAGTAAGGGAAACAAGCATGGGAGCAGGTATCAGGACAATGTTCTTATTTATATTAGAGAGTGGTTTCTGGTTAAAGTAGTTCTATGACAGGCATTTTGCTTATTTCCTTACGGTAATATTCCTGGCTATGAATTCTGGAACTTCATCATTGGTTGGGTTGATTAGCACAAAAAATGCAGTCTCTGGTGAGCGATGCAGCCCATCAGTGACATAAAGTACAAACTTGTCTGCTGTTGGCTCCATTTGCATGTGCCTAGCTTGAACATAGTTTATATTCATGGCTTTCAGGTGCTTCAGCTGAAATGAACCTACAGATTTTAAAGAGAAAATTTGTTAGCACAGTATTTTCGTGCCTTGTAGTCTTAACCGTCATTTAAAAAATTGAAACTATGTCTTTTTTCAAAGAATAAATAACTTTTTAATGTTCTCTGTCATTTTTTGACTGTAAGAGTTACTTTGCACATGCTGCTGCAGGACACAAGCCATTCACCTGAAAATAAATGCATCATTCTGCTTCTGGTGGGATTCTAAAGCTTCACACTTTTCTGTTCAGTCTGCAAAACCGAGCCTACATAAAACTAACTCAAATAACAGGTAGGAAAATATCTGAAGTCCAAGATTACTTGGTAGTTCTAGGTTAATGGTTGGACTTGATTTTTCTTCCAAGCTAAATGATTCTATGATTATATGATTCTAGTTACACTGTTACTTGACTGACAGAGCATGAAAATGAGAACTTAAAGACTCAGTGACTGCAGGTTTCCAGCTGGAGATGCTGGTAAAAGCTGGTAGCATTGCAAAGCATGTCACAGTCTGTTCTGAGGGGGGAAACTGCCTTATACAGTTTGAAAGTGGCAAGGGAAGTCACCATCTAAGTCAAACACCATCTCTATCACCTCTGTAACTTTGCCTTGGAAACTAATGTGGGACCCAGGCTATCGCATTTAACTGACAGATGTGTAGGTGAAGGGATGCTGGAATTGGTCTCCCATTCTTTCATGGGGGACTGAAGAGGAAGGCAGTGAGAGTAGATTAATGTCTCATATCATGACTTCTAATAGATCACAGCTGGAATGCATAGAACAAGGATGGCCTTGATTACTTCAAGTGCAAATTCTTCTCATTTGAAGGGCTTCAGTCTCCTTTTGAACTCCTCCTGCAAAGTCCCACTGCTCTTCATTTGCTAGCACCTGTGTTCCTCAATAAGCCCATATTAATGCCCACACCTGCATCTGCACCACCAGAGCCCACTGCAGGGCCCTCCACAAGCGCCCTGTATTTCATCTGCTTGATTATCATAAGTTGTTAAGACTTACCTATGCTTATTCCAATGTTGCTCTTCTCAAACCCAGGAGAAGGCAGTATATTTTCAATGTAACCAAACTGGGGTGGAGAAACCAACACAAACTCTAAGTCATCTGCAGAGGTGTCAGCATCAGTGGCAAACAAATGGTTGGTAGTAAGGGCTGCTGAGGACCCCTCCTCCACCACAAAGCTTGCACCTGCGCACAAAAAATACATTAAGCATTATTGGTCATAAGCTCATTTTACTGGGTTTTTTTTTTTGTGTTTGTTTGTTTGTTTGTTTGTTTTTGTTAATAAGAATGTAAATAATAACTAAGAGGGGAAAATACAACAAACACTGAATTACTGAGGGGTTGTGTTTTAATGTTTTCTTGTCTGCTTTCACCAACATCTCTGCTTTTGCCATCACAGAAGCAGAGAAGAAAGGGATCATGAAATTATTTTACTGGTAATTTATTAGGTAAGGTTTATATACTGCTCAAAAGCAGTTGTTACCTCTGTTTGTCAGAGCATTAATTACAGGAGAGCTGTTAAGAATTGGTCATAATGAACAATCTTTCATGCATCACTGTTTAATTTCCCTGCTGGGACAATGCTTCATTTCCAGAACATTACTTGGGTGAGCGCCTGCAAATTACAAAACTACTCATACATATGCTTAAGTATTCTCTGAGATACAGAACATATCTTGATACTTAAGTATCATATTTTGATACTTAAAAACAAATGACATTGGAAGACATAAGCATATGGAAAATGTACTTTTAATATGTCTACCACAGACCACATCAAAAGCCCTCTAAATCAATGGAAATTTCACACAATGGGCTGTAGTTGGACTAGATATACGTTATCAACTCTATTCCCATTTTAACTCAGTTTTTTGGATTCTGAAGAGTACTTGTGAAAGTGTGGCTTCGCATCTATTAATGTAAAGCCTTTGTCTTTATTTGCTAAAAGAATTAAATATACATAATATAGGTAGCAATGACTCTCTCCCTTCATGTAAGGCCCAAATTTCTGTTTTATACTCTACACAAAAAGGTAAATAAATATCTGTATTTGTCTTTATGCTTTTGCACTGTATAAACCTGACGTTTGTTGGGCCCTAAGTTCAGTTTTGGGACAGGATATTGGTCACTTTTACCTAGACATAGCTTATATATGCATCAATGGGCGTGTAGAGATGGTGGGGAGCAGATCTGAGCATTCTCATCTATAACCACATGCCTTAAACATGCAGGTGAGGAGCAACAAGCTCATACTTTTACTGGCAGCTGGATTGGGTGTCTGCACTAGACTAGCAAAAGAAAATAAAATTGATGGAAATTCTGATCCAAAACTTTCCTATGCTGATCTCAACTAACTAGTTCTAATGCCAAAAATCAAACAACAAAAAAACCACCCTTTAGCCATTGCAGTAATGTGTAGCCCACGTTATACTGCTATAGTGAGAGGAAGCTTTCACCGGTTGCCACTGATGGAGGCTGGTTGTCCACTGGAAGTACAGTGATGTTAAGGTCATAGAGAGGAAATGGATCATGACGTGAAACTGGAGGAGGAGGAGGTCCATCATAACAGCAGTCTTTCACATCTAGGCCAGCCTCACCATCAGAGACAATTAGGGTTAAGATCTCAATGGAAGGAGTCAGGCCAATCTCCCCACCTGGGAAAAAATATTGCAGTTCAGAAGAAATGTTTTACCGAAACTTCAGGAAGACTGATTTTTATCCTGCAAGGACAGCCTTCAGTATCAAGTCTGAAGAAAAAGAAAGCAGCAGCAAAATTACTGGAATTCTTAATTGTGGCTGCTGGGGGTGCTGTTTGGTTAGAGATTTGGTTTGTTGTATAATTAATTTTTACCATCTCACTTCTATGCTATAATAAGAGGGTGTAGAAAAGAGTGTTAGTATTGTTATACTAGTTATAATGTTATAATTGCAATGTTATGATATTACATTACATTGTAATAAAATGGCTAATAGTCCTCAGGATCCTGTTCTTTGTGTACTAAGGTATGTACAAATGTATATTGTGTAGAAAAAGTGTTTTTTCTGCACTGCTTCTCAAGGAATGTAGGAAAATCTTTCTTTGTCTCTATGACAAATGGTAATATCCATGCTCTTCTGAAAGAAAACTTTTTTATATAGTTTGTAACGCACGTATTCCTATATGCTTCCTGTCCTTACAAAATGGACTATAACAAGGGTTGTACTTTATTGCTGTACTTTATTACTGTGTTGTATATTATACTTATATGCAATCACATTTAAAATGGGGACTGATGCAGGAATGGGAACTGCTGCCCCTTGCAAGAAACATCTGTGACTCAGAGTATTCCAGCTGTCAGCACTTATGGCAGCCTGTGTCTTGCACTGCTGCAAGATATTATTAATAAGCTGCCTGCAAAGGAAAGGCAGTGACTCCCAGGCTCTCTTGTGATACCTACTGGCAGCACAATTAATGTGTAGAAACTTGGGAATGAAAAACAGAAAAACTGCACCGCTTAAGGAAAAACTTCATTGCCCCTGCAAAATATTGTCATTGAAATACAGTCTGTGATATCTTCAGGATGCAGAAGAAAAGTTTGTTGTTGATGGCCACAATTAAGTACTTCATTTTCAAATACCAGCTGTTCATTTTAGGCAGTGCCAAGCTTGAAAATATCACATCTATTCTCCATGCTAACACACAACTACAGAATAATTGAACAGAAAACTGGATCTTTAGGGGAAAAAAAAGACTAAAGCTGTCATTTAGAGATGTAGAAAGAGAACCCCTCTAATCCCAATGAAAGGATAAAATCAAGCTAGAAAGGAGGTTAACCAGCCCTTGATTTCTGCCAGTAACTTAAAAAAAAAAATTACTAACAATAAAATCACAAAATAACATCTTTTTAACATAGTGTTGCTTGTGAAGAAAATCAGAAATTCCTTTATCCAGTGGTATGGCAAGACTGTGAACTGTCCAAAAGTAGATATCCTTCTAAATTGGAGAGGCAAGAAAGAAGTACCAAAGGCTTTTTTTACTGTCATGAAACACTTAAAAATACTCTATTTTATACCTAACTTAATAATAATTTTGTCAAAAAAGCCCAAGATATTTTGTCAGCAACAGTGAAAGAGTTCCTCCAGGATTCTGATGCTTCCACGTACTTGTTCAAATACAATTTTCAGTTCAAGCAGGGATTTTGAAAACTTATTAAAACATTTCGTAGTTGTCTATCATCAGGCCTCTTTTTTAAAGCCAGTTTAATAATTTCCCTAATCACAATACGTGCTTTCTCAGAAGTTCCTTCTGGACTTCCACAAAGGCATGGATTCAGGTTAAGATTTTTTTACTAATACTTGTCTGACCACCTTCCAGTCTAATTCTGTCCTTAGCTCACTTACTAGTGTGCTTGTATGTGACTAAACCAGCAATGACATCAGCTTGGGAGAAACGATCCACAGCAATGCCAGCTTTCCTCACTACCCCGTGGCAGGGCTGGCGGGCCAGCACGAACACCAGTTCCATGTCATCGCTGTCCGCATCTGTGGCATAAATGTACTCTGAGGAGAGGACCACTTCTTCACCCTCCAGGCAGTGGAGCACAGGAACAAGGCCTGTTTGCATTCCAGGTAGCTCATCATTCACAGGCAACACCTAATCAGAAAAATAACTTAAGATTTTCTTATTGTTCATTTCGGTGGAAGCCCGTTGTTTCAGTACACTGCTTTGCAGTTCAAACAGTATGGTGCCAGTGTCAGAGTACACTGAACTTTCCCTATGAGCAAAAAGAAACCAGCTGAATTAAAAATAAAAAGATGTAAGTAAACCAAGCTAGATAATTATAGTTTAAGTACAAATTGCAAGTCAAAACTCCTCTCAAATTTGCCACGTGAACCTGAAACCTAGGATTGAAATGGAAGCCTAACACATCCATTATGTTCCAGTTTCCAAGGTAATGCAAGCTTTGAACCCTTTGGCTGTACACAGATAATTACTCCCAGAAACATACAACACACTGACCTTGACCTGCAGGATGAACTCTACAAAATGGATGCCATCTGTGGCTGCAAAGAAAATATCATCAGTGACAGTCTCAGAGCCATCATGACGATATCTGTGAAAGAAAATTATAGAGCTACACAAATTTTCTACAGATATAAAGAATCCATGCTTTCTGGTCATGCCCTACAAAGTGTATCCCTCCCAGTACAAAAAGCTGCTCCCTCTGCAAGGGTGTCCAGCTAATATTGCTGGTTCTGGATCAGAGTTTCTCCAAAGGGCTCTTGGGGGCTCCTAAAAGAAGAAAACCCCCAAGGTAAACCATTCATCAGTTGGGAAAAATGTTTCCCTAAGGCTTTGTCATCTGCGTTGTCACTGCTTGTGAGGTGTTTACCAAACATATATGTCATCGCTGTAGTAAGTGCCCATTTTCTAACACATGGAAATAGAGCCAAGGAGCTCTAAGTCTGTATGCATGTGTTTTGTCTTGTTCTTGCTACAAATAAAGAAGTAAACTTTTCATCTCTATATTAATCTGTGTTAACAGAAGTTTTCTTGTAAACTAACCAAGCTTAATAAACACACAACTTCCTTTAAAGAAAAAAGCTGGTGACCAGTGCCTTCTTCACAGGAACTGCACAGCTGCCTACAGAATTTGTCTCCTCACCAGCACAGGGCAGCACTTTCTAGAGAAAACTATCTACAGAAGACATGGCTGCTAACTCCCATTTCCTGGCCACACAACAGCTCATTTCATGGTGATATTGCAATCCTAAGGCTCAGCCAGGAATCTTGTCCTGCAGCAGCTCTGCCAGAGCTGTGGTGAACATTGCTAGCCCCTGCACCCTGCAACCCTTCAAGCTTTAGCTCATTCAACTGAGAGCCTCGGCCACCACAAAAGACAGCTACCACTCTTCTAACCTGACAGCCAGGGTACGCAGATCCTCACAGGAAAGCCTGTCCCCTCCATTCATGGGAAGGCCATCCAGCTCCACCACCCCATGCTGTGGCTGCCTCTGCAGGAGCAGGAAGAGATGCTCTCGTTTCGTGTCTGCATCAGAGATGACAATGTGTCCCTCTGTAACAGGGGTCGTGCCACCCTCTTCCACTCTCAAATGGGTTGTAAAAACCTGCAGGGAGGAGAAATGCTGAGCTCTCTTTTCTGCTGCACCTCCAAACACACACCAAACAGGGTTATTCCCATTTGCTCTGCTATAAGGATGTGCGACACCTTAAAAAACAAAATACCAAAGGGTATACTCTTTTCTGCTGTGTTAGAAAAACCTAAGGAAATTACCAACAATGGACTATAATATGTGCATCCTAGTTCTCACCCCATTCATGGAGGCTTCTGACCTCCATAGGCAATAAGCAACACAAAATATAGGGATGCAATTTTGCTAACCAAGATGAGACATACATGTTTTAAACAGATATAGAGATGCCAAAGGTAGTCCTCAGCTTACTTAGCACAAAAAATCACATTGCACACTCACCAGACTTCACCTTCTACTTCGATCCCAATGCAAGCTGTGTACAAGACACTGAAACCCTGATCCCATGGAGAATTAATTTTTTATCTCAGTAAAATCAAAATATTTCTCTGCATTTCTGTTTCTACCAAAAGCAATATCCAAGTCCTTTTTTCTTACTTTCACCACCACCCTACCTCTGGGGCTTGATTGTCCACAGGAAGAATTGTAATATTGAAGCAGATCCCATACAAAGTGCCTCCATGCTGATTGCTGACAGAAAAAATAAACTGGACTTGCTGAGGTTCAGGTCCAATGTCCTTCAGGGGTGGCATGTAAGCAACTTTCATATAGTTCACAGCATGCTACAAAAAGAGAAGAGGGGTGCATGTGATGCCATGATGATTTTTTGCCTTTTATATACCCCTTTTATATACCTCTTTTATTTATATAGCTTTTATGTATCCTTAATGCTTTTATCCCTCATACTTGTAATTCCCTAAGTCTGATAACGAGCTTAGACCCAAAGTTCTGTTAAGCCAAGAGACCAAACATCTTGGAAGCCTCACAGCTGGGGGTCAGAAATCCCCAGACACCAAGGTCCTTTCTAGCACACAGACTGTAAACTAAGATAGGCCCATCCAGGGGCCAATTCTTTGGAATTAGGGGTTCATTCGAGCCTCTCATTGGGGAATCTTTGATAGATACGCCAATTTGCAAGGCCTATAGATTGCATACGTGATCTATTGTGGGTGTGCATTTTGGGGTGCATTGCGGTGTGCGTTTCAGCGGTGCACCTAAGGATCCTTAAATAAATATCGACGTAAACCCCCATTTTCCCTTAACTGTATTTGGTTTTTAATTTTAAAACCAGGGAAAGGCAACACATAGAAAAGGAGATAATGAGGGTCTCCATAATCCATGACATTAGGGACTTCTATCATTCTCTGTTTAGGTGTTATCCAGCCATCAAAATAAATTTCAGATATTTTGCATGTACTCTTTAGCTACTAGCCACACCTTGGTTAAATGCATCTTTAGCTACAATTTAGGTAAGTACAGGTTCAAATACTAAAACTTGTAGCAAAAAATACAGATATGGTTTGTAAGTGATAACAGAATTGATGGCCTGACCTTCTTGATGGATCCCTTTAAAAATGCGGGTCCAAGGACCTTTTCAAACTGTGACTTTAAAATAAACAATTCATAAAAGCTAACATCTCCCACAGCAGCTGAATTTGCCCTCATCAGTGTGAATAGAAACTGCATGTACTCTGTTCCATGGTGAGGACAGGCCAGTGATAAAAACATCAAAATATTGCATCCAGATACCCATATTAGGCACAATTTTTAGGATATGTGGGCTCAGATCTGTCATTATGGTACTGCAATGATCATCGTGCAACTTTAACTATACAGCAGGATTTAAAACAGGACACTTTAGTAATACTTATTTGTCAAACGACAAAAGCATGAACACTGAACTACAAAAAGTCTGTTCCAGCCTGTTCCATCCTCTAGTACATCCATTGGTGGAGACACTGAGAGGAAGCAGGAAACTGTTCAAGGTCTCATTTCCACATTTTGTGTACTTTTTCCTTCCTCTTACATCATGTGAAGCCAAATTCAGCCTACCTAAGCAACTGCAGCCCCTGCTGGTTTTAGGACAGTTGTGTTTACATATTGCAAAACTGAAGCATGATAGAAATTTGGTTTAAAACCTGGTATTGGAATAGCAGAGTTTTGAGTTTCTTAAGCAGAGCTTGTGATAGTACTGCTCCTCAGTTTTCACAACTTATTTTCCCGTCAAATAAAAACTGTACACTTGTAACTTTTGAAAAATTTTTAGAACTCATTATGGTATCAGGTAACATAACAAACCTGAGTAAATGACCGCAGTGCAAGAGCAGCAGGATCCTTGACCAGTTTGGGGATGGTGTCCACCAAAAACAGCTTCCCAGCATCTGAGTAGCTACACAAAAATATGTATGTCACATCTTGGCTAACAATACCAAGGACAAGAAAAAGAGCCACATAGCTCAATCTTGCATTTCAAATTAGCTTCGCACTTCCAACTGCATTGAAAGGAAAAACATCTTCCTTTCTTCCATTCTTGTTATCCATTTAAACATTACCACAGAAAACTGACCAAAATAAATGCTTTTCAGGATGATCATGAAAAATCATCTCATATCTTACAAGCAAGCTCTGGAATTGCTGCAAATGTCTCTCTACAACCCCTGGTTGCGATTTACACCACCTGCAAGTCTAGTCCATCACATTCTTATTATTTGCACACCTGCATTTCTCTTTAAGTAGAAAAATTAATTATTTCTAGTTTCAGGCATCTTATAAACTCTGAAATTAACCAGTTTCCAGCAACCCAGCTTTCCAACAGCAGTAACAGGCAAGCTAGGTAAACATGTGGCTATTTGACTGATCAGGGAAACAGCTTTCGCCCCCAGCTGCATATTGATCCTTTGCTGCTTGAGCAACTGAAACTCAAATCAAAACTGGAAGTGTTGATTGATCTTCAGCTTAAACCATAAAAGGTCTGGATTTAAAACTTTTCATTTAGCAAATTGCTGCTGATGCTCTAATGAGATTACAGCACCAGTGATGTAAACTTCTACTACACCCATTCATTCCATACCTCCCTTGCTCCCACAGCCTGTTCTGCCTGTGTTCTGCTCCACAGCTTCCTAGTCCACAATCAGGAGTGCCTGATACATATTCTTGAAAAAGCTGCAGCATCTCCTCTTCTCAGACTGGGGCAGGCACAGGTCAGCCCCATTCCAACAGTTAGGAGAGGTGCTGTGACTGTGCTTGAGGCTGGACAGGATCCCACAAGTCAGTGTAAAATGCATAGCCAACAAAAGGAAAGAAGTATTTCACATTATTTCCTGCTTCTTATTTCTTGTTGAACTCTGCATTACCTATTTTTTATTACTCTGTGTATTTCTCTGTTGCTTCAGGCTCTAGCTTACCCTTAAACATCAACAGGAGAGCTGCATCCAGCTGTCACCTGCACTGTCAACAAACAGATGAAGAACTTGAGGCACAAGCATGTTACTGCCACTGAGGCTGCTCCTGTTACATGGGTTATTCCCCTGTCCCACCTGAAAGGTATGTGAGGATGCACCTACCCATGGGTGCAAGAGAAAAATGGGGAAGTGGTTACGGTGTATGTGAGCTCCCTGTCCTGCTCTTCCACATCTATGAAGTGGAGATGTTTCTTAGTTAGGTGAGAAATCTCAGTCTCCTTAACAACCAGGTGACGGGTCACTCCTGGAGCTTCTCTGGGTAGCTGATCATGCACAGGGATAATGTGAACCATCATCACCTGAAATTGGGGAGACAGTAGAATAATCAGCCATTCCTCTCAGTAAGACAGTGTCCCAAGTACCTGTTCACCAACATGCACACAGAAGTAAGTGGATCACTGGAACACGAGATACAGGATGTGGCTGTCATGCCATACCATCAACACAGGAGTAATGGAGGTATATAACAGTTAAATGCAAAGGTTTTGAATCTTAGAGGTTTCCCTTAAAATTAAATTAAATGCAAAATTAAATTCAGTATGTTGGACTCTTGTGTGAAAAATATAGTCTATTCTCAGTTGACTTCAAGAGGGTTGTTTAATTTGTTTGTACTGTCTCCAAATACAATTTGCTTTCAACGTTTCATTTTATAGTATAGGAGAAATTCTTTTTGAATAACTTGTCTCTTTTCAGCCAGGGAGATAACTAGCCCACTGAAAGCAAGAACAAGAAATAGCCCTGAAGAACACTATTTGTGGTGGTGACTGTCATCAGAAAAAATCTATGCCAGTTTTATTTGAAAGCTGGTCAGAACATGTAAGATATCAGCTATCTGAAGAAAAAATTCAGGAGACTGCAAAGGTGCTTCCAATTTCATACCTGCGGCTCTGAGAGGTTTGGAGGGTCATGGCTATCACATAGCACAAACTCAAGGGAATCTTCAAATACTTCTCCTCCCAAATGACGATAATAAATTATTCCATTAAATAGATCCCTCTGAAGAAAACTGTTGACAGAATACCCTGTTGAATTGAAGAATACATCTTCCATTGAACACTCCATGATTTTAGTATGACCTTAAAGTTATGCATTAGTTGTGTGAGCACTGGGGAAGTATATTGTCCTCTTTTTAACCCTAACTGGATCGAGTCCTTTGAAATGTTGTCTCATTGTCTTCCACCTTCTCTGAAGATCACCAACAGCTTCTTTTCTGTGTCACTTAAAAATCATTCAAAAAATGAAGCAACACAGCAAACAGGCTGAAAGCCCTGTTCAGAAGTCAGAATAAAATTTGCAGGACCAGCAGTCTCTGAAGCCTAGCACAGGAATTTCTTGGTTGTTACATGGAAGGAGAGCTTTCTAATCTTTTACCATAATTAGCATCATGTATTAGCTCTGAATTTGTCACAGATCCTTGCATCTAAACAAACTCCTGACTAGTCCGACATTTTTTCCAGAGAAAAGTACTGTAGGAAAATAGACTCAGAATGGAAGAATTACAGGATAAATTGTGTACTCAGGTACAGTTATCGTAGTGCAGAGACCAACATTAATTTTACATTAATTTACAGAAAGTATAGTTTTACACTATAATGAAAGAATTCCAAATTTGCCATTATTTGTCCTGAGCCAGAATAAGATATCTGACTATAACATTCAGTGTATTTTTAAAAGGAGAAGACAAAGAAAATTGTCCTTTTATGGATGTATTTCATTACCTATCAAGTTTGGTCCTGGTTTCTTCATGATTTCTCCAGCCTGTGATGGCTTGGTGATGTTGAATAGTATGTAATCATCACTGGAATCCATGTCAGAAGCATGAAGCATGGAGCCCTGAATCAAGATCGTCTGTCCCTCGTGAACCTCAATGACCACATTATTGATCAGAAATGGAGGGCTGTCATCTTTAGGGAGGATATTTATTGGAAACTTATGGCGAATACTGTGGGGGCCATCAAAAATTCTGAATACCACAAAATCTTTAGTGGAATCACTGTCATCATGATGGTAGTGAACAACTCCAGCCTGAATGTCAGAGACTGTGAACATGAATCCTTTCCCTCCTGCCAAAACAGTAGAAGAAAACACATCAAAAATGTATGCTTCAGCCCAGAAAGACTCTTTCCACTAATATGAAGATTATTGAGGGAGCGAAATAAGCAATGTATTTCTAACTAGAAAAATCAAATGTAACTTCACCTACCAAAAACAAGTTTTTAGGAGTTGGAACAGTTAGTAAGAATGCAGAATTTGCAACTGTGATAGCAGAGAAAATCCTCCAAATGTCATTAAAGGTAACTGGAGACATGAAGGATTTTTACCTGCAACTGTTTCCACTTTAATTTCAACCTTTACTTCCTTATCAGAACATTTTACATGCATTTTAAGCATCAAAGAAAATAGGCCTCATAATTAAAGCTCAGGATTTCATTACAAGTAAAATATAATGATGTGGGGATTTTGGTGTGTTGAGGTTATTGTCTGCAATAAGACAATTTTACACCTCTGCTTCACTAGAAGTGTTATGCGTACAGACAAATATTCAGGCAAGTTACAGGATTCAAAACTGCCAGCTGGTGTTAAAACATGATATCCCCAGGGCCACCAAGAAAGAAAAGCCAAGCATTCCTCTAAGGTTTTACAAAAAAAAAGGTAATTGCTGAAAATTGTGGTGATGTTTTCCTTGGCATGTACCTACGCAGACAGATAAAAGAAGACAGGGCACAGTCACTGGAGATGAAATATCCACCTCTGGCTGGTGCATGGTAGTCTGAGAAACCCTCAAACTCAGCATGCAAGGGCAGCAGTGCCACTGGGAGATGGGCCTTGGCTGGCTGCACAGTCCCCTAACACTGTCTCTGGGGCTGAGCCCACCAAGCACTGCTGACACCACACAGTTCCTGTCTGTAGCTTTGCAGGAGGATGATCTTTCAGACACTGGACTACTTGGCAGGAGTTTCCTGAATTTAAATTTACTTCTGAATAGTTTCTATGTTTGCTATATTCGAAACACCACCTTTCCCTTTTCTTTAAATAGTTGGTTTATGTCTTTAGGTTATGCATTTTACATGAACACATTTGACTGTCAAAAAACTCAGCATTGATAGTGGCAACATGTTCCCACCCTGCCAAGAGCAGAGTGACTTCCATTACATAACCTTTTTCCCAAGCACTGTGGCAACTCATGCACTGCAGAGCAAAACTGGTAATATTGATAAAGCAGAAGCTAATGAGTTAGAAGTATAATTTAATTTCCACTTTTTGAAATAAACCTTAAAGCTGCCAATAACAACCGTATCCAAATGTTGTCTGTATTTGCCAACAAATCAAAAATCACTTGGTATTCCTTAATATTTGCAAGCAAAAATGTTAAGGACTGAAAACTTATTGACTATGTTTCTCCTCATGCTTCTCAATGAAAGCATAGCAGATTTCTTTAAATTTCACCTTTGTAATGTAAATGTACATTAGGAAAGTAAAGGTTTAAATACGGAATTTTTGAACATTCCTGTTTTAATACCCATGCCTAGCATGGTTGTAGCAGGGGAAGGTGGGCAGCAGAGGGAGCAGAGCTGTTGTTTAATCACAGAGGAGATTTTTACAGTCTCTGGAGTTGAAATGACCTACCTCTCACCGACAGCCGCCCATGCTGTAAGCCATCAACTGTGACCAAACGAACATTTTGGATGTCATCATTGTCTACAATTTGGAAGTGTTGCCATGTGATGGGTCGGGATTGCCCCTCTAGGAGGTTGAGGCCTGCAAAGCGCAGAGAGTTACATCACTGTCAGCATCTAATGCTTCTAAAGGTATTTCAAACCAGGAAAAAAACCCAGAATATTTAATTCTACCTACATATCTATGTGTGAAAGGTGTTCCAGTGGAGATTTAGATTGGATATTAGGAAACATTTCTTCACTGAAAGGGTGATTTAGCTTTGGAACAAGCTCTGCAGAGCAGTGGTGGAGTCACCATCCCTGGAAGTGTTCAAAAAACAAGTAGACATTGCACTTCACAATATATTTAGTGGGCACGGTGGTATTCAGATGAAGGTTGGACTTGATAATTTTGGAGGTCTTTTTCAACCTTTATACTTCTATAATGTTATTATAGAAGTGATATTATTATAGAAGTGATAGATTAATGACTCTAATGCCACCTAAAAGTCTGATAACAGCTTCTGACATACTTGAATTATTTCGCTCTCTTTTTCAGAGAAACAACTAATTCTGATGTTGCAGAATGCACCTAGTTTAGGTAGCTTCATGTGCAAGATGCACATTGTGCCCTGGGTGGGGGGAAATATCTGGAGCCCCAGGCAAAGAACCATGAATGGGCACGGACCCTGTGTTTAAAAAAAGGGCATGGAGTGTGGCTGGTTACCCAGACACCGCGGGACCCGATGTGCAACAAGAACAAATATCGCCATTGGAACAAGTAAACACAGACTACGGGGGTGTAAAGGTCAGGGATTCCTTTGTTCAGGGTCCCTCCCTGGAGACACCAAGTTTGAGCTGGTTTTGTGTTGCACCACAGTTAAATTACATAAAGGAAACAGAGATCTAGGATTCCGATATGGGAAATCCAGATTGAGCCAGTAACAGAAAGCTGTCTGATAGTGTGTGTGGTGAGCATAGGAAGTCAAGCAGGACATCCACCAGGTCACTGGAACCACCTGCTGTGAAGAGGCTTCAGTCCCAGCAATGAAAGTCTTGGGTGGTGCAAGTGTGGCTCACAGAGAGGGGCATCTGAAAGGTCAGGCAGGAAAGTTTCCTTGACACCTGGTTTCCAATTATCTGGTAATCTAATGAGGCATATTTCTGGACTTTTGCACCAACAGGAGCATTGCACTTGAAATCTCACAATGTCGGAAACTGGGCATTTAGCTTCTTTTGTGAGTCTGCATTTAAAAATATGTTGGTGTTCATGACCAAAGACTCTGTTCCTTCCTTTTACTCAGACAGTCATTTCAGGTGGGTTTCTCTGGAAGATACTAGGTACCTTCTTCTCAGCTCCTTTCCTTTTCTACTGTAGGGAAACTGCACTTACCCTGGTGTTAACTTCTAGACATGTTTGATCTTATACCTTTTCTTTTGATGATTAAATATCTATGCACTCTAGATGAGAGACTGTTTCCTTTCCAGTGCAGGCATTATAAATCTGTTTGAATTAGCCTTAACCTTGTAAAGTTTCCGTGCTTTAAATGTCTGGTGGTATATCATGCCCTCTTTTTCTAGTTGTTCATTTTTGCACACTACCAACTCTAACAATGCCAACAAGCCTTGGTCATTCCCACATGCCAGCTCACTATTCTTATTCCATCATATATTTGCCCTTAATTTTTCTACTTTTTTATGTAGAGTCCATTCTACAAGAAAATGCTATTAAAATAAATCCTGGTTTTCCTGTAACTCCATTTTTTCTTTATTTTTCATTCCAGTTAAGAGATTAGATCCTTTTCAAGTTTTAGTAACATGGTCCCTCCAAAATGGAGTTGGGGAAAAATAGATTTATGCTCCTTCAGTTTAATGATCCTTAGACTCCAGGTGTAAATCTGAATTTTAGAGCTTTGTCAAATATGCATGTCAAAATGTTATTAATTCTGAGGCAAAATGAACTTAGCATAAGAGATCTCACCTGTATTCCATGAAACCCGAGGGGCATTTGTCTCTGTTGTTCTGATAGAAAGCTGCACAGTGATTGGTAGACTCCTTTCAAAGTAGAAGTCATGAACCTCAAACTCCACCTGTTGTGAAAACAGATAAGCTGCTTATTGAAAACTGGAAACCAAATGTACTTCAAAACACATATAGTGCATTGTCTCATGAGAGATCTTACAGTCTTCTGATAATATGTTAATAAACAAAACTTGATTTGGCTTCTAAAAAGAGCCGTGGAAGTTCTGCACAAAACTGAGTATCTGCAATCTTCACTCTCTGCAGTGAATTATGTGAAACTTAGTTTTTAGTGTGTGGAATTTTCATTTTTGTTTGGGGTACACATAACTCAGCAATTAATATAGAGCATTTTTAAACTAGTAATAATAAAAAGGGGGGAGACATTTCCTGCACTTTTAAGAGGTGTAGGACCAAAACCAGATATGATCTTCAGTTTTTGAATTCCAGAACTGTCAAGTTCTTGAACCTGGACTCAAACAATGCTGAAAGCCAAACAGAGATGAGGCACTCAAGGAGCAGATGTTTTGGATGTCTGATCCTCATACTATGGAACCAGGGAAAGGAGGTTCCTGTGACAGCCAGCAAAAAAAATGAAACAAGCCCTGTCAGCATCAGATGCAAGCTACTGTTACTGTTTCTCTGCTTTTCAGGCAACCCTTTCCTTGGCTTACCTTGCTCTGATTTTCTGTTTCTTTGGTTTTATGAGCTTAGCACCAACTCTTTTGCTTTGATTGGATAATTCCTTAAGTATCTTATCAGACAGCTATTTTGTAACTTACTCAAGACCGCGCAGACGGAAGTCTGATCTCATTGATCATTTGCATCAAGCTCTCTCTGTTAGTGACCTGCTTCTATTAACTCCCATCGGGAACTGTTGGGCGTCCCTTTTTATTATCCCTAAACCACCATTTTCACAGCAGGTAGGCTGTAAGGCCAAATAGCAATCCTGACCTTTGACTGGTCCATCTTTCATGGACCAGTTCCAACCATTTCATCAAGGTGACTTTTAAATATGTCACCTCTGCACAGGTCACAGGGATCAGTAACATTATGCAGGGACAAAAGCTGTGTGGAAAAGGCACACCACTGATCTTTCCAAAGGTTCTTGGTTGGCTCTACAAGTACTGTTATTTTACTTTTCCTCTTATTTTAAAAATTCCAGCTTAGATATTTCTCAGTCATAGGGACTAAAAAGTTTTCAGTACAAAAAAATTCTTATGTAGTGAGCAATAAACATCTATTTTGTGTTAGATAGTTAAGCTGACGTGTCATAGGAGAAAGTGGTAAAAGATTTTACCTCTGCTCCTGCATTGCATAATGTTTAAGAAACTTTTTCCTGAAAAATATCCATTACATATGATTACATTTATTTCCATCTTACTTAATCTTAAGGAGGTGAAAACCAGCAAATGTTCACACTGTTATGAGTGAAAACATTGCAATCTTACCTCATAATTCCTCCTCTCTGTGTGGCTGTTATTTGGAGGCTGATAAGCAATGAGCATGTCATTGAGATCTTTCCACGTGAAGGAACCAACAGGTTTTGTGTGGTCAGATAGGTGAGTGATAAAGCCTTGTGGGGGTGGCTTGGTAATGTTGAATACAAGCAGGGACTTTGGAGTTTCACTGTCCTCGGCATCAATGGTTGTGGTTGTAATAGGAGTTAAAATAAATTGATCTACTTCCAGGATGAACTTAGCCATTGGGGCAGCTTTGGGTATTTGGTTGGGAACAGCACCTTTAATCTGAACAGGGAGCCATGCATACTCTGTCTACAACAGGAAAAAATGAGACAACTAAAAAGGCAAAGTAAGCGAAAAATAAACTTAATTTCTTTTAGCTTCACATAGCAAACTGGGGTACATGTTAAAGCAGTAATTACTTTGGAAAAAAAAAACTGAAACATTCTAATTAGAAAATGCCTAAAGTAAATATTGAGACATGATGAATATGACTTTCAGGTTCACTAGTCTTTTTTTGTCCTTAATTTGGGGCTGAAACAACTTACCTTATTTGATGTGAGTTTAATGAATAACTTTACCTGACAGAAACATGCACAAGTCATTAATTATTATTAACTGAATATGTTCACAGAGCTCTTAACTTATTAATTACTGTATATCCTGAAGTCAGTGCAGATCATGCTGTATAAAAATTGTAGAATTATGCCAGAATTAATTTTTCTCTCAGGATAAACTACTTATGTCTGACAGTAATCCACCAGAGGTGTTTCTCTGTAGCCATATGGTCTAAGTATAGAGGCATGGAGATAATGCCTTTCATTTTCTTACCTGGCAAAATTCTAAGAACTGAAAAAATTTAAAGGATGCCTATCTCTCCTCAAATGTGAAAAGGATAAAAAAGAAAAAACAAACAAACAAAAAAGAAGCACAGGATGACAACCAGATATTATGAACTTGCATAAAAATCTACCTTGTGCAGAGTTTTGCTTCTGCTGTCTGAGAGATCCAACCTCACAGGAATATAATCAGTGTCAGGCGAGGGGGGGTCAAGGTGTCGATACTGAATGCCCATCCTCAGAAATTCTTCACAGCTCATTTTTTTGTTGGTAATGACTCCTAGTCCCAGTGTACAGCTCCCATTCCTGCACTGTTGGCCCAGGCTGTGCTCTGTAACCCAATAACAGCAATAGAGAAAGAGTTTCGGGAGCAGAAACCAACATGGGGAACCTGCCCACGAAGCTAAAATAACCCTGAGTGTGATGAGAAGGAGGGCTCCTTTCCTGACTTAATTTCTCCTACAGGACTTTGTTTTCAAATGACATCTTCCAACTCCATCCTCCCTTGGTGTCTTGGTTAGGTGCCACCTCCAACAACTACCTGTGCTGTTTCTACCGAGTCTTGTCACTCACAAAGCTGTCACATTGGTCCACTTGTCTAGGATCCAGAAACAGAATCCAGTCAAGGAGTTATTGACCATCTGTGGTCAATACCACAGATCTGTGGTATTGACCACAGATGTCTGTGATCTGCATTGCACCTCACAAAAATTTCATGTCCCTTTCATGCCCGTGATAGCTCAAGCTCTTCATTAAACTTCACACCCACCCTTACACAGCTCACATCTGAAACAACCCACTCCTGGATCTCTTTGAGCATGCTAATACAAACAACTAAAGCACATCATACTAATGCCAGGGAAGAAGCTCCATGGCTGGTCTCCACGAAACTGCTCTTGCTGCACTTTCCTGGTGACAAGCTGGCCGTAAGCAGGCAGGTGAGTTTCCGAAGAGATTATGGAAACGGTGCAATCCAAGTTTATCTTCCTGTCATAATCAAAGGTGAGGACATTCTTGTCAATCACCCTGGACAGGCCATGGTGTTCAGGGACCTCCAAGGCAGGGGAGCGCATTTTTATGATGTTACAGTCTGGCTCAAGTAACTGCACATGGAGGGTGAATGTTTCTACAAACGTTTCCGTTTCTGTAAACCTGCAAGTGACAGAAGAAAATTAGTTATGCTTCACCCCATCTTCTGTTGCTTTGTGATTTGGGCATTGTCCTCACCATCTAAACTGAATTACTTGAACCCTTTTATCTCTTGTGTGCTCAAGCCTTGAATCACCGTAATCCAGACCCTGCTGCCCAAATTCCCATACTTGTAAGCAAGGTGTCGGTGTGAAAGAAGAGGTTACTCGCTGTGTATATGTGAGAGTGTCTGTCCCTATCAGCAGG
Organism: Machaerirhynchus nigripectus; assembly: GCA_013397975.1. Lineage (NCBI taxonomy): Eukaryota > Metazoa > Chordata > Aves > Passeriformes > Dicruridae > Machaerirhynchus > Machaerirhynchus nigripectus. Next base: position 85,016 of record VZRQ01006448.1, on the reverse strand, counting down.
ACAGCAGAGAAAATGCAGAACTCTGAAAATTCTGTTGTGACTTCCAATAGCATAATGAAAAATCACTGTTTGTCTGTAAATAGCAAGCAATACATAATACACATTAAATGGGCATTATCTGCAATACATGGTGAGAAATGTTTCTGCAAACAGATGGTCACTTGTTGATTGATGAGGCAGCTACTGGATCTAAGTAGTTACAATATGTACAGCAGAACATGCTTTAACTGTAAAAAATGGACTGCTAGCTCTTCCTGAGGTCACCTGGGCTCCTCGTAACAATGAAGTGTGATCTCCTGCTGCTCCTTACCTGTACAGCCTAAGCATGACCATGTCTTCATCTAAAATTGGACATCCATTGTGGGTATATTTGACTTCATTAGGAAGGAAGTGACAGTCAAAAACCTATGAAGGAGAAAGAATAGACTTGATACCACACTGCCAATGATGTTAATTTCACAGCATCTGTTCCACTTCTCTCTGAGTGCCTGGAATATATTGGACTGAGGAAATTTTTAGTATGTAGTTCATTTCTATGAATAGGTATTCACCAGTTCTGTAATCTCCCAGTGAGAGTCAGAGCAACCACTTAAACATGGAGCTGCTAGCGCTCCACAATTAAAAGGGCAGTGGTCATATGTGATTGCTCCAGGCTGCCAAGTCCCTCCCCAGAACAATAATTTAACCTCATCTTCATTAACACTGCAGCCTCTGGAGTTAAGGATGCAGGTGTATCCAATGGTACAGACAACTGCAGCAGTGCTGAAAAGCCAGCAGCTCCAGCATTATAATGTGAGACTTACTGACTTTTAAAAGTTGCTCGTGGCAATAGCTTGGTCATATAGTACATCTTGCTTTACAGCTACTACAAATGGACTACAAAAATACAACCCAGTGAAATTTCTCTGTTAGAAACTTTGCTAACTCATATTTGTTCTCTGTTTTTGTGATACTGACTTTGTACCAGTAGCTCATTTCTAGATCAGATGTCATCTCTGTGCCATAACAACATCCAGCTCCAAAATCACTGTAATCCACTTCACAAAAGCAAGCAGATATCTGTGTGTTATCCCTACCAGATAATTCAAAATAGACTAATTCTTACAATACACTGGATACAGGTAAAATTTGTGAGTCTGTCTGGCCACGGTTTAACTGTCTAAGCCCAATATTTATTGCAAGCAGATTGATTTATTTAATGATTGGTTGACTTGTGAAAGCAAGGCAGTGAGGAAACATGCCTGACACAAATAGAAAAAAGATTGCCTTGTAGAACTGTGACATACTCATTCTTTTGAAAAGGGACTTGGGTTCTGGGGCATACAATTTTCATGTTCTCAAATACTGCAGTTTGCAAGACTTGCAAATTATAATTCCCATGCAGTGGTATTTCTTTACAGAAACACCAGCTGAAAGCTCCTAGCATTGATAAGACAATGTCTACGTTATCCTTTTGATAACAGGGAAGCTCTACATTGTCCTTGGAGGATGGAGGATATTCATGTTTTGTAACTATAGAGAGAAAAGGCATATGCTAGCCAGCAAGAAACCAAAATCACTGCATTTCCTAAGCATTTTACTATGATTCTTAATTTAGTTTTGATTGTATTTTTTAGGGGCAGTATTCATGAATGGTTATATCAACTTTCACAGACTAAAGTGAAATCTGTTCAACATTCACTAATAGACCTAATGAGGCCACAACTAGCAACAATTAATATAAATATATGGCTGACTGACTAGCCACATTGTTTTCCAAAAAAAGAAGAGGTAATTTCTTACTGACAATAATTTTTTAACATACAACAAAAGAATAATGAAAATTAAGTGCCTCTCTTGAATTGTCTTTGCTTCCCCAATCACTTTGGAGGATGCTGAAATGGCTGAGGGACTTAAGTGAGTTTCTAAATGTTGACAGAAAATGTAGCTCATAAAGAAAATCTTTGGATGCTCTGACTTTCAGTGTAAAGATTATGTAATAATTTAATTCTAAATTAATTGTTAATGCATAGTTAACTGAAGCACCTCATGACCACTTTGTGGATTATGCTAAAGGATATAAGAACTACCGAATTTATTTTCTTTCTAGGCATTACACAGAACAGAACTTACATCCTTCTATAACGGAAGAATAGTTAGAGTTTCTCAGCTTCTCTTATTAGTGAAAGGGTCCAGTTCCACTGAAGTTATTCTCAGATGCTCAAGCAATGTCATAATTATTCTATATTCTTAGCAATTTTAAAATGTATTGCCTGCTTTTAACTTTCATCAATAATTGCACTGTACAAAGTCTTTCCTTTTTTTTGGTCTGTTTTTTTAAATGATGTGTTATTTTATTTTCAGACATATATACATGGATTAACCTCTTGGGATAATCTGTAATATATGATGTTATGGAAAATATGCTTGATTTTATTTGTTGGGACTGCTTAGAAAGGAAGGACAAGAACAATTTGTGGAAAACAAAATTACTCTCATATGATGAAGGTTTTGTCTATGTTGTGGCTGTTCTGTTGTACATTGTTTTCAAATGCCATAGAAATACGGCCTCTGCTTTTTTTAAGCAAAACCAACAAAAGTAATTTTCTTACTTACTGTCCTTTCTTTCTTAGCACAAACTAACATAAAGGAACATGCTAGTTAGCTAATCAATTGGATAGACTTATGTGACATTTTACAAAAATGGAAAAAAAAAGTAGTTATGTGGTATAAGAAATAAAAAGTATATTATATACACAATCCACTCATATTGTAGTTTCAGAAGCTTAATGTTGTACACTGAAACTAAGATTCTTCACTGACATAAATCAGTATAGATCCTCAATAGGATTTTGGTTACAGAAGGGTGTTGTGGGGAACCACACCAAAGGCTTTACAGAAGTCTGGTGTTTCTGTAAAGAAATTACATCCATAGCCCTTCCCTTGCCCACTGGTGTAATCCCTCCATCACAGAAAGCCACTGGGTTGGTCAGGCAGGATTTGCCCTTGGTGAAGCCTTGCTGGATGTCTCAAATCACCTCGCTGTCCTCCATGTGCCTTAGCACAGCTTCCAGGAGGATCTGTTCCATGATCTCTCCAGGCACAGAGGGCAGGCTGACAGGTCAATAATTCTGAGGAAAGATCCACCCTTTTTAAGGATAGGTACTGTATTTTCCTTTTTCCTGGATAGCGGGATTTTCCTGGATAGTGGGACCTGACTGCCATGACTTTTCAAATATTGTGGAATGTGGCTTTGCAACTGCAACAGCCAGTTCCCTCAGGACTCCGGGATGCATCCCACTGGGTCCAATCATATCAAAGAATTAATGTCTTTATTTTTAAGACATCATTAGTTCCACATCTTAATTGATAACAAGGGGATGGAAAATTTAGAACCTTTCCACAAAGGTTTGTTAACACTGACTGACTGTCAGTTTATATGTGTATGGAGACACAATCTGCTCTGCAAAAAGAAACATCTGGTTTATGTTTCCTGATATGTTTTCCTTTTGTATGAACAGGCAACTCTAATTGTCTATAAATTCACTGGGTAAGACAAAGGAAATCTAAATCTTTTCCTAATTACTGTTGAGCTTTGTTTTTTTCCACTTCAACTGCTTTTCAATTACAATTTATAATTAAATTGTCATACATTCCTAGAACATTACTCACTTTAATGGTAGCAAACCAGACCATACCAGAGACATTTTCTGGCTGCAGAATTTCCTGTAGAAAGACCATGAGTGGCACAAGGAGATCTGGACTCTGGCATCTTTTTTCAGGAATGGTGAAAGCTCAGGCACCACTAGCAGGCACAGCCTCTCTCCAGCCTGCTTTGCCAGGGCCACCTGCCCAGCAGATGTTTTCTCTCTAGATTAAGTGTCTGCAGCTTCCATGAGTGACACTCAACTGCCTGGGCACACATTCAGGGCCAGGAAAGAACAGAAGTAGAGCTGGGAGAGCAGAAGTCATTTGGAAAACCAGGTGTAGTGAATGCATATCTCCTGGGATTTCTTGAAAAGGGCCTCTAACTAAGTGCTTGAAACATGTGAGGTTACACAGGATAAAATAGCTATTTCAAAATACCCGGGTCCTACTGCAGACAGAGGCTGAGGCAGAAAATGAAAGCAAAATCACTCCTCATCCAGATAGATTGCCTGCAGAAGAGGTCTTCCCTCTTTTTCAACTCTCCTTTAGATTGGATATTATGAGAAATTTCTTTACTGAAAGGTTGGTCAGGAATTAAAACAGGTGCCCCAAGGAAGTGGTGGAATCACCATACCTGGAAACATTCAAAAATTGTATATATGCAGGGCTTAGGGACATGGTTTAGTAGTGGACCTGGCAGTGCTGGGTTAGTGGTTGGACTCAATGTTCTTTGAGGTCCTTCCAGCCTTAATGATTCCATGTTCATATGATTTAAGGACCAACCTATACTGGGGAAATAGAGGTGGGGTACTATGGTCAGTGTCCCTGTGCTGGCAGAAGACAAGCCCTGGGGTTAGCTTCAGCAGATGCACTACACTTCCTGGAGCCAGTCTCTAGAGAAGACCACACGTTGTCCTGTCCATCCCCTCCTGTTTTCCCTGGCATGCCTCTGCTCCTTAGGAGTGCTGATTCAGCTGAAGTGGTTGTCATTGGTCTGCAAAAATAATAGTGATGACCAAGACAGAAGTTTTGAAAAATCTATTGATACTGGTGCTCCTTCACCTATCTTCACAGAATTGACCAAAAACCCTGGAAAGTAGGGTCTATAAAACTATATTCGTATACAAACACACAGAAGTGTATGCTGTGGTACAAACCAGAATTTTTTAAAAAGCCAAAACTTGCTTGGCTATGGTTCATTAGAACCATTCATCTTCTGTCTATAATATTACATCTTCATGACAACTCCTTTCAACTCCTTCCTGCCATAACTCAGGTGGGGTGATTTGTCAAGCAGATGAGTCAAGCAGAATGATAATATGTGAAATACATTTCATAACTCCTACAAGCTTGACATTTGAACAGAAAACAGGGGAGTTATAATGTATTTGCCATCTGCTAACAATTTGGCTGTTGCAGAGCAGAACAAACAATGGTGTACACAATGTGCTTATTGTATGTGATTATTTTTTTCTTAATTGCTCCTTAAGTAGTGGCTCCATGACTAAAATGCAAAATGCTGTAGTGGGCTATGCATTACCCAAGGGGCACTGGTTACCCTCATGGGAGAAAAATAAGCAGCTGAGAGACTGGAGGATATCTCCTAACTGAAAGTTTTGAAATACCCACTCTTCACTTGCGAAAGGAGACGCTGACCAGACTTACTCCTGTGCACTCATGCTACTGAGCTCAGCTTTTGGATTTCAGGGGTGAAATTCTCTGCCAGCTGTCTGTTTAAGCAAAAGGCTGAATCTCACAGACATTCAGTTTCCTGCCTTTTAGTCACTACCCGAAAGAAACACAAGAATCAATAAAGCAGCCCTTTTTAATTTCTCCCAGACCTGCACACACCAACACTCAAAACAGTAAAACAGAGCCCAAATACCTGTGGAGTTAGTTTCCCAACCCTCTGTGTTATTGGCTCATTAATCACAACTTCTACTTTGCAGACATCCTTCTCTCTGGGGATGGAAAACTTGAGGTCTTCTTCTGACAGGAAGACAGACTGTCCCTTCATCACTTTCACCCCAAGGTTCAAACTAATAAAGGAAGAGCACACAACTCTTAACATGACAGGCAGCAGGAGAAACAACCAGCTTTTCTCAAAGGGCTTCATATTATAAGGGGGTGCCAGCCTTTTTCACCAGTGAAAAAATTTCTTAACAAAAGGAGTCTTCTTTCTCCACCAGCAGAGTTTCACTATATAATGAAGGCATTATTAGTCACAGGTAAAAATATATTATATGTTTTCTATTAATAGGCCCTCCTTGACTGAAATTTGGGCAGGATCCTTTTAAAATATCCTTAGGTTTTTATAAAATTCGTTGGTCAAGCCTGACAAAATGATGAATGTGTTCTCAGAGTCCTTTCAAGGTTTGTTAATCCTGAAAAAAAAATAAAAAGAAAATTACTATAAGGCATTGAGCAACTATAGGGGTAAAAACAAAAGAACAAACAGACATACAAAACCTTCCACCATTTCTGACAATTGCAGTTCATTTCAAGCAGCAGCTTGACCTCACCTTTGAATACCATTCGGGTGCACACATGCTCAGAAAATCAGCTATCCACCCATGAGAGTTCTCCCTCAATGGATCAGCTGCCTGTGTGAATTCCAGGCACCATTCGTCTGTATGCACACGCAAACCCTGGCTGTGTAGGATCCTTTGTTACTGACCTTTCTAACTGCAGGACTGAGTAGATACTAATAAAAGAGTATGAGCTCCAAACAGTGTGAAAGTGCAAAGGTGCTCATTCAGATTAAATATACCAGAAAGTGAGATGAAGGGAAGGTGGCCTCCTGGTAAAACTATTTTCTCTCTGCCCTTGGAGGCATGAAAAAAAATTAACCTCTAGCTGAAAACACCTTTCCATTGCCTCTTGACTCTTCCTGCTACAGTAAGTAACTGTGCCAGGGCAGCAGCGTAGAAACATGTGATATGGCATGACAAAGCCGTAATTTTTCTTTAAAAAAAAAAATCTGAGAAAAATTCAGTGGCAATAAAGAAGAAAAGATAATATGAAAATAATTACACAAGTTTCTCGTGCCCCTAGTTACAGTTAATCTTCATCTTTCATGTTTATAACCTCATAATAGACGAATTTTTCTTCTGACATTAAACAAGCAATATTGAAATCCTTTTAAGAGCCTAATTTCTACAATCCTCCAAAGTAACTGAATCTACAGCCCAAATAATAGGAAGTGATATTGATTTTATTAAATTTGAGAAGATCATAAGAATTCCAAGACAATAAAGTGTCAACATCCCTTTAATTTTTGTAAATTTTTAATGCCCTGACTACTTATTTGCCACAACCTTACGATCAACAGTGAACTTTCCTGAAAGTGAATTAAAACACAAATCCTTGTATCTCTTTATTTTCTTTGTTGATTTTAACAGGTAAGTGTTCCCTCCAGTGTTTCCAGCAGAATGACCTTCTGAACAGCCTACAAGGGAATGCACATATCCACCCCATTTTAAATTTCACTGAAAAACAACTGGCAGTTCAGAAATTCTGTAAAACTATTCCCTTCCTAAAGTTAAACAAGACAGATCCACTCACTTCACCGCAGATTTAAGGTTGAATACATTGAGAGTCACTTAAGTGTAAACATAGATGTATGTTGACTATGTAGTCTGGGACGCAAATTTTAAGCCTAGTTTTCTAGGTATTTATCTGAAAGTCTTTCCATTTTGGTTTAAGACATTGAAGCCATACCTGTCTGAAGAAAATCTGAGAGAAAATGTAGAATTCCAGCCAGTGGAAAAGGCATGAAATCCATGGTTGAATATTCAGATAAGAAAATAATTCAAAATTTTAAGATTGAGACTAGGACCTTGCAAAGTGTTAGGAGGCAGTTAATGACTCTGACACATAAACCCTGTGGTTTACATCTCGTGACAGTGCCAGTAACTCTCTGCTCCGTAATAGCAGGCTGAGGCATAGATTTATGGTGCAAAATAGCTTTATTCACAGGCATTTTCTTACAGGCCACCTCAGAAATTATAAAATTAAAGCCCAGATAGTTTTTACTTTCTCCACTCCCACACAGATAGCTACCACAAAACCATGTTATAGCTGAGAGATAGCCTCATGACCAGTTTGGAAATGGCACTCATGCAGAGATGTCTGCATCTTGACCCTGTTAAAGCCCAGGTTTGTCTATTTTTGGTGCCTGCCCCATAAATCCCAGCACTGAGTGCAGCTATAAACCTCAGGTGCAGGTAGAGGTTTCTATGCTGCCCTTTCTTACCCTGCATCAAAAACAGACCCAGAAAGTCTACAAGAGGAATCAGAACCATTTTGATCAATTTCATGGTGGGTGTATGAGACATTCTCTGCTACAAATTTGGTCCTGTCGTCACTGTGAATTACAGTCTTGCTTTGACTACTTTAACATCCAGACACAGCTCCTGTATCACTATTTGTGTGTTTGCCCCATGTGTTCCAACCACTGGCCTCTACTTGGATGTTGTAGGACTGTCTCCTTAGGTGGTCAGGTGAAGATCTTGGGAAGTATAACCTCACTTTCTCAATAACTTATCCAATCATAACAAAATGAAATGGCAAGGGATCCTTTCAGCACATAATGACAATAAAAATCAGAAGGTTTTGGGGTGAGTGCCATGATATTGACATAATCCCTACTTGTAAAGAAGGTCATTGCTTCAATGAAGTCATGTGTGTGCTACATGGTACTTATGCTAATTGACAGTGTGCTGCTCTTCAGCAGATATACAAGTGCTGATGATGCCACTGTCACATTTTGTGACTACTTTGGGCTTCCTTATCTCCTTCCTTCTCTTCCCTTAATAACACAGCTGAATCTGATTCACCCTGCTAATCCTTGGCATGTCACCTGCGTATCCAGAATGGACATACAACTAAGGCACTGTTTAATTCCAAATGCACCACAATATTTCAGATACACTTAGTGGCCTAATGAAATAATGGTATTCATTAGCAACACAGAAGGACAATCAGTATTGCAAAATTAAGCTGTTTTCTCATCAGCTTTCTAAGCGTCTGCCTATATGCCAAAACACCTGAAACAACTCCAAGTCCACTGGGTGAACACAAGCCCACAGAAAGCTACCAGCTTTGGTCCCAGAAGTAAAACAGTCATGTCAGTTCAGTGATATATCATACATTAGTTGTTATCCCTCAGTGGGGATGGAGTACATGATTTATGAGGAGAGGCAGACACAGCTGGATTTGTTCAGCTGAAGAAGAGAGGCCTTACTGCTTATTTTTAGACTTCTAACGGAAGAGTGCCTGGAGCACAGGGAAGAGACATACAAACCCACTAAAATAGCAAAAAGGGAAATTCACATTAGTTACTAGAAAAGAAGAAAAAAAAGATACAGCAAACACAGGCAGTTGAACGGGTTTCGTGGAGTCCTCTCAGATGTATTTATTCAACTAATCAAGGCCTAAGTTGCTTGATGTAACTTTGAAGCCAGACTTGCCATAAAACAGGCTTTTGTTGGAGAAAGAGGCAGGAACAGTTACCTTCAGAGGTCCTTCTCGTCCTAAATCATGTGCTGACTCTAAGCTGAAAAGACAGAGCCATCTGACTGCTAGGATTTAGGTTAATTACTAGTGTATTCTTGCAAAACACTGTCAACACTGTCCAGTGATTCCCCTGAGATCTAATATAAACCCATACTGGTATAAAAAATGTGGTAACGAGTAAAGAGACCTCATTTCCTATGTAGATTTTCCAAGCTGACTCTGAGATTTGGAAGCCTGGAAAATAAGTCCTGAAGATGTGCCCAAGGCATTGAACAAGGGGAACTCTAAGGAACTACTCATCCGCTGGCAACTCCTGCCCACCTGCGGATGAACCTGGGGGGAAGGCAGACAGAGAAGGGGCCTCTGAAGGGGCAGCGAATGTGACTCTGAAGTGTTGACAGACAGACATACCAAACTGGGGACAATGTAGAGGAGGGTTTCTGTGAACTTTAGAAGTGGTTTGTTAAAAATTTCCTCCAAGTGCCAGAACTAGTTTTCCCTCAGGGCTGCTGGTGCACATATGAGAAATGATGCAATGGTTAATTACAAACATTAACAATTAGTGAGTCTGATTCTGAGGAGAGCTAAATTGATGTGAGTAAAAGATTCATCCAAATTGTTTAGATAGCTATCTACCAACACAAAACAACCGACAATAAAATCTGAAACAGCACCATTAAGTCTCAGCTTTAGTACTTAAACTTGACTAAAGAACCTGTAATCACTAGTGACCTTGAGCCAAGTCCCAATGACACCCAAAGCCTTCACTGGGATTTGGATGAGACTTCAAGAGTTTCTCTGTATGTGACAAAATCTCTGGTTGCCTGGGATATTTCCCCGAACAGATGAATCAAAATTGCCCTATTCTTTTGCAAAGCTGGAAAGGGATAATGGAGAATGATTGTTGTGGGTTGGAAGCCGGATTGATTTGTTTTAATGAATACCAGAAAAAGTTTGCAAGAAACAGAGAGAACATACAAATTTTTTTGAGTACGGTTTTAAAGAAAACAAGTAAGAGCTTTCCGTGATTTCTAGGAAACAAGATGAATATTATTACAGCAATTAAAATCTAGCCCAGGGCTAAAAAAGGATCATGAGCTATTAAATTAGAGGGCTGTCACTTCAGAATGTGCACTTAACACATGCACCCCTTGGACTGTTTGTTATTTAATTGTTTTGTTCCATGCACTACAAACAATGATTACAGGTCACCAAGAAGCTAAGTATTTGGCGAGGTATTTGCTGAGTTAAGAAATGGCAGATAACACCCTGAATGCAGTTACACCTTGGACATATGTCAACAGCAAAGATGCATTTTGCCTGAGGTAAAATGCAATCCTGAGTTAGCTGGGATTATGACTAGTAGAATTCTCTAACTAGCAAAAATGCAACTTGCAAAATCCCCTTTTAATAACCATTTGAAAACAAAGTGTATAATTATGTGCAGAATATTTTGGAATATCTCAGCAAAACACAGTGACAGCAACTTATCTCTAAAAGGTGATGGTTCCAGGTAAATACATAGAAATCAGCAGGAAATGTAAAACCTTTGTAAGCACTTATATGTTAAGGAACACATATTAACTTTTATGCATAAGTATGACTAATAAACATCTGCTTAATTCAGATGAACTGAGTCAGCTGTCTGAACGTACATGAAAATGTAAAAAAGCTGACAGATCCCTACTGCAAAATAAGTGTACAGTTTTTAAACATGCATTTAAAAAACAAGTCATCCCAGCTAAATGAAATATATCCTTTTTAAAAACTTACTAATATCAAAAGTTTTTACCATATGTTTCAGTGCTTTTTATCACATTTCTTCTAGTTTGCCTCATTAATAAGACAATTCTAAGCAAAGAAATCTTATTTAGTTCTTCCAAGATTTTATAAAAGCTAAAGCCACACAGTTTCATTACATCTGATGGAAAAAAGCCAGCATAGTTGAGAAATCTATATCAACTTGAATATTAGGATAAAGTAACTTGTTTGGAATCCAAACTTTCAAGTTAACTTTTACTAAACCACTGGCAAAACCCAGTGCCTGCTTTCCTCGAAGTTAGAACTGAGCTTTCATCCATCTCAAGCTCAAAAATTACTGTCTGGCTGCTCTGCTGCAACATTCAGCAACAAACTGAACTCCGCAAGCTGTTAAGCACTATTCCGACCACAAACACAACAGCATTCAGTGTGTACAACAAACTTGAATAAGATACTTACAGGTAGCAGTGTTGCTGCTGGAGGCTGAACATGAGATCACACTAGGAAAAGAGGAGAAATGTATGTCACTGACCCAGTAATTTCTGTTTTAAAAGGCTGGCAGAGAAAGAAATCCAATGAGTGAGCGACAGAGAGCAAGCAGAGAGGGGGAGGGGAGAGAGATAGATGAAATTCCAGTCTTTCTGGTCAGCTTGGCTGTAGTTTTCTCCGTCCTGAAAATCCACAATAAACACTCCGTGCTTGCAAGACTGCTCCTGACTGCAGAGTCACAAATTGCAAGTACTGTCGGGCTCCATACGATAACCGCATCCAGAGATGCCTTGTAGTGTTTACACTCAGCAAAGCTTCTCTGGCAGCCAGCCCCAGATCTTCTTTTCCCCTCCTGCTAGTTAAGTCTGTTGGGACTAAAAATTGAGCTGCTGTTACTAAGGTTTGCTCTTTTTATGTTTTTTTTTGTCCCCACTTTTGCTAGTTTATTTCCTTCAAAAAACACACACACCCCCCACCGCAGTAGTATTCAAATTTTAATTTTCTTTTTTCCCATTCAGAACAGAAAGACAAAGAGTATAGGCAAAATCCTACCAATTATTAAATATCTCATAGGATCCAAGATATCTCTCCAGCCTTCTGTCATGAGATTCACATCAGATTTGACCAGCTGGTGAGATTCTAAGTAAAATTTGCTACCACACAGTGGCTCATAGATGCACCCTGAGAAGGAAACCTGACAGCCGAAATTTTCAGAGCAAGAACCTGTATTGTAAAGTCACAATACAGGGACCGACTATCCTATGTCCACCTCAGCACAAGGACCAAAAGAGTTTTTAAGCATAGGGGACACAAAGACTTTCAGCCCAGCCACAGGACATTGTGACAAGGGCAAGAGGGACAGCATGGGGAAGAGCTACTGACTTCCAGGTTACTTGTTTAAACAATAGTCAAATCCAGCACAACCATAATGCTGTAACATGTTGTCTCCCCTTGCCCTTCTCTGAACAAGCAAGCTGACTTTGACCCTTATATGGAAACAAAACTGCAGTATAAAAATGCAAAACTGAAGTCAGTAGAAAGAAAGAAAAGAACCAGCAGATGTTCCTGTGGCATGACTTATGTGCAGATGAAGAAAACAGATGACTGTTAGAAATTAAAATGAACTCGAAGCTACACAATGTGTAATATGATACAATCTGGCCCATATTTCCCTAAGGAAAAAACACCACGCAAAAAATTAGTTCCTTGAGGTACATTACTAATATTAGAGTGGTATATTGTCCTGGATTTCAGACCACACACATTTTATCAGGTTTCAGAAGAACTTACAGTAAATATTTGTCTCCTCTGAGCTGTGTGGATGGCTGTGGGTTAGCCTGTGTGTTTTTGTTTGCTGAAACGTAGCTTCTAATTCACTGTGATGAATGGCCTGTCCGCCTTGTACAATGGTCTGATTAGGAGCTTCGGCATAACCATCCTTACAGGCTGATTAAAGTAGTGGCAGCTTATTTTAAAGTCTGTGACACATTAATCAATAATATCATTGCAGAATAAAAATGTATATAAAAGAACAGTAATAAAACTATCTTCAAAACAGTTTTATTACTGCAGCAATGAACTTACCCTCTCATTTCTTATTGTACTCCTTAATTACAATTAATTTTTGCAGTCTATCAAGGTCACATTACCTAAAGGATAGAGCAAAATTACCCAAGCTTTTCTTGTTAAATGCCAGTGCGCTGAAGAGAAGACAAGTCTTTTGTACAATACTCAGTCTTTCCATTTTAATGTTTGCCCACACAGGAAAGAGTGTAGTTCTGTTTCCATAGATGAAACTTAAGCACAATATATACCTTTTACTAACTACTAGTAAAATCATGAAGTTCAGACTGCTGATATGAAGGTCATAAGTTGAAAGTTTTCTGCAAGCTTTTGTTAAGATGTAATCAAAATCAGCCCCTTTCTTTACATGTTTTTATTTAAAAAAAAAAATATTGTACTTGAGGCACAAAGCAGGCAAAAACACACACACAGGCACCTCACACACAGCCCCATCTCTTCTCTTTCATTTTGACTTACATTGATAAGCAATGGCCTAAACCCGCATTGTCTGATATCTGCACATTCAGTCAACACTCCTGTAAGGAGGATGAGGTTCTCAAAGCAACAAAAGACTTGTTCCTGTCCTAACCTGGCTGCTGTACAAGAGGAAGATCTGCTGCATTGTGAGGGGAAAAAGATACAATTATTTTGCAGGTATTTACTACATGACATAAATGTTCTTGTGTGAGCAACAATACCTGGTTGCAGCAGTCCACTCTTCAGCCCCTAACAACATGAGAAGCACAGAGTGAAAGACCTTGTTTAAAAGGGGAAGTGTTAAATCTACCTTCTTCCAGCCCGTATGTACTCTTTCTGTAAAGATGCACTGTGGGAAGGCCACTGAGTGCACTATGTACTTCCTAAACATAAAATTGCAGGATTAGCAACACAAGGTCTGACAGTGAACACTAAAGTAAGGTAGATTTGTTGACGGAGAGCTGACCCTGCAAGTGGCTGTCAATCTGCTCAGCTTCCTTGGGGTCCCGCCTAGAGGTTCCCAAGATCAAATTCATAAAAACCCAATAATCTTGCCATCAAAGAAACCCAGCACACTTTCCATAGAAGAAACAAGAATGACCTGGGACTACTGCATGCTTGTGGCTGGAGTCACCAGCTGTGTTTCTTTGTACATCGCCACCACATTTAGAAGGGTTAGGCTGCTGCACCAGCCTGTCATCTTCATCCACAATAACCCAGAGTTCACAAACGCAAAGCTAATAATGAAATTCACAACCAAACAGACTGCTGATTATTTTCCCTCTTTAGCCAAAGGAATTTTCAGGAGCATTGCCAAGGAAGCACTATACAAGATATTCCTTGGAGTTTTCTCCTAGGAGATTGAGGATCTGTTGGTTATCAGGTACAGCCAAAAAGAAACATGCTCGGTTTTTCCAGTACAATGCAATTAATGTAGATAACACAAGAAAGGAGATGGTCCTTGCTGCAGGGGGTACATCTGTTTCCTCTTCCAGTTCTGAGGTATTGAAAAGCTTCCTCCAAGACCAAGACACCAGAGGGAGCTTCTCTGCTTGGTCAAACCCTCACTCACCCACAGTCACCAAGTGGCAGTGATGCTCTGGAAAAGTTGCTGCAGTAGAGAACTGAATAGAGAGATGCCTACACAGAAATTTTACAACCTGCAGACTTCGTAACTCATGTCCTGCATATCATCATAGTTCAGACCATGGTCCTCGGTGTCTTTTGCAACTTTGATAAAGAACCCAGTGGTTTGGGGCCCAGCAATCACAAGATCTGGATTCAGATTATAACTACACTCTTACAAGCATGGACACGCAATAAATCAGCCTTTGAGATTTGGTAGTACAGCTCCATGAGGGAAGAGCCTTAGTTCTGGCTGTGTTCCACATTATCGTTCTTGTCCTTGGGAAAGAAGAAGACTGGAAATTATGTTTAGTCATTGCTACTGAATTTTGTGTGACATGAGTTTAACTCTTCTTGTAATCAAAAGTAAAAGCATAGAGTGACATTCTAAATGTGGCAGAGGTTTCTGTGCTAATGAGTTCAAAATGATAAGGCATTAATTATACTGTTGAGTTTCTTATAAGTATCAGAAAACATTATTTTCAAAAGACTGTTGTCAAATAAACTTGCCAGCATTTAAAGAATCTCTCAGAGACCCAACCTTTCGGGAGATATTTTCAGCTCCATAAAAACCTGATCCCTTGATTTATGAACCATGACATTGTTGTGTTGTCTGGAAAAAAAAGCTGTGATGTGAAGGGAAGTTTAAACTACATAAACCTCCAAAAAAATGATAGAAAGGCAAGATGTTAAACTTCAGGGAATGAGGGATGTCACCCACATCCAATCCACTGAAAACAGCCACTTATTAAATACAAGGCAGACTGTATTTACCCTACTGCAAAGCCTCAAACTAGCAGAAAAAGTACTGCTATTTATTCAGGTTGCATTTAGATGTTTGGCTTAGGTTAAGTAGCAGGGGGAATCTTTCCACAAGGACATCGGCCCTTCAATTTCTGACAGGTAAAGAACTTGGCAGAGACATGTCAAGATGCTCACTGGACTGAGCATAATACCTAAAGTTAAATATTCTGGCTTCAACTCAAAAGCTGTAGTCCAGGTTCCTGGAAAATATTTCATATCTCAGTTTTCCTTTCAAAACAAAAATTACACTCACCTCAGTTAATGATGAATGACCTTATCCATTGATGGCCAATTTGAATCGGAGTCATGGCTGGTCTTAAGGAGTCAAGTCCTTCATAAAAGGCTGAGGTTCTCAACTAGAAGATGTT
This sequence comes from Machaerirhynchus nigripectus, assembly GCA_013397975.1. Taxonomy (NCBI): domain Eukaryota; kingdom Metazoa; phylum Chordata; class Aves; order Passeriformes; family Dicruridae; genus Machaerirhynchus; species Machaerirhynchus nigripectus. Next base: position 69,285 of record VZRQ01006448.1, on the reverse strand, counting down.
ATAGAGAATAACAATGCTATTTATTTCATATATCATGGAAAATGTTTATTTATGTTTAGTAAGACTGATTTCTAAAATAATGTAGTCTTTTTATTAAAACAGTGTAGTCTTCTGGCAAAAACAAATACCACCACCACCACAACAACAAAACCAACAGCAACAAAACCCAAACCAAAAAAGCAACCCAAACAAACAAAACCACAAACAAACAAAAAACCAACAACAACAACAAAAAAAAAAATCCCCAAAAAAACCAAGGGGAGAAAGACAGCCAAGGTGCTATTTTTGTCTAAGTTATAGCAAATAAAACTGGGGTTTTTATAAATCTGGAAATCTAGCTGAATCATTCTTTGGGTAAAGGCAAAACTTCTACAAAATCTGATTTATACCTCAAAGCCTTCTTCTCTAGCATTCTCTATAACTGTGTTCTCAGCATCTAAGGTTATTACAGGAGGCCTGGTAACATAGCTCATCTTTACAGTAAGTTCCACATGATCAAATGAAGATACATCATTTGCTTTTGTGGAGTTTCTTCTAAAATTATATGCCATATAAATGGCACAAATAACATTTCTCCTTGTCTGGTGCATTTGGAACTCCTTCTGTATTTGTTTAAAATCACAGAGTCACGGAATTATTTGAGTTGGAAGTGACTTTCAAAGGTCATCTAGTCCAATCCAATATTCACTGCAACATTGTAATTACTTATCAAAAGTATTAAGTCTCCTAGACAGTGATTGTAATGGAGTCTCCTACAGGCCATGTCCCTATTTTCAAATGCTCAGCAATGCAAGTATTTGCTGTGTGGTTCTCTTTGCAAAATTTTCCACAAGAAAAAATGGAGCATAGCTCCATAATGTGACCCTGTAGGCAAGAGGGCTGGGAACTGTGATCGCTTACTAGGTGTTCAGATAAAATAGGAAAGGGCATGAAAAATGAAAATCAAGGGCATGATGCTTCCTTAGTCAGTATTTTTTGTCATTTTTTTAAGTCTTGTCTATTTTTGTTAACTGCGTCTCTCTATATGTTCCATGTGTTTGTGGAAAAGAGCTGTCTGATATTTCGGTTAAAGTCTAACAAAGCATTATGTCACAGGTGATACTCTTAATTGAGCCTCATGTAATATCAAGCAATGAGTCTCAAAATAATCCACTTCATGTTTGGATACACTTCCAGGGAGTAAAGCCATGCATTGCAACACAACAAGTATTAGCATTATAATCTTTATTAATCTCATCCAACTTTTAAAGAAATTAGTCTAATGCATCAATGTCTCATATGGAGCACAGCTGTCAGAAGACCAAATGCACTGTGTCATTGCCAGCTGCTTCACTGGCAAATACGTGCAGAGAATCTATAATGGTAAAACTCTTCACAAATTATTCAAATTTTTGACTGCAGAAGGGGCATTAGACAGAGAGAATCACATTCTGGAGAATACAAGGCAGCACAAAAATACTTGGTTTGTGTCAAGCAGATCAAAAGACCAGAATGTTGCCTGAATGTTTGAGACAAATGTGAGTGGCATTTCCAGTAAAATGAGTAGCTCCTTTGAGAAACCCATACTTGGAATACTATCTGTAAATTTAAAAACTTTTATATTTTCCCCAAAGTCTTTGTATCTTGGGCTAGACCCTCAAATGTTGCAGAGGAATGGTGAACAGATATTACAGCGGCTGGCTCAGCAGCTGTGGTGGCTGGAGGACCAGAGGGCTCAGGTACAGCAGGAACTGGCTGGTGGGCAAACCCCAGAGTCTAAGATCCCCCCTTAGCTCAGGGTGAGAGAAGCCACTCCCATCAGGCCTGGTGGATCTATGTAGATTCGGTCTGTCTGGTTGGCCAGTTGGCCAGATGCCCCTTGTATCCCTTAGAAGGTTGTAATCCAGCCCCCAACTCCATCCCTTCCTTCTCCCCACTGGCTGTTGTTGTATTACCCCACCTCCCTGCTGTACCCCTCTATAGGTGCGTCACCACCGGCAGACCGGGCTCTTCATCACTAGACCCCTTCGTTGTGGTTTGGCAATAAACCCCTCGGAACTCTGTGTGGAGAGCTGCCTCCTGACTCTGCCTCTGGTGATGCCTGAGCTGGCCAGCTCAGTGTGAGCGTGTGTGTGAGCTTCCACCGCATGGGTGAGAGAGCTGGCTTGTGAGTGTGCCAGGTAGCACTGCTGGACGTTCCTTGCTGGGAACGCTTCAGGAATAACACAGCAGCTTCTCTACTGAATACCCACACAGCGATAAATTGACGTTCTCAAAGACTTTGGCATCTTGGCAACCCCGGCAGTCCTTTGCCTGAATATATCTAGAGCATGTCACAGCTAATAATGTTTCTTCAAATTATACATCGTAAGGATTAGCATACTTGCTGTAAATCATAAAAAGACCCCTTCATGGCCATAGTGTTCTTTTCAGAGAAGTGAGAGAGACAAGGCACAGCTGGATACAAAGCAGCAAAGCCCCACTTCCAGGCCCTTCAGGGCAGCCTCACTGAGGCATGCATGGCCACTGGGGTTGTGGGATTGTCCACAGACTGGGCAATCTGGTAGGAGGCTTGTCCCTCCCTGGACCAGGATAGTAGAGACACATAACAATTTGGCGGGAAGAGAAACTCAGCTACCACCATTCTGCAGGACACTTTCTGCAGTGTTAAAAGGTGCTTGTGTGTGTAAGCTTCATCACAGAATTTCACTTCTAGAAATTATGAGTATTTGTACTTGTGCCCCCAGCACCCATAAAGATATTAATTCTTTGTCTTCAAAGCTGCTGCCATACCCTTCTCATCTGCAGTAAAAGGATAAAGGTTAGGCTTTTCAAATCTCCAGGCAGCATGGTATGAAATGGGTGGCACCAGCTGAGACGACCATCAGCATTTCTAGCTTTTGAGGGTGGCTAGCATCTGGTCCGTCATACAGGAGTCACACATGAGGTCAGGATGAACCCTTTTCTACCCCTTCCTTGTCACAGAGGTCTTAGACAGGTTGAGTGCCACAAAAATCATCAGTTTGGCAGCACTGGAGAGCAGTACTTAATGGAGGCCTTGGAGGAATGGCAATGTCCCGATGGTAGGGGAAATAATTATATTCCTGCTTGCAATGAGCTGGCCTGATCTTTAATGCAGCTAACAAGGGATAGAAAAAGCAATTTTTCACACATCAAGAAGCATAGGAGAGAAAGGGTAAACACTATGTGTTCAAAATGTAGGCTAAAAGAAGGCTAAAAATAATCCCAAAAAACATGAACAATTGTCTCATGCTGGAAGTCTGCCCACTTCTTGCAGCAGTGCTCACAACTGGGCTTCAAAATACACACTCAAAATAGCCATGTTTTCCCTCTCTTTCTTTAAAGTCTGTTGTTCCATGTCCAATCAATCCACCAAAACCCACAGTTCACATGTCCTCATTAAGGCAAAGGGGGAATTGTTCTCATAATTAAACTACTATCCAATTTACTTCAAACTGAAAGACTTTTAGGAATATTACCTTATTGCCATTAAAGTAATTTTCACTTAGAAAAGGTTCCTTCATTGTTTTAATTGAAAACAATCAAAGTGAATTTAATGAGACTCTGGAGATTTTTATCCAAAGTCTTTGAAAACTGAGCCTTTTGTGGGGCAGGGCCTTTATCTTGGCTTTAGACCACATATGGATTTAGACCACAGCTGGTACAAATGGATTTTCATGTCAGTTAATGCTTCTAAAGTTTCACTGACTTTCCTTATTTAGCTCACACTGCCACTGACTAAGAAACTCTGCAAAAACAGTTTTCCAAACAATGTCACAGATTCTACTTTTGTATTCTACAGAAAGGTGTAAGTTCTGCAAAGGCAGAATACTTCTCAGAAGCATAGTATGATATGACTAACAGATAGCAGATACTGCTCCTGACCTTAAGTGGTAGTTCCAGAAAACCCATACTTTTTAGAATATTGAAATCATCCTATGCTTATCCTTGCACATGCTATACAGAGCATCCAGACTGAAAACCAGGAATGCTAATCTTCATAAAGAACTTCCCTTGCCTCTGAAGTCCACATTTGCACCTACAGCAGTGCTTTAATTAAGTGTGATAAAATATTCCTGAAACCATTGCAATCCGTAACTGTTCAGAAGGTATGCAGAGGTCTTTAAGTGCAGAATAGTGCTTTAATCGCCTATAATCCTCTAAAAAGATTACTTCTGAAGAATTTTCGTATCTTGGCACTCAGCTAAGGTATTATTAAGATGAGAGGATAATTAAAGAAAATTGAAGGAGCCTTCTGAGATAGAAGAAGAAAGGAAACCCCACTTGTTTTCACCTGCTGAGGACATCTTAGGGAAGTCTAGGAAGATGTTTTATTTTAATTCTAATAGAATTAAATTTTAAGAATTTATTTTAATTCTACCAGATCTGATTCTTGCTTGTAATGAATGAAAGACAGCACATGGAAAAGTGAAGACTTCTCCAGAAAATCCCCACTGTACATGTGGGTATTCCTGTCATCTTTCTACTATCAAAGCCCAGCTGTGGCACAAGCAGTACTCACTGTTATCTGGGCAGATACAGACCTAACGAAGGTAGGACAGAATGGGCAAGGTGAGAGGTTTGAGAGATAAAGCCAAGAAGAAAAGGGAAAGAAAAAAAGGTGAGGGCAGAACAAAGACTACCTTGGAAAAGAGAACCTGAAACCCTGGCACCAGCTATGGCCAACAACTTCATCTCGCACAGCCCAGGGACCACATTTACTTCAACACTCTCACTGAACAGCATATTAATGTTAAGACATGATCTGTTGGAACCAAAGAAATGCTTCCCCAGCCTGACACAGATGTACAAACAGAGACAACTCAGCAAAAATTTTATAAGGAATTATGGAAGTAATGCCACTAAGTCTGGTCATTGGAAGCAAGGAGTTATATCTTTTCACAAACCATGCTTAGGATTACAGTAGATATTACAAAGAGAAGGAAAAAATTCTTAAGCAAGAACTTGTAAATGTCTGAGAAAAATCTTGAATAAGGGTTTTGAGTTGTGTTAACTTCATGATCTTCCATATCTGAAAAGGGAAATGGCAAAAGACACATCACAAAACACCTGGACATGTTATGAAGAACAGAGACTTTTCTAAAAATTCAGCACATAGTCATTGTAGTTGGTAGATTCACCTTTTTAAAAAGAAGTCAATTCTTCCTTCTCTTGCTCTTTCACTTCTTTTTCTGCAGTCTTTGTTTTTCTAAGTCTTTAAAGGATCAGATGTGAAATAGAAGTGCCTAGTATTTATTCACAGTGTCTGTTTCTTTCTTGAACCATACCTGAATTTTTGCATTGTAAATTGGTAAGCTGGTAGCTTTGTTTTCTAAACCTCTGCTCTTTACTAAAATTTGGATCCTTGGATGCCTTCTCCTTAAATTGGTTCAACATCTACAGCTAATTCAGTTTTCTTTTTTAGTTCTTCTATATCAAAATTTCAGGTAGACAAGGAGACAGAAGTCATTCAGTTTTCTCCCTGCATTGGCCAGAGGATGAGCCCAGTAAAAAAAAAAAATTAAAGTATGTAAATCTACTTCATTTAAAACCTCTTTCCAGCTGAGGTTCTTTACAGAGTAACAGTGAATGACAATGTGAGATGTCTTTTCTCTTGGCAGTTTGTCCAAACAGAGTTTTAAATTAGCCAGTCTAGGTCTGACTGAAAAAGCACGAAGTCTCTTGAGGTGTGCAGTGTGTTGTCCAGAAAAAGGGATGCTTGCAGAAAGAGCTGGGATGTTGTGGGAGAACAGAAATACAAATGACGGACAAAGAATTTTGTCCCATTTTCTTACTTTCCCGTGCTAAAGGTACCCAGGGTTAGATCCAAGCTGTGACAGTGATGCCTTTTCCTAGTCTTAAAATCAAGAGGTGAACATGGTTAGAAGGGGAAAAGGGTATTACCTTGGTATTTATTGTAAGGATCCTTAGGTGCACCACGACCAGGTCGAATACACCTCCATGCACCCCCGCAATGGCCACCGCAATCCCCCTCCTCTATATCTGGTCTTACATTCTAGGTCTTACTAATTAGCATATCTATCAAAATTCCCCAATGAGAGGCTCGAATGAGCCCCCCTCTCTAAGGAACCCTCCCCTGGATGGTTCTATCTTAGTTTACAAAATGTGTTCTGGAGAGGACCTTGGGGCCTGGGCACACTGGCACCGTAACTACAAAGCCTCTAAAATGTTTAGTCTCTTAGCTTAACAAACAAGTCCAAGAATGTAGGCAAAAAGCACCAAGAATACAGAAGTTGCAGAAAGGTATAACAGGGGTATAAAAGAAAAGACAAAAATCATCATGGCATCAACAGCACTGAATCACATAAAGTGAACCAGCTGCAGTATTTCCAGGCCACCAACAAACCTCATGGAATCATAGAATGACAGAATGTTCTGGTTTGGAAGGGACCTTAAAGATCATCTATCCCAACGCCCCTCTCACGGACTGCAGTGTCTTTTATGAGATTGGGTTGCTCAAAGTCTCATTAAACCTGATTTCATAGGATGGGTTGGGGTGCATCTCAAGTGTTGTTAGACTGAAATATACAATTACCTTATGAGTACAGACAGAGAGAAGAGAAAGCCAAGGAGAGCCTGGGCAGAGTGATTAGAGACCTACTCAGCCTTAACAGCATTGCAGTGTTCGGGACTGCAGCTATGAAAATAAGGGGTGCATGCACCTAAATTTGGATTGCACCTCTCAATCACTCACAGCTTTGGAAAATGGCATTTTCCAGACTGAATTCAATGTCACACTGAATAATCTCAAAAAAAAAAATCTACCTTAAGTTCAAAAAGCTAAGTCCTTTGGAGGCATGTGTGACTGCATGCCCAAAGGAAGCTTATCCTGTGGGGCACCACCATGCTGAGCAAACACTGCTTGGCTGCTGACGTGTAGCCTTGCCAGCACGGAGCTTTGTCCTGTAGGATATAGCAGTCATGAGTTAAGGCACTACACTAACACTCAGGAGAGCTGTAGGGGCATCTGGCCCCAGCTCCGGTAGATTGTGGCTACCTTTGTCCAGAGCTCACTGGCCCTGAGGCAGGGTCAGCAGAGGAAATGGCCTCAGAGCTCCTCAGCAACCAGCACAAGAACTGAGACAGCCACCAGCTGAAACAGCTGAGGGTTTAGAACTGTAAAATGACATGAATTAAGGTTTTATTCAAAGCAGGTATCTCTATTTGAATCTAAAATAACAGGGTTTTGANTACAGAGTTTTTCAGTGGGTGAATCTTGGTTAATTTTCAGAAGGATTTGCTCTTTAACCACCCAAACCAAATACAGTGCCCAGTGAGATAGAAGTTCTCCAAAACTGAATTTTTTATAGCTTTTGAGGAGAGATAATCCTTTCCTCTGCAGTCATAAGAACTGACAGATTGTACTTCTTAGCAGTCTACCCCATCACTACCTGCAGTAACGTTATTGGATATTTAAGGAGACTTCAAAGCCTGAAAAAGACATTTTTTAAAATACACTTTGGTATAAAAAAAAAGTTTTAATGTCACAAATGTATAGACTGCACTTAAAATTTTCTGGGAACAGCACATATTTAAATGTGCATCATAGGGTCACCATTATAAAGTGTACCAAACTTCTCTTCTAATGTTCAAAGTTTGAGCCAGGGCAAGCCAAAAGACTCACCAGTGGCCTTTACTGGACTATTCAGTCATGCAGCAAATAGCTTTATTAAAACAAGCCAATGCAGACATCAACAAAAATCCCATTAAGAGCCTAGCCAAAAACTGTAATTTGATCCTCTCAAGTCACATACTCAGGTCACATCTGTAATTATACAGAAGGGAATTATACAGGCTGTATCAAAGACCTCTTACGTGTGGTGGCAGATGTGATCTTGACTCATGGTCTTTATAACATAATGAATTTCACTGTGTTGAGGCTATTGTATTCTGCTATCTGCTCTTTCGTCCTAAGAAAAGGTAGAAAGAATGGTTTCTAAAGGACTTACTGATGTAAAAGAATTTGCAAGCATAACACAAGAGAAGTTTGCCCTATTTTTAAAATAAACAAACAACCAACCTCTTATCTCTCTTTCCATGCATGCAACATGAGAAATTTGAGCCTGGCTGCTGTGTCGGGGAGGGGGGAAGTATGTTCACAAGTGAAGGGATTCCTCAGTTGAAGCTACTTTCATGACCGTAAAGTTTACAGGAAAAGCCATCTCCAAACACTTTTCAAGCATCCTTCTCTTACTGACTGTTGAGACCACACTTGTGCATCCATCGTGTATGTCCTCTAACACTGACTTCACAAGGAAGTAGCACTGGTGGGTGCCACTGCTGGAAGACACTTTGTGCACCGCTTATATCCCGAGAAAGCCCAGATCATGGCTGCTAGGGCAGCACTCCACTCACAGAAACCAGCATCAGACAGACCTGCTCTTCCCACATGTGCTGCCTTGGCTCCAGACCAAAGTGGGACACTCCAGGGCTCAGCTTGTGTTCACCAGCTTGGGCACAGGGAGAGATGGAGCCCAGTGATGAGTACGGACGTGGTGTCAGCTGGGTGGTCCCAGTGGGAGCTCAAGGAGGAGGAGCAGGGTGCTAGCAGGAACCCCAGCCGTAGCAGATCTAGCTCCTGTGAGTGAATGCAAACAGCATTCCTTCCTCAGGCACAGCCTGGGTTGGTCTGTCTCCCCAGCATGATAGGAAACCAGTCTCCTGTGAACTGGCAGGTCTAACTGGGGTGAGAGTGGGGTACGAGGAAACAGCTAACAGTGCATGTCTCTTTCCTTTCACCAAGCCTATTCCCTCCGTTCACAAGGCTGCCATAGCACTTTTACAGAAAACTGAGGTGTCAGCAAAACCTCATCCTGCAAACACTTAGCTCAGATGTACAAGCCACACAGGATGTTTTGCTTGTGGCCCAAGAAGGCAATGACTTACGTATGCTGTTAACTAGCTTGTGCTCCAGGCTGAAAAAAATAGTGTAAAACAGCATGGTATTTAGAACCAGAAACCAAAACTACTGGAGGGAGAAGAGGGTCATTAGTACAACTGAGGGATGCAATAATAAACTGGTAGTTACTGTGCATAAGCAAATTTTGGAGGGTCTCCATATTTTTAACAAAAACTCATTCTTCACATTCTTGATCTCTCTCTACTGCATCTCCCCAATACAGTTGATTTCCTCCCCAAAGAGGGACTTGCAGAAGCAGGTAATTGCTTAGTCAAGCTTTTCTAGCCTTTGGGGAAGTATAGTCAATTGCTTTTATAAGCAATGTCTGAAGTCTAAGGGCAATTTCTTTACCAGACCTCAGTGTTTAATGTAAACTATATGTCGACTTCAGTATTAAAAGTAAGCTAGTGTTGGCCAGCAGATACCCCTCACTTCCCCCACGTCTCCCTTTTTCCTGCCGTTCCCTTTTTTCTTCAGCACTATTCAGGATACTGACCAATTGGCAAAAAAATTGTCTGTCTGAAAGAAAACTTTTTTTTTTCTCTAATGCGGTGCCTTTTTCCCCAAAGCTGACCTTAACAGGAATGTTATAAACAAGGGTGCAGGAAAGCTACAAAACCACAGAGTTCTGGCCAGGTTTGAGATGGAAGACCATCTCCACTGAAGTCAGTAAGACCTGTGACAATTGTGATTTTTACCTTTAGGACCAGGCTTTTAGAATTCTTAGGATCCACAGATTTTGATTGAGCATGGAGAAGACAATCATACAAATAGATGAAAGACCTTTCAACCTTAACCAATGTTTTTTAAGTCTCTGTATAAACCAACAGTCTCAGCCAAAACACATTTTAGACCTCTACTTCTGAAATATTTATTTGACTAGCCCAAACGTGTTGTACCAATAACAGAAAGTCACTGTGTTTCAAAGCAAAAAGAGAAGGGAAAGATCTTGAAGTTATAATTAAAAAAAAAAAAAACCTCTTAATCCAAATTGATGACCTGTCTCTTCTGTATTAATGTGTTCAGCCCATGTTTTTTCATTCCCAGTCTTCATTCAAGTCATCAATGTAACCCTCTGGAGCCTCATTCCTCTTAATTCTGAACCTGTGTCCTGACAATTTTGAACACCTTCCTCTTTGCTGGAGTCTGTCACAGTGAATCCCCCTCAGTTGTGCCAGTACCAGCAGGGCCATGAAATTCCCATGTATATGGCAGTTTTCAGCCCTGTATTTGGATGTCCTCCTGCAGTATTCTGATTTGCAGAGGTGCTGAGCATCTGGCATCCCCTCCTTGCTGGTGTTAAGGATTTCAGGTGACAACATCACACCATCAGAGGCCTGACAGGAAGATCAGATGCAGTATTTTTAACACTGCGTGAGTTTCAAACCATATTCTATCAATGTGCTTCACAACTAGAAAACTTCAGTTATCTTGATTTTAAACACTAGTCAGAGAGCCAGCTGAGCAAAGAGCCTATCCTACAGGCCAAGTGCCAAGCCTGTAATCCTGCAATGAACTACTATTGTCTAGGTGGATCCTTGCACTCTTGTGGAGCCTCAGTGAAATAAATCTTGTTCTCCCCATTCAGAGTTTATCAGGGAATCCAAACTTCATCATTTACCAACAATTCAGTAGAAGTACTATTAGCAAGCAAAGCAGAAATCCTGCCAGTGCCAAAAACCCTGCCAAATGGATTGCTGATGAATTTAAAAATTGGTTGCAGCCACATGGCACTGTCAAACAGAAATGTCTGCTCTCATTCTCACAGTGCTGAAGAATCCCGTCTATCCTCCCTAGCATTCAGCCAGGTCTCAGCAATGCAACAGCATATCACTGCTCTCTCATTTTGCTAGTCTCAGTTCAGGCAGGCAAGAACTTGAAACCAGAAAGGTCATCCCTTTCTGAGTCTGTTTTACAACAGATGGTTACAATCAGCTTTTCCCGGTAAGCACAAATGAAGAATGATGTTTAAATTCTTAGCATCCTCTAGATAACATCTCATGTAAACAGAAGTAAATTGCCTATAAGAAATGTCTTTAAATGTATTTAAAGGGACTGCCTCTATTTCAGCATTCCTCTCTGAAACCAAGACCATGACTTCTTGAATATCCACAGTCCAAGGGGCCCCAAGTTTGTGTTCTGCCATATTAACCAAACCAGCTCTTGCTAAGAACACTGCCAAATACTGGAGACAACAGGATATGGAGCAAGTACATCACCCTTCATTAACAAAGTAATTGCCAGCATTACTATTCATACTGGCTTTGCACAATATAATTTGATTCTGTAATGAGAGCAATCTCTCTTCACTACCGACACCAAATATTCTTAAAATTAGGAGGCCTGTCTTACATCCATATGACTAATTAGCATGCCATTCTCAGCCTTGCTGAAACAGGATACTAGTATAATGAAAAGTGTATTTCTGAATAATGGGAGGTGGGAGGAGCTGGACAGGAATGTTCCCAAAAATAACAAACTGTTAATAATGACAAGAGTCAACATAGTTGACACCTGTTACATCATTTACAGTTTAACAGCAAAAGAAACTGTTTGATTAGGAAATTAGACATAACACTACTCACAGCAAATAAGCACATTTCTTTGCTAAATGCTGCTTTAAAACCTGCTGCTGGTTACATTGCTAAAGCATTTGCTTACTTTGGAAGAAAGTTGCTCCTTCCCCATGAGAAAAGTGTTTCCCATAATTTTTGCCATGAGCAGAGGGAGCTCAGGGGTCAGGGGCCCATCCAGAATATTTTTGTAGGAAAAGCCAAATAGTATTTTGTCTGCTAGCTTACAACATTATTTTTCCTGCCACTTTGTTCTCATCCTTTCACTCCAATTACCTATAGGGGAATGCGGGAAAAAAATAGGAAGTTCAAATTTTTGGATATCCTTCAACTAATACTGCAAAGATGCAAGTGTATGAGAGAGAGAAGTAAGTCTATTGCAGCAGAAACTCTTTTCTACTTTGGTCAGAACATTAAATCTTGACTCTTCAAATTGCTTTAAGGTATATAGGAAACAGAAAAAATTGTTTTCTCACTAGAGTCAAGAAATTGAAAACCTGGGCAAAAGATATGGGAAAAAGAGACTGGGGAACTTCAAAGTTGGAGGTTTTTTAAGCTTTTGTTAACAGCTTTTTATCCTGATTTTAATAGTGGTGTGGCTAACACTTTGAAATGTCTTCCTGTCAGTCAAATAATATGTGCTGACAACACATATATGAGCCTTCTTCTGTGTTAACAGATCCTTCACCTGAACCAGCACTGAGCAGAGCAACTATTTCTGATGCGTATTAGGAAAGATAACAAGCAAAGAGACTCTTCTTAAAATCAGAGAAATAGGTTGAGTAGAAAAGATCAGCTCCTTCTAACAGCCAGGAAAGTCAAAAAAGTATAATTAAAAGCTCTTTTATGAGTTATATTTCAGTCCATCACAAAATAATATAATAATTACTCTACCAAATATTTTGTTTCCTGCTCAAAACAATTAAATATTTACTATTCAGATTTCACTGTATAAACTCATTTCAGTGCATTTTGTGTTTAAACACACAGAAATTCACTTTACTGGAAGATGCTTGTTTTGGAGCAAGAAGAATGTAGGTTGATAAAGTGACATGATGATAACACGGCATGATAAAGTAAACATACCTATAGTCCTCCTTTGTGTTCCTGAACACTGGGTGGATCTCTTCTCCTGCAGAATAGGAAGAGTGGTTCTGTTAATTCAACACAAATGTGTAGTGTATCCTCTTGAAAAAAACACAAAAACACTTGCTAATAAGATAGCCACTTTGTGTTGTACCTGCATGGTACATATGTTCCTTTTTTCAGAATCATAAGTAGGATGAAGGAGTCACCATATTTAATTCATTATTTCTATAGTAGCCCTGGAAGTTTGATCAAAATAAGCAGAAGGACAAACCTAAATGTAGGCAGAAAAACCCTTGTATTTCACTTCCAGCAATGCTATTAGTTGTTTCATCTTGATTCACTTTCCTGTGACTGGAACTTTTAGTTCCTGTCGAAGAAAGAGTCCTCCCATTTTTTCAAATCATGCCCAGTTTGTTTGATGGATGCAGGTAGCCCTCCGCAGTCTGTCTCTCAGGACATTGTACTGGTTGCAATATTCACATCTGGTGAAATGCCATCCTAGAAAGTGTTAGAAAGTTTTAGAAGTCTAAACACACTACATGACTTACCTTGCCCAAAGATGAAATCGTGGAAAGTCACGTTATGTACCCCGAGCTACTAAAACTTCTCTGTGATTAGCATAGCCAGAGACAGCTAGAGTTGAAGCACTGCACTGAGAGCTGCTCTCACAATAGGCAGCCAGTCAAGCATAGTTTTAGTGTGTGCCAGACAATTCCACGGAAGACAGATAACCATGAAACATCAGGCACATCTCCCTTAGACCATACCTTGATCTACTTTAATTGTTTTAGTGAAAACTAGAAGTTTTCCCCATGTGACTGAACACATATGACTTCCCTCCATCATTTTGAACATACTGCTTATTCACCATTTTCTCCAGAGGTAGAAGCAAAGGCATGTGTTTGGTGAGAGTGACAAAGAAACAGTGTTATGACCTCTGGGATAACTCAGCATACTGAATCTTGAGGGAGCAAAAAAATCCAAATCCTGTGTTTCTTCCAACAGATACTGAAACTCAAAGATAGCCAGAAAACAAAACAAATAAAGGCTCCATTAATAATTTTCAGTGCATTGCATTTTATTAATAAGAGTTTTGTTCCAGGCAAGCATTTAAGAGCTGAAACAAAAGTTCACATTCTCTAAGACTTAACAATATTTTTTCTTTATTCTCTCAATAGTTATTCATCAGCTTTGTGCATACAGAAAAAAAAAAGTTAAAATAAGGCCCAACAGGAATTAAAATAAACCACAAACTGTGTTCTTATGTAGACATTAATCAGGCAGCATTCGTTTGAACTTTAATCCTGTATTAATGAAATAATGAAAGAAAGAACAAGCCAATAGTGAATAAAATAATTACATATTAATGTTTGGCAGACTTCTAGAAGACAATTAGGAACATGTGTATGCTAATATAGAACACATACTTGTGTAAAAAAATTATCAATTAGAAGTAATCCACAGGTAACACAGAGACAAAGCTGCAACCTTAAAGTTGCCAGAAGCTGCCTATACAAGTATACTTCAATACATGATGTGGTCATATCAGTGCTTAGACATGCTCAGCAAGAGGATCCTTACACTTCTTCAGCCTACATGAACAATTGTCTCTCTTCCTAAACCTCTTTTGTGGTTAAACATGAGTCTGGGACAATGGCTAGTGGGCGTTATCAAAAATCATTGCTGTTTTCTTTCTGAAACAACAGAATTAGCATGTAGGATTATTTTTGAGATCTTAGGACATTGTTTCCATGGACGTGGTAGAGGCTACTGGAAATGACAGGTCCAAGTCATGGAGTTTGGATCTGAGTCTGGTCTTGGAGAAATGCTAAGTTCCTGGAGAAATGCAAAGTTCCTGAGGTCTCCAGCAGTCTTTGACTTACAGGGCAGAGCTTCAGAAAAGCAGCTGAACAGGAAAGTATTGTCTGCTCTTCTGTCCTTGGGAGTTTTATGTCAGTTCCAGAAGAGACAGCTGCTTTCCACGCCAACAGAGAAATCTACTCGCACGCAAAGATTTGCTATTTACCTCCATGCACAAATTTTTTGTCCATTAAAGCTTAAAAGATGAGGAAAGAAATACAACAGAAACTTCTTACTCATCACTGGAAAGTGTATTGAATACACTTCAAAATTTGTAAAATATGTACACCGATATCTGAGTTGTTTTTTAAAGTAGCTGATATGTTCCTGCCCTGAGGAGATCACCACACTGGGGCAAGCACAAGGGCCATATTCTGCCATCAAAAGCTGCTAAGCTACTTTGCTCATATAGAATACCAGCGTCTTCATTGGATCTCCTATTCAAGTGTTTTATGTAGTACTACATACATTTCTTACAGAGTTTATGCTCGTACAGAAATTCAACTTTTCTTTAAAGAAATTAGCTGGTATGTTGCCAGTTTTAGTAGTCCAGTTCATTCTGACCCAAACCACTTTCTTCTAAAATGGACGATAACAAATACTATCCATTCTAATAATAAAATTCAACACTGCTAAAAAAAAGTTGACACAGGCTTCTCATTTATAACAAAAAATCCTGAGTAAGCACCCTGCCACATTCCATGTTTAATGATTCCAAAGGCCACTAAATGAATCCTGTGAACTGATGCATTTGATTCTCTTTTGCTCAAATTTATAATTAAAAAAAAAACATTAGGAATACCAGAGTGAACCAAACCTAATAGTAATGAACTGTCTTAGGGAGTTGTCTTTTCATCCCCTTTCACATGAATCTACATACACACGTGACATATTTCAAGCACGGAATGTACAAGGGCATATCAGGTTCACATCTCTTCCCATAACTTGTCTGGTGCAGTGGTAAAGCAATTTGTTCTGTGTCAGTAACAGCATTCATGGCATTGTGCTGATAAGGAAGCCTAGGATGTGATTTATTCCTAGAGCAGCTGAAGATGAAATTCCAGCTGTGTTACATTCTCTTAGTTAAACCAGCTGTAAATTACAGCCAGATCCCTGAAAAAGGCAGGGAGATACTAAAAAGATGAAAAAGGAAAGCATCTCCAGAGACACAGTACCTCACAGGCTCCAGGGCACTTGGCAAAAGGCTTGGCTTCGTTAATGGTCTTCTGTGTGAGAAGGAACATATGGCTTTCACACTGATAAAAGTTCTTGAAAAATCATCTCAGAGAGGGGAATGTTAAACCTCAAGCAACTACATTTGGTGAAGGGCAAACAGAGGCAAGAGCAATATCTTACCTGGCAAGAGCTAAAACAACACCAAAAATTCTTACTGGATCTGGAAACTGAAAATTACAGCTAATGGAAATAAAATGTTATTGCAGTGGGCCATGCACTCCCATCTGGGGAGAAATTCTTCCAACAGTCACAGAGTCAGCAGAAAGAAAAAAAACTCGTGCTGTGGCGGATTTCCACAACCTGGTGAATCCGGGTAAAAAAGGGTCATAGATCCAATGCAGATTGATTAGATTTTTGCAGTCTTTTGGAAAATACACTTTTAAGATGAGAATGAGGGTAAAAATGGCTCCCAATAATGACATTAATAACAGGGATTCAGTTCCTTTTTTGTTAGGGTCAATGTTTGCTCTGCTGTAGAAAGAAGAACTTCAGCCTGTGCTTTTTCTGAGTAAGTCTTCTCATTTTTATGGAAATATTTTACATCTGGAGACATAGCTGCAAAGTCACATAAACATATTGTCCAGTTGCAGTAGATTTCTAATACAGAACTTAGGAACCTTACTATTCTCTGAATCAAAAATATTAAACAAACAAGAAACCAAACACAAAAACAAACCACAAAAAAAACCCCCATCAAAAACAACCACAACAATAAAAAACAAAACCCCCCCAAAAAAACCAACCAAAACAAAAAAAAACCAAAATAACCCAACAACTAACCACACTACCAAAAAACTCAAGTAAATTGCAACTCTAGTATTTAAAAGACTGCTCTTGGCAGTATTTAACTGATCACAGCTATTTTCAAGATGCTTTTAGAAAAAACCAACAATTTCTTTCTCCATTTCTTGTTAATCTACTTACCTTCATTCTCTAAGTCCTATTTAGTTTCAAAAAATGTTTATTGAGGGTAATCATAAGCAAAATCAAACTGGCAGAAAATCACAGCTAAATTGGAACTACAGAAAGACTACTTTTTCATGCCAACCTGGGTACCATTTCTTGTCTCTCACTATTATTTGATTGCTATGAGGACATGTACATTTGCCAGAACTGGAGACATTTGACTAAAACTGCTCCTAAACATGAAGGATGCAGGAAGCAAATGCAAAAGATTCTTGGAAAGTCAACCCCACCCCACCACTCATGTTCTCTGTTTTGTGGACACGGCCAGACCCAGTGGTAAATAGATTTCAGTACTAGTTAAGGGTAATATTTTTTTTTAATAGATTCAAACAACCCTGATGCATATAATAAGATTCAATGTTACCGCCTTAAGTATTTCTGAACTTTTCCAGATGGGTATCATAGGCCACGCTGTGAATGACAAGTACCGTGCACATACCATGAAAACTCCAATATCAAGCTTGCTCAGAGACAACCAAGAAATCACCACAGAAAATCCTGTTCTCCTGAAAATTTCTGCATGAAAACTCCAGTTGTCAAATTATCTTCTGAAGTCATAAGTGAACAGTGAAATATCTGCCATAAAAGAAGCAACCATCTGTGACAGACACAAAAATGAATGTGTTTTACTTGATGCTGTAAATTTTGGTAGGCCCAATAGCAACTTCTGTAAAAGTGCCTCACTGGAGGGCTAAGCTCACTATATAGCATGGATTTCGTCAACTGATGAACAAATCCAAATAAGACTACAGTGCAGTTGCAGCACTTGCTAGAGGCATGCAGTGAGCAAAGTGAGAACTCCCACAGAGAGGACAGTGATTCCCACCTAACACTGGAATTGCGAAAATGTGAGAGAGAATAACATCACCAGGTTGTAATAAAAGAACAATACCAACAAGACTTCCTCCTCCTCCCCGCCGCAGACCAGAAAATATTTTACTAGCTAGCAAGCAAGACCTCCAGCCAGTGGGAAGAGAGGGAGTAAAAGCTGCAAAATTATACTGCCAGTCGCCCTGGATGACTGAGCTTGACTACTTAATAGGAAATGGAATTCTGACAAGAAGAAATGAAATGATGGGTAAACAAGCCAAACTCTGGCTAAATACAAGGCTTGTTGGCTATAAATTTTGTCTTCCGTATCAGATCCCAGGAAGTGTTGAGGCAACGCAACGGCAGGATGTCAGAAGACCATAAGCAGTCAAACCTTACAAAGTCATTATCCTGAATTTTAACTGTGGCAACTGGGTGCTTGTTTTTTCTTCATAGCAAATTTCAAGTAAAATATACTGGTCAAAATCAGAAAGATGAATAACACTGAAACATTTTATCTCACCAAGGTGCATGGGATAAAAGCTCCTAAGAAGAATTGATATATTGAGTGTTAATTTGTGAAACTATGATTACGGAGTTATTTCTTGCAATAACTTCCCAAACTGAGTAATGCTAGGTCAGTCAAATGAGTACCATAATGCACCAACACTAGTTTAGCATTTTGTCCCAAAAAAGCACCTGTACAAGTCTGCCTTTTAAGTAGTGACCTCTAACATACTTCAACCCTAATATACCTCCAGTTATAAATGTATAAAATGTACTCTATTCCTCAGGTCTTTCTATTAAAACCTGCATATATTTTGAATAATTAGAAATTTGAATAATTACTAATTATAAAATAATTTTCTCAAATTATCTAAATAATCCTAGGCAAGGTCACAAGAACTGATGCAGAGAATTCGCACAAAGGTTAACAGTAAAGGGTGCAACACAGTGGAAAACTGAGGCCTTTTACAGAATGTGTGCTGAACAAAGCCATTCCAGAGAAATTAAAAACAGTTGCTAGAACATCTCTTCCCAGTGGAGAAATTACTGGTATTTATGGGAATAAGTTTCATTACATTCCTTCTGAATTTATATGTAATTCCTGATTCCTTTACAGATTTTCTGCAAAGTGACTTTTTCTGGTCTTTGCATGAGAGAATCAAATAGTGAAATCCCACAGGCAGCTAAAAATGTTGCTTACGAGCCTTTTATTTTATAAATGACCAGCCAGGTGCCTTGTGAATAGTTTCATTACTTGAATGATGCATCTCTATTATTAATGGATGAAGAGCAGTCAATTGAGCCATGAATAATAACTACAAATCACAAGAGAAATTACAACCAGACTAGCAATAACTTAATTGCAATTGTGCTTTCATGCTTCAAATTCCAGCAACATAGCCAGATCAGATATCCAAGTGAGAGAGGAAACAGGATCCTGAAATCCCAGGAATGCCACAGCAAAGGACAGGAGACATGCTTGATATTCACAAGGAAAACTGGCAATCAGTTGATTGCTACTCTGACTTTGCAGAGGCTGCACAGCTAACAGATAAACTGAAGGAAGAGGATTATCCATTAAGAACAAACAAACAAATAACACCAAACACAAAAGGCCAAACAAAATGTATCAGGGCTTCTGAAAGTCATCTAAATTAAGAATATTACTTTGAAATGTATTTAAACAAACACCACAGATGGTAAAAGGCAGTCACAGGTATATGAGCATATTAATTTCAACTGTTTCTCTCACACAGTAACACACAGACTGGAAAAGAAGACTTAAATACCTGGGATACCACTGAGACATACATGAAAACACTATTTGCATCGGAGTCAACATTCATTCAACTGTGTGTGACATTACACACTGCAAATCACAAGGCCACAGTAATGCAGAAAAAGTCTTCACTGTGATGCTAGTTGCATTTTGTGTCTTCAACCCCCACGGAGCCCAGGCTAAACATTGCCTTTCTCCAGCACAGAGCCCATCAGATTGCACAGGATATCAGTAAACACCCATCGGTATTTCTCAACTTTCCTTCCTTCGGTAAACACGTTGGCTTTGCCATGACAGCGTGCAGAGGAAGGAGATCCTGGCCTGTGGGAGCAGTGTATATTGCTTCAATTTGTTCCATCAACAGGCACAGGTTGCGAGGGCGGGAACCACGCTGTTGATGTCAGCTGCAAAAGTCAGCCCAAAGCCTGTGCCATGGGGGAAGGGAGGCCCACTCGAGTCAGCACCTTGTGAAGCTCTGGTAGTCTTGGCCAGTAGAGCAGATCATGGTCAGCGTGAGGGGAGACATACCTAGACCCTTGGAGCCTGATACAGCTTCTCATGGCAGGGAACGCGGGACTTCAACACTGGTGCAGTCTGGGTGGGCTGATGACTCCGGTAGCCACAGGACTATGCCATGAGGAGCCGGGGCTGGAACCTTGACACTGCGCACCTCCCCTCCCTCCCACCACTGCCCCACAGGGTAGGGAGGGGGCAGTGGTGGGCATTGCAGGTAGAAGTGGTGATGGTGGCTGAGCTTGGGTAAACCTCTGGTCAGCACAGTCCTCAGCCCAGTCCTCTGAGGGACCTAGGGTTGTGCATGAAATGACCAGAGAGTGAAGGAAACCAAGCACTTTTGGTTGGATATCAATGGGCAGGTGAGTATACTTCAGCTAAACCCTCAGGAAAATACTTTAAGTTATGTTCAGTCTCTCTCCCTCCCATGGTCCCCACCATCGGCTTCCATCCTATAAATCATATTGTATTTCCCAAGGCTCTCACAGCTGGGCTTCCCAAGGGACATGGTTCTCTTCAGCATGAGCTCCACCATGGATGTGTCTCCTCACCATCATCTTTCTCAGCATTCAGTTCCACACATGTACCTCAATCTCCTTCCACCCTTCCCTGAAATTTATCGCCAATATTTTTGCAACTCTTTGGGTTTGATGTGCATTTTCCTCATGCCTCTATGTGTCTGCTTCGTCTTGCCTGACAAACTGACTGTGTGAGCTAAGTCAGAGCCAGAGGGCCCTCCTTTCTTCATATAGAGCTGGCTGCAAGGGATTGCCCTGAAGGGACACAGTCTCCCTTCTGGCTTGGTGTCCCAGATGCTCGTGGATATGCCAAACCACGATATACAGGCATCATCTCTGCTTTCCACTTTTTCTCTGGGTGGTGAGTTACAAAGTTCAAGCTTTCTCATTCTTCTTATAACAACAGTCAGAGGCAGACCTTAAGGACCATGATTGCAAAACCTTTCCCTGTTTCTGTGTTTTGAGCCTCTCTTATTGATTAGGAGAGGAACATTTTCCTTGCAGTAGTATGCTGCATTTGTATTTCACTTACAGTACTGCTTATCCCTTACTGCAATGTATCTTAGTCTCCCATTTTAGCCCCAACAGAGCTAGTGTAAAGATCTCTGTGCCTACTTAGGAAGGCTATGAGCGCCTACTGTTTTGCTTTGCTTTGTTAGGGATCAGTTTTCCCCCAGGAAACATAGCTGCCACATGCTAAGCTGAGGGCATAGATGAAAAATGAGGAGTTGGTTGCATGCAGAAAGTCCATGGGGAAAAAGAGGAGGAAACAATAGGGCCAGAATATGGAGAGGAAATCTCACCTTAAACCTTGGGAGATAACACAATTAAGATGAACACAAATTCAGACAGGATCAACAGGTTATATAGGGAATATGCGGGGTATAGGGAGAGCACAAATGAGGAGATAGAAAACAGGGTATTGTGCTGTGAATATGATCACAGAGGTGATTATGTTAATAGATCTACTGAGCATGCTGGTTAAAGCATGAAGAAATACATGGCAGGGGAGAAGGAGGGGGCAGGCAAGGGCTGAAAAGGAGAGTAAAGACTTGATCCAAGGATGAGAAAAGGATTAACAGAGTTCTCCCACAGAAAGCCAACATGCTTTCCTCAGTGTAAATGGATGCTGCAGGTTTGGGTCCTCCAGGTCAAAAACCAGATATTAGATTTTAAAACAACTCCCATTATTGTTTCAGGATCTCATGGCTGGAAATGCAAATAAACAGGCACAGAGTAATGAAATGATCTGCCAGCAGATGCATGGCTTGTCATCATTACCACTCAGAAGAGCAAATTCCAGTTCAGACCACAGTTCCCTTCCAATCTCACTGGTTTCAGTCTTCCGCCCCCAACACACTTCATTCTTGCTAATGAGGAGGCAATCTCTTTTTCACAGACCCAGAAATATTCCCAGAGAGGACTTGCTTGCAGTGGAATAGAGGCCCTTTGTTCTTTGTCTAAATTCAATGTCGTTAAGAACAAGCCGAACAGCTGCAACAACAGTTTCAACCAAACAGTCATCCCAGGGACTGAACCTCCCTGATTCTTTTCAAATCTTCTGTTAAAATCTCTCTATTGCTTCTTGTTTCTTCCCCTGTTTTCTTCACTCTCTCTTCCTAGTGAAGAAACACCACAGAAAAAATATCCACACAAAAAATATGCACATTACATGCACAGTGTCTTACACTGTAAATGTGAGAACAAGTATTTCCAGGGTTTTTGAAAAGAGCCAGGCCACAGCCCCTTGTGATTTCAGCTCTTTTCTTAGTGTCCCTGTGCACCAGATATCCACTTTTTTTCCTTCCAAATGCTCCTGAGACAGGTTCCTTTGCAAAGCCTACCGATAGTTAGCAGAAACGTCACTGGTCCATCCCAAGGCAAATCCTGCTCTCTGTTTCACCCACCTGCTTACTCTGTGTCACTGCTTGAATTGGATTCCATGGTTCCTGAAACACAGGAGTCCTTTTCATTATGTGCCGGAGGGACCTCTTACGTTTCTTGAAGATGATCCTTGTTTCTGTTGTATGAAAAATCCCATGTGCTCCCTCACACTAAATAATGATACTGAACAAATGGTAGCACCAGAGGATACTAATTATTCAAAAAAAATGGCAGTGCTTTTTTCTTATTTTAACTAATGCTTGATCTGTGGTATCAACAAAACAGGCCTGTGTTTCACAGATACATTGTTTTGCTTTTTAAATAGCAAAAAAAGGGGACATTTTTCCAGTTGCTTATTCAGTAACCTCAATGAGTAGTACACACAGAAAGTAAATACTCCATTGCAGCAGCTATATGCTTTTCACATATCAGTTCCGGAAAAAAAATGTTTGAATTAGGAGCAATAATGGCTCCTTTTTGGCAAGTGAAAGAACGCAAATATTATTTGGATGAGGTCCAAGCAAAGCTTTCCCAGCACGTTATTTTATCTGAGGTTAAAGGCCTGCAAAAAAAAAACCCATCCAGCTACAGCTTGTGAAGTTTGCCACCTACTGAGGAAAGCACAGCACAACAATACCAGAAAAAAGACTGCAAAAAATTTTTTTATTGTGCTGAAGCTATTAGATATTATAAACATACTTGCTCTTGTAGACTGGTCACAAAGGCTTCTGGATACCTCTATACAGCTGCCAAAGTACCAAATAAGCAACAGAAATACTTCTCCTCTTCCTCCTCCTTGATACATAAAACCTTAAAGATAGCGTTTTACCCTGAATCAGTCCCAGATTTTGTCCTACAAACCTAGAAACTACTGAAAAAAAAATTATTTCAGCAGGGAACATAATTTCCCAGAGATCTGAGGTGTTGAGATGTTCTAGGTCACAAACTGCTAGGCAATAAAAAGTCATGCTGTAGCCATTTCTGGAATTATACTGGTAATTTTTATTTACCTCACAGGCCCATTAGAAGCACTGTTAAGAAACTAAGAGTCGGCCTTTACAGCAGGAGCATTGAGAAATACTACCTGTTAAAGTTCAGAAAGATCTATTGTGGTTTGGAAAGACCTCTCAGCATGCTTTAGTGTGAAAAGCACAGCATAGAACACAGCCTTGGAGAGCAAGGCAGATGGTGCCCCAACAGGATGTGGAGACATCACTGACAATGACAGGGTTGCTTTCATTTCACATTCACTTAGGTAAAATAAGTATAAAGACAAAAATGCTATTAATAACCTTAATGGAGCCATGAGGGAAAAAAAATCAGAACATAAAAGGTGCAGAAGACTCAGCGCCCATCTTGGTGTTCCTTAGCATGTGGTCATGAGGGTATAAATAAAGCCTCATCAAAATATTACCTCCCCTCTTACAGATGAGTTTGCTGCCTGGCACAGCAGAGAGCAGCATCTCCACAGCAGATTTCATGTGCCTCCTGTTGGAGCAAAAATCATCAGCCCTAGCTGCTCACAGGTGGGTGTTGTGGGTGAAGTGAGAGCGTCAGACAAGTCTATTAAAGAAGCTCTGTCACTGAGTCACAAGGTGCCAAGGAAACCCCTTGCTTTCTAACTCCTCCTCAGAGAGAGGACTCTTGGGGCAGCTGGATCTCGTTTTAGCCTCAGACTGTCAATAGTTTAAGTTTTCACAGCTGTGTCCCACAAGCTTTAATGATGGCAAATCAGATATATTTATAAAAGATGAGTTATTTCTTAAGAGAAATTAACAGATTGGAATCAGAATTACTTTCAGTATAAAAGCTAAAAAACCACTAGTCACCTACGACATAAAATGGCAAAATACAGTATACTAAAACAATTATGTATTAAAGCTAGCAAAAGAGATATTAGGTAGAAGTTTTGATGTATTTCACCACACTTCTTTTCATGGAATACTTCTTTCCCTTTATATCAGTCCCTGGGAAGTAACCATGAAGAGGCATCCAAATCCATGGGAGAAGCTCCGTATACTTCAAGTATGTGGAAGAATCTAAATGAATGAAAGTATGCTGGACTTCTATAGCATAAAGAATTTGGCTGCCAATCATATGCCTTCAGGCCAGTTCAGTATCTTATCTGTCAAACCTTACTTCAAAGGGACAGATGTGTGTTTGAAGATGGTAAGCCAAGTTGGGCCTTTAGGACATCCAACACCAAATTACTGGTGCCTCTGGTAACTCACCACAAATAGTTTGCATTGTTGTATCTTCTGACTGGATCCCAGGCCAAGAAGATAAGCTTTGTCAGGGTGAAATATCCTGCCCCAAATGGGCACCTGTTTGAATCTGGAAATCAGAGCTACCAGGGTCATCCTGCACCAGAAGCAATCACACCACATCTATAGCAAATGAGCACCTCTGCCTAAGCATGTGACAGTGACCCCACGGCCCTCTAAACGGAGTGAGTCAGCTGGGCTCACCTCCTGCAATAAACCTCACTGTGCTGGTGCCTGTGCTGCAGCTGCAGAGCAAGCATCAACACAGGAGAAGTGTTCTCCAAGCACACAAATTCATAATCCTAAGGTTGACACTGCTATGTGAAATTATGCCTAACTGGAATAATTATTCATTTATTTTAAATAGATGTTTAAATAGTACATGTATTTATGCACACATATTCCTATGTATGTCTGCAAGAATTTGTATATATACACTATGGCAACCAATACCAAACAAATACATTTTAATAGAGATGTACATGAAATACGTGTGCAGTACAACAAAGATGCTGAACAAGGTCAAGGTCCCAGGTTCTGGTAAATGGGTAATGTCATTCAAAGTCTGCACCTCTGACAGAAGTGGTTCTACAAACTAATACCCACATGGATGAATATGGGGATATGTTTCACCTTACACAGATAGAAAATCTGTGTTTGGCTGGTACAATCTAAAATTCAGAAATACTTCTTGACAAAAAGCCCGTTACTACTACAAGGCTCCAGGAATGGCATACACATCTCTACCCCAATTACTGCACGCTCAGTGTACTTCTAGCTCCACACAAAGGCTTAATTCACTACGCACTGAGCTGGTGTCCACTGCTGTGAACTTCTGTGCCAGCACTTTCAGAGCCCCACACTGGCATTCATCAGAGCTGCACAGAGCCCACAGGGCTCTGACACAGGCGAGGCAAAAGTGCTCTGCTTCCCAGAGTACCAGTGGAAAAGGGGAGTTGCTGGTCTTCCTGTATATATGTTGAGAAAGTGACTGGGTGAGTGAACGGCTTACTTTTGCCAGAGGCAAATTGAGTCCCCTGCTCAGATGTTCCTGGTCAAATTTTAATGCCACAGCAAAGCTCACATACTCAGTTCATGCTGTGATGAAGAGAGCAGTGGCCTCTGGAAAACTTGCTCTTAGAAAATCTTGTAACATTGGCCCCTAACATAAAAGTAATTAATTTTAAAATTATTGTAAACAATGCAAGATCATGAAATAGATTTGTACACTCTACTCTGCGTTGGGATTTTTTCTGGTGGCCTAAGTTAATTTGGGGAGGACATTTTGGATTTAAGTGCATTAAAATCTTTATTTACAATTGGAAGTAATTTGCCACAGAATGTCCCATAAAATCAGCTGCATACCCATCTGGCCCTGGTGCTTTATTATCTAATATTTCTTGCAGGTCTTCTTTATTTCTTCCAAGGCACACAGTTCAAGAGCAGCAAGGATCTGTCAGGAGATAGCACCTCTCTCACAGCATGCACAGCTCTTTTATCAATAGCACCTGTTCTACTCCCTTCTCATTTTCAACATCTATCTGCAACCCCCTAGTAGGAAAATTGCAGATTTGAAGTTTTGCAATGCTTGCTTTCTCTTCTGTGGGTGAAGCGGGACATCAGGTGCATCAGGAACCTTAAATCCAGTAACAGCACCAGGCTCAATCTCTCCATGTCGGCCACAGCTGTGCTCCTGCTCCTCTCCAAAATGGGAACAGACTGCATGTGTGAATTGCATGAGATCCAAACAGGCAATGCACAAGACTCAGAGAGGTCTGAAAACAATTGACATCCATCTGTCTCAACCACCCCCTCCGATGTCATTTCAGATACTTCTTTGCCCTTCCCACCCTAAATGTCCAAAGAAGGCTGTCCAGCCCCTATAGCAGCTCCATGCTTTGCATCTGTCATGTACTGTACCTACAGACCTCCACACCAAAGTGTCCTCTCAGCTGGTATTTTGGCTGTCTGCCCTGCCATGTACCCATGCGCCTGCAGGCAGTGCAGCCAAAAAGGCAATGACCAATTTACCAGATGACACCACTTTTTAAAGATGTTTTACCTTGGTGATACCAATAGGATTTTTTTAGTCTCCAAATCTCACTTTCTGCTTTTGAGACCCCTGTTTCCTTTGTGCATAACCTTTCTCTATAACCTGCAAATGTCTGTATTCAGTCCTCCAGCTGATTGTCCAGCAATTAGAAGATTGTCCTCAATAACATTGCACACATTTCTCAGCTTCTGCTAATCTTATTACAGCTACAGCTATTTATTTCATATCCTGGAAAATAACTCCCACAGCATTTTGTATTCCCAGTTTCAATTAGCTCCTGTGAAAAGCAACCCCCTTTTTCTCTGTAATTTCAGAATCCTTTGTTGTTCGTTTTGTCAAGGATGAGGTTGGCTCCTGGAAGCCAAAGCCCTCCCTGAGGAATAGCATCTTTCCCTTCCAAGAAGTGCTGATCTGGTCATTGAAGTTATTTTCTTGGAATAAGATAAAGATAATAGAGGGGAAGAAAAAAATCAAGAGGTTGCAAGATCCCATGACAGATGTTGTTCCAGAGTCCCTGCCCAGTCACTGCAAGTCTGGGGCAGCACAATAAGCCTGCAGTTTCTGCTGTACTCATATTGATCCTGTCTCTGCCCCAGTCAGGGAGAATGGGATGTTTTCCCTGGTTTTAATGAGGGAGCTGAAGCAGCACTCTCTCAGCCCGGTCAGGAGACCAGCTGGTGGGTACTACCTGTCATCACCTACCCCAGCATCCTTCATCAGCAGTATCACTGGCAGCTCTTTCAAGACCTCGTTCTGATTTTGTTGGGCTGGTCGTAAAACTGTCCTGAAGCCCCTCTAGGGGGCTTCCTTACTCTTAAAAAACACATAGTTCAACAATTACACATTTTTCATTGTGTAGTGATACACTTCTATAAACTTTAAAATAAATGATTTAACTGTTTTCTGAAGTTGCCTTCCCAGGCAAGACCTAACCTTTAGTAAAGATGCAACCATCCACATCCCCATGGCAGGAGGTGAACCAACCTCCATCACCCCTGATTTCTTTTTGGTAACTGGTTGTAAGACAGACCAGTTTCAAGACTAAGATCAAGCCTAGTTACTAAATGAGCCCAATTTTAACACCTGCACTTGTCACTGGAAAAGTGCCACATCACCCACAGTGCCCTCTCACATATTAAAAATAGTACACTGTACAGGTTTTTTAAGTAGGAAAGTTTAAAGCTGTGATTTTCTTTACATCTCCTGCCATGTTTAGTTTCCCTGTTCACCAAGTGCAGAGTGTCGTCCATACCATCTGTATGAAGAATGCCTGTTAAGATGGCATGTTAAGAGATTTGGAACCTCTCAAGCTCAAGGCCCTGTTTTTAAACACGAGTGTGCTTATGACTTCCCCATGAGCATCAGTAAATAATCCTGATTACAACCAGCTCCACCTGCAAATCTTGAGCAGGAATCAGCAGGGAGGAACATTCTGTCACTGAGGACTCTTTGAAACTGGGACATGCCAGGCTCTGCTGCCGTGTCTCACTGCCCTGGACACAGAGGTGTGGGACCATGACTAGGTTATTTTCAGTGATGGTGGCTTGTCTCACATTCAGCAGAAAAGCTGGATTTCTCTGCTGATCTCTGGTTCTGGCCATCCTGTATCTCACGCTCTGCAGTTGAGGAGTCTCACAGTGTCATTTTTTGCTACTAGTCTCATCTTAAATTCTCCGAGTGCGAGAAATGGCTTATGTGAGGCACCTTGTCCAGCCAGGTGCCAAAGAAGCAGTTCAAGCCTGGAAAGACTGCTAGACTGGGGTGTTCTGCTTATAGGAAAGCCTCACCACAGAAACCACTTACCCAGTTCCCAGTGTGCACTCCCTGGCCAGCAGAGGTGACTGTGATCCCCCAGCTGCTAGAAGGCTCACTCCATACTATGGTGGGCAGCAACCTCCCTAACTGATCAGCCCAAGGCCTGGTGAGCCTCCAGTCTCCTGCACGTGTGTTGCTGCCAAAAGCAGGTCTGTGATGGCAAACATAGGGTTCTTGTTTGCTGGGCTTTTTTTCTTTAAAAAGGGCACCTTGCAGGGTTTGGCATCTTCTTTCTTTTCTCACCTGTCCCTGCTCATGCTCACCATGTGTGCCTGCCATTAACCAGGGTCACTTCCACACATACCCAAGCCAGAGGGAATGTGAGCCAATAGCAGACAAACCCAGGTGCCCAGGATATGGGCTGCTCCCCTGGCTGTACATGGTACCCCTGGTGCTTCTGTCTGCAGTACAGAGCATTATTTCCCTGCCCTGTGACCCACTGGACTGTGCCACATTGTCTGCTCCCTCCATTTACCTGGCAGAGGGGGAGGGCTGGGCAGAAACCAGCTGATGTAGGCTTGAGTTTTCATGGAGTTGGGAGAAGAGAGAGAAGATAAACTAGGTCTTGGTAAGGGTGGGCAAAGACTGTGGAGCAGGGGAGCAGGAAATTTCCTCTGAGCAAGACCACCACCCCTCCCAGCTTCTCTCTTCCAGATTTGAACCCTGAAAGACCCATAGAAGGAATCAGTCACAAGAGGAGGGTGAAATCTACTAGTGATGAAGGGCCTGTTGTCTGCTACAGAAGTTGGACAAGATGCCTCCAAAGTAAGATTGAGTAAACAACCATTTTGTTCTATAACTATTATTTTCCTGCCAAAAACTTCTGTCCTCTGTGCATTCTGCTTGGATTGAATTGCACAGTGCTCAAACTCCTACCTCAAGTCTCAAAAGAAGGGATTTTATGTGGCATATGTTTGCAGTCAGCTATCACAAAGGTATCTTCTCTTTGTAAACAAATAAGATGCAATGAACGCTCTTTCCACTGCTGGGAAATACACAACATACACACATTTGTTTACAACATACACACCTTTCCTGCATCTATGAGAGCCGATTTTACTGGTTTTGAAGGAGCCAAAATGCATACAGCTGAGACTTGAATTTGGCCCTTAAAGCAGTCCAAATTTGGCCCCTAAAAGGCTCAGACACAGTACCACGATTGTTAACAAACAGCTGTTTCCACAAACACTGCTGGAGTTAGACCAATACAAGCAAGGTTTTGCTGATGGTATATTGTTTCCTAGGGCCTGACTGCCAGCAGGGTACTTGGGAAGGAGAAGAAAATCCTACACCAAGAAATTCTGCTAAATGGCAGAGCAGGCCGCTGTGGGACTCCACATGATGCCACTGCTGCAATGGAAGCTCCTTGTTTCTTCACAAGACTTTGCAAGGTGCTCCCACAGCGTCTTCAGTAACAAAAAGCACACGTGTTTTCCAGGGATACAGCATAGCTGGTCACAGGAGACCAGTTAACAGGATCAGATAGTCAGGTTGCACCAAGGACACTGGACTCCATACAGACACACTGGGTAGATAATGGTGGGTTGTTTGGCACTTATAAAGTAGGATTTACAATGCAGAGTCGTTTTTGTGAGATCCAGCAGGGCTACTGACCCAGGCTACTACCATGCAAGTTGGGTAGCAGCTGCCAGTATTTAGTTAGAACAGGACAGCTTAAGTGGTTTTTAAATGTTCCGTAAGAAATAGCTGGGAGACAGAGCCCACAGCTACACTGATCTAACTATTTTCTGACAAGCAATGCTTTTGATTATAATAATTAACAATACAATGGACTCCTATTGCCATAAATTTTCACCTATTGACTGAGCTGTCAGATCCATGCTACAAATTTTAACTTAAGAACTTCCAGATGAAAGAGCTATTTCTGAAACCTTTAATACCCCTGCAGGTTCTTCCTGTTGCAAAGTGAATACTGGGGTTTTTTGGTTGGTTGGTTGATTTGATTTTCTTTTTGGTTTTGTTTTTAGTTTGTTTGTGGGGTTTTTTTTATTTTTGTTTAGGACACTACCACCTCTGGATTATATTGCCTCCATTTAGTTAGCAAGTGAGTACTCGGCACTATAATTTCTCTCTCTAGACACCCTTCTGTCACAATCCTTGTGATAGAAATCCTTGTTTTATCCTTTCATATTAATGTTTGGTCCCACAGTCTAAGGTGACATCAACTGTTCACCTGCTACAGAAACACCTATCCAACATATTCTTACTTATCCTTCACACATGAATTTCTCTTGAATTTTCTCCCCTTCCTGGTGGCTGTCCTCCTTCCCATGGGGGCAACTGCCACAGTCAGCAAAGACAAGCAGGTATCTCAGCTGCACATTATTCCAGGGAAGCATGGAGCTAGACACTAATGAAAGATGAAAGATTCTTCTTTGAAGACTCTCCCACCAAGTTCAGTCTAGCCGAGAGGTAAGAATAGGAATCCAATTCTGCTGTCCTAGGAAAGCGGTAAAAAATTCAATGAAAAAAAATTAAAGCAAAGGGATGGATCTCTTTCTCCTTTTTTAGCTTCAGATTTCTCCAGAAGGAAAACAGGTGCTGACAAATTATCACTACTGTAATGGGGTTTCCTACACCAGAAACACTAGGGATGTAATAGTTTCCAAAGTCCACCACGACAAAATTTCCAGATGTCACACTAGAGGATATTCAGATTGGTAGACCCAATCTCATTTACGTGCATAGGTAAGATTCCTGAAGATAAGGAAACTTGCTTGTTTCCAAAAACCAGAATTCCATTTTTTGTCCTGCCATTGTCAATCAGTAACATTTAAATTGAATTTTGCAGTGAACCTAATACCAAAACTGGTATCTTTATTGCAACATATTCTTTGGGTAACGTATCAAGTAAACACAGAAGTTTTAATAAAAATTAACAAAAA
>VZRQ01006448.1:6358-38073 GCA_013397975.1 Machaerirhynchus nigripectus | reverse complement strand
AAAAAAAAAAAAAAAAGACGATGGAAAATAGAACAAAATGCGAGGTCCACCCAAGTAGCACCAAGAACCAGAAGTGTTCAGAACCAGAAGACGAGAAAATATGTAACTTTAATTTAATTAGATTGCTTGACTCCAGGCTCATAATCAATGGAGGTATCAATGGAGAGAGATACCTCCTGGGGAGAAAGACGTGAGGGAATGCTTGATGAAAAACTCAACATGAGCTGGCAATGTGCACTTGCAGCCCAGAAAGCCAACCACACCCTGGGCTGCATCAAAAAAAGCAGCCTGGCCAGCAGGGTGAGGGGGGGAATTCAGCACCTGTAGCGACAGGACAAGGAGGAATGGGTACAAATTGAAAGAGGGGAAATGTAGGTTAGATATTAGGAAGAAATTCTTTACTGTGAGGGTGGTGAGGCACTTGAGCAGGTTGCCCAGAGAAGTGGTGGATGCCCCATCCCCGGTAGTGTTGAAGGCCAGGCTGAACCAAGCCTTGAGCAACCAGGTTTAGCGGAAGGTGCCCCTGCCCATGGTGGGGCGTGGGGTCGGGACCAGGTGATCTTTACAGCCCCTTCCAGCCTGTAACATTCTACAAGTAACTTTTCACATACAGCACATACCCAAATGTTAAGTTAGCTTACCTGGCTCTTTCTCAGATTTCCTTAAAAGACTGACTTGTTCAGTAAGAACTGTTGTCAGTTCAACAGTATGTCAACAGCATACAGTATTTTGGGTTGCAGGTTTTATTTTTCAAGCAAGGCTTATTTATTTTCTTCTGTTTAAACTATTGAAATCTTAGCTTGTAAAAAAACAGCCTGTAAGTTGAGATTCACTAGATTGGCCCCCAGAGTACACTGCATTTAAACTAAGGGCCTGATGTAACTGTTCATCTTCTATAGCCACTCTGAACTCCCCACAACACATTTCACCTTTTTTCCTTTTCTTTCAGCTCACAAAAGTCTGGTTTAAAGCACCTTCCACTTCAAAGATTCATTATGAAGTAGACACAATGATTATAGTATTGTTAGTACTACTGATTGCAATAAATGCTTCCACAGCATATGAACAGTCTAATAAAATTTATGTAAACTACAGGAGGATTAGTTTCCATTTGGGTTGTGAAAAGAAACTGATCTTGAATTTTATCTGTATTATAAAAAAAAAAGGCTAAACTTTCTTCAAAGCGTAAAACCAACTAATAGTAGGTGAAGGAACATCTGACAGTCTCTCATTTTCAGCAAATTTTCAATGTTCCTATGAAAAAACTAATACAGATGGATTTGCAGTAACTTTACTGATAGGACTAGAACTTCGAGAGAGATTTAAACCATGCATCTTTTCCAAGTGAAGCTTGAACATGCATATTCTACACCACAGGAAATTTTAAACTACAGATCGATTCCTCTGTAGAGTACTGCTTAAGTTCATCAATGCATGCAATACAGAATCTCACTTAAAAGAGAGAGAAACAATCTAATCAAGGTGGGTTGTGTGTTACAAATGGAAGTTTTATATCTGTACCCGAGTATACTTAGGCATTGTGTTTTACCAAGATGTAAGTTCTAGCACCTTGAGCAAAACTGTAATGAAAATAAAATCATACTTAAATTTATACTGCCCTCTTTTCTACAACCAAGTTTAATTCTGAAGATCTCCTATTGCTCTGGAAAAAGTTCAGCCTAACATAAGCTATATACGTAGCATTAACCTAATTTTGCATATCCCTCCACCCTGACTGTAAATACTGAAGTAACGTCATTTAAGTATGTCAATAAAATTGTCCTGAGACAATCCACTTTACAGTGGATATAAGAGTATATACTTATACTTTTATACTCTTATAGAAGAGTATATGTCCTTATATACTCTTATATCCACTTTAGAGTAAGAAAATTGAGTTTTGAAGTCCACATTTACATGCTCAAGCTGGTAAATTTACAATTTACAAGCTGGTAAAACCATTAACCTCTCAGGTGGGATTTTAGTAAAACCTTAACTTTTCCCACAGTCATGTGACATGAACACTGAGTAGTCTACATGCTTCAAAAGCATAGATGTTGACCCGGCCCACTGAAATATTTATGGACCAAAAGACCTGACATAGAAAGCAGACATCTCCTACTGCTTATTCTCTCTTTAGATAAAAGTGACTAAATCTAGGAACATATTTCTACCTGGGATTACTGGCTGACATGTGCTTCCTTGTAGACTGGAAGTACATGCTTACACTACTAGAAAAAGGAGAGTATTTAATCTTGCAATCACTAAGCATTAAATTTGCTATGCTAACCATGGACTTTTTTCCCAGAGGGTACTCTTCTACCAATTGCAAAGTTAAGAGCCACACTGTTTCTTTATGCATCTGTCCTATAGCATTCATTACCAGATTAAGGGGAAAAAAAAAACCAAACCAAAACCCAAAATACAATTTAAAAAAATACCCAAACACCAGCAGCACAACAAAAATCTCCCAAACAAACAAAAAACCCCCATAGCTTATTTTCTATTTGCTATCTACATTCAAAAGACCCTCTATTCACTCAAGAGACCCTGACAGCTTTGTACAGCCCCTCAGTCTGGACAGGTTGTATAAGAACTCTATGCCCAAGGTAGCATGTTCGAACTAGTTATCAGGCCTTTTTTGATAATGCTTTGGTGAATCTCAGCTGAAGGCTCTTGATGTACAACTAGAATACAGTGCCAAATTCAGCACTCAGTAGCACAAGCGTATGTGATTTATTCCTCTGAAGTGAAAATCCATTCCAGTGCATCACAATGAACATTTCTACATGCTCTTTAAACCAGAACATAATTCATTCCTCATTTTCTGTTTTTCTGCCCTCATTGTTTACTCATCAAGTACCAGATAAGAACATGTGCAAATCTCAGTAGATCAGAAGCAAAAAAAACTGCAGCACCACAGCAAATATAAACATTCTTTGTTGAACTAGGCAGTATAAGAATACACAGAAACAAAAGACATGAAACATTAAGATTAGTAATAAAATAATTGCAAAGTCTAAGTTGAATTTGTTACAAGACATTATCTGTTTTACACATTACTTTGCAAGGTGTTTCAGAAACACAGCAAGATCTGATTATTGTACATTTCTCTGGCCATAAAGTGCTACATACAGCTGCTACCCATGTGTATTAGAACAGATACTAACAATCTTGAATCAGCTTTAACATATATTTACTTTCAATCTCTTTTAAAAACTGATGAATAAAGACTTACAAACCATAGTTCAACCATCTCTCAACAGATTAAACATTTGATTGATATGCACAGACAAGAAGTTTTCTCTAAGTTTCTAAGTAGGCAATTCTTAATCAAAGAGAAGCTTTGTCCTATAACCAGGCTAATTTATTATTGCTTGCCTTAAAAAAAATACACATCTATTATCAGAAAGAACTAAATGACTTTTTGTCATAACTGTAAGCTTAGCCTTGCTTGCTTAAACTAACAAACTAAATTTGCTCTTGTATTTATTATAATTCCTACTATTATCAAGAGAGGCTGTAGCATCATAGGTAAATGATCAGCTTTGCTTAGTTTCAAAGTCTCAGCTCAACATTCAAAATTCCTGTGGAAGATGAGCATGTGAGGTGAATATTATAAACAGCAGTTAAGAATAATTCAGACTGTATTTAAGGCCCAGTACAGTATAGAGCAGATAAAAAAAAAAAGAATAAAAGCCACAGACCCTTTGTCTGAACTCTTAGACAGAAATCACTTACCTCAGACATAATGTCATAAATAATACTGCATCACTAATGCATTGTGTCAGGGAGACATGCACATTTCTGCAGCATTTGGAAAACTAAGCATCTCCTGCAGCTCTGTGGAGACCTACCTTAACTGAAGGGCTACAAATCACTCTCACACATTTACATTTCCACTGTTAAAAACTTGGAAAAAAATGTCCAGAATAAAGCTTAAAGCTAGGAATCCTGATCAATCAATCTTTCTAGCAAGGTTTGGAAACAGCAGCACAGAAAGGAGACAAGCTCTAAACAGTACTTAACATTGGGTCCCTAAAACACCACAGAGGGTATTGCAAAGTTGTGCTGATCAGCCTGTTCTCTGCATGAGTGCAGAAAGGCTGATCCCAAAAGAACAAACTGAAACATACACAGGGAACTAATATTACCTTTGGAAGGCTGAACTGAAGAAAACAGTTCTTTTTACTCTCTCTTCAGTCAGTAACATCACCCGTGGAAAAAAGTACACTGCTACTTGAAGCTTTGCACTAACTTTGAAAAAATCAATTTCTAAGGAATGTCACTGCTCATTTTTTGTTAATTTTGATTTCTATCTCAAATCACCCAAATATTAGGTGTAAGACACTCCCCACAAAAACGAGAGAACAGAGACTACATCATGCTGTAGTAGGGAGAGTCTGTAGTCCCAGTTGTAACTCTTCTAGCAGAGTTTGGAACACAAATTACAGAAGTTTTACTGGCAATTGTTGTCATCACTTCCCACAGGAAAATGAAGCAGACCCCAATCCAATAATCAGATTAAACCAAAATAATCCTAAACTGAATATATAATGCCCACAGATGCATTAAAAGTATTTTCTGAAAATATATGCATTTATGCTCACTGCAGTTTGCAATCAGATTATATATATAAATGGGCAAATCTTTAGAGAAGTCAGTTGGCAGCATATGCTAATCTCTGTTTTGAAGTTTAGCTACAGTCAACTGAAGATATTTGAAAAGAAACATGCTTATTTTATCATTAATTCAGTGTTTCAGGTACCTAAGCTTCAAACCTACATGTGTATAGTTTTATACAATAACTTAATTACACATTTACAACAGGCAGAAATCCAAACCAACAAAGAAAAACAGACTTTGGATCAGGTTTCCATTTTGAGAGACCCATTATGTTTATTTAGCTAATATTTTTAAACTCTTACTTCCCTTGTAAATATACCACAGTTTTACAGAATTATAAGCAATTAAATGATCCCATTATTTATAAGTCACAGAAGAAAGCTGTGTTCTCAGTAACCTAAGAAGAATTGCTATAGCATTTAGATTATATTGACTGTTTAATTAGAAATTTCAGTTACTTACTGAGGACACATTTTTCACCTATCTCTTTTGTCCTTGGGTGGTAGTTAATAGCAATGAATCACATACATGAGCATAGGTACTATGAATTTACTGTGCAGAAGTAAACATACTGGCACTGATAAAACAGGGAAAGGGCAAATTTTGCAATAGGTAGTGAAAGAAGAGTTATTTGCTGTATACTTGAACAAAAACCAAATCTATTCTTAAGGACAGCTAGAATCTGTGTATCTAAAGAAATGGGAAATTCAATTTGATACTGCTGTTTGCATATAAGCATGAAAAGAAAAATGCATGCACTTATAAGTATCTCAATTTTACTGCACATTTTTGGTAGAAATTAGACTAGAATATGCACATTTTCTTAACTGCAAGTTTAAAAGTGGATTCACTTTATGATGCACAATCAACTTCCATTAATATGAATTATTCTCATTATTAGGAAAATACATACATCTACCAATTTTTTATTTACTTTGGTTAGGATCCAAGAACAGAGAATACCAACTAGGATGCCAGTCTACAAATATAAAATGATTGCTTCAAAAAGGAAAAGAACAATCCTTTCTCCAGATCCATGACAGGGAAGATGGGAAACGATCAGTTTCAGTTGTGCCAAGAATTATTTGGGGTAGAAACCAGGCAAAAACTTCCCAGTCGTTTATCACTGAGAAAGACATCCTGTGTAAGTTCCAATGTGAATGTTCTCAGTGCAAGCTTTTTTTTTAAAACAGGTTAAATAAATCTATCAGGATCAACTTAAGACTGCTGATTCTACTTTAGAACAAGGACATAATGTCCTTTGTAGCTCTGCTTTTCTACAACTGAAAAATATCCCCTGTAAGCACTTCTTTGGAATTAAACAGACCTGCAAAGACATTATCACTGTAGCCCTCCTTAGCTTCATCTGACAGAGTAAAAATATTGCACTACAGTCAGGTTCATTTTGTTCCTAAAATGAAATTAAATCAAAGATGGCTAATTCTTTCCTCTGG
The DNA here is from genome assembly GCA_013397975.1 of Machaerirhynchus nigripectus. Taxonomy (NCBI): domain Eukaryota; kingdom Metazoa; phylum Chordata; class Aves; order Passeriformes; family Dicruridae; genus Machaerirhynchus; species Machaerirhynchus nigripectus. The sequence continues at coordinate 31,993 of VZRQ01006448.1, read as the reverse complement.
AGCACAAATTTCAGAGTATGGTATGCCAAATGCAGGTAAGGTTATCTGCAGACATTGCATTTTTGTTCCAGAGGCAAAAAAGTCTCAAGTGTACTGCAAAAAACCAAACTTTCAAAAAATGCAGAAGTTATCACCAGTTCCACTACATAACCAGAATCTGTTCTCATATTAAAAAAAAAGCGTTTTCATTAAACTTTATTGCACCATCACCTTTTTTTTAAAAAAATATCCCCCATTCAAGTCAAATATTAAATTATTTTTATCAAACAAAAAACAAGATCTTCTTTAAAACAGCACGTAGATACAGTATAGGTGCTATACAGAAAAGTCTAAAAGAATGACATACATCAAATCAGAAGTGACAGAAAACAATCATTATGTTCTTCTCTATGATTAAAAAAAAGATTGCAAAAAGATTGTGTAGGCTATTTATTGATGCATGAAAAGCATCCCTCCTCGTTCAAGGTGTTGAAGCAGGTGACACCTTCAAACTGTCAAGTGCTGCATGAATTCTGAAGTGCAACCTGGACTCCATTGAGTACTCCTTGTAGTTGTTTCTGCAAAACAGATAGCTTATTTTAAGAAAAAGATGTTTGGACTGGATTGGTTCTACTTCGTATGTTCATAAGGTAACAGTCTTTATTTCTTCAACAGGAAATGGAGATTGACAGATGGATGAGATATGAGACGTTTAAAGCTACATCCACAAACCGAGCAAAGAAGACTTACACCACTACTAAAATTAAATGTCCTGATAAACTCAACCCGTGTCTTAGCATCTATTTCACTTATTTTGATCCTTTTAATAGCCCTCCCAATTACTGAAATTTGCTGTGAAAAGACAAGCCAAAATACTACAGAAAAGTAAGGGTGTTAGTAGAAAATGTATGTTCCAACTCAGAAAACAATTCAGCCAGAGTAGTAAAACACATCATATTTACGGAAATCATATTCTGTAAATCCCATCCCCCCAAAACAAAGAAACAAAAAAAACCCATGGGGGGACACTGTTACAAGACTGGTGTACTTCTCCATAAACACAAGGGACATTCTATCTCATACTAGAATCTACAGGTGATGCAATCATGCTGCTCTACAGTAAATGAAACTCTCAGATGGTCTTCTGTGACACGATGTGAAAGGAAAAAGGGGTGTGGTCAGACTGGTGCACTGGCTTTTAACCTACTCAGTAACACCTTTAGTGGAGCAGATTTAATTCCCACAGCTGCCCTCTGGGACAGAGTGGCACATATCCCTTTCCCAGACTCTCCAGCTTCATCCCAAGCATGCAGGAGACCCTCAGCATCTCTGAAGCCCATATGAGAAGGAAATATTTTCCCTTCATACTGTGTCTTACTTAAATCTGTATACTCCACCGTGTCTGAAGGACAGTTTAATTAAACTGCAAAATTCAACTATATTGTACAAGTTCTCTAAATCAAGAACACGGATTTATAATTACTTGTATTCTGCAAGGAAGCTGTCAGGAAGGAAAAATGCGTGCTTTCACTGCTACAAATACCCAGCTATTCTAAATTTACAAGGTGATAAAAAAAAATCTACTTACTTAGCAGTTTCTATGTATCTTACTGCTTTTTCTCTCTCATCTTGTTGTTTGTACAGAAGACCCAATTCATACAGGGTGAATGGCACCAAGTAGCTGTCATATTTTATTTGCTTCTCACTAGAAAACCAGAAAAATACAGAAATTGTTACTTACAACCCTGTCTCAAGTGACCAGTTCACTTTTAAAATTAATCACTGCCTGTAACAGCACGTAGCCAGAAAAAACACTCTGGAACCTTCTTTACTGGTTAATAACTCTGTACACATTAATAAACAGTCTTAAAGCACTACAGCAGCCCTAGATGTGTAGAAAATAAAGCTGAACAAAATGTAGGTATTCAATTCAGAAGACTTTTCCTCTCACTCATGCAAAACATACACTTTATGAAGAACTGTTGTCTTTAGATTTTTTTTAATATCTCAGGTAGAAAAGCCTGCTTGTTGCCAACTACCTTTGGAAAAAGATTTTAAAGAAACAGTGTTCCTTTAACTTGCAACCAATCAAACCCCTCTGCCCTGTAAGTTGCAAAGTGTTTGACTAAACTCACATGGGATCTTAGAAACGGTAAGAGAAAACAAGATGGCAAGAGAATTAAAACACGTAATTCTCAATAACAAATTCTATTATTAATTATTAATTTTTCTAAATCACTTGTTAGAAAAATTGCACATGTAAAAATGCTTGTTCAGCCCAAATACTTAGAAACTTCGAAGACGTTTTCAACTACAACCAGTACCAGACTCCTGTTTTATATAGAGAAGCTATTTCAGCTGGTATGGATCTGACACCTGAAGTATTCGATAAATCCACAACACAGGAAAAATAAATCTTCGACTGAAACATGTAACAACAACTTCTCACCTACGTGGGGAAGCATTAATTACTGAAGTACTAAATACTGAATTAAAAAAACAAAACAAAACAAAACAAAAAAAACCCAGGAAACCTATATGAATTGTCCTTACTTACACATAGCTCTGCAAATACAATTCCAAATGTATTTGGATATGTTACCTGACAGTTTGATTTATTTAGTCTAAAACACCACATATATAAAGCTATAGTAAGTGTTAAATTGCTACAGAAAAATACAAGCAAACCTTTCTGGTTCTCTAACTACTTTCAGAGGTATTTTAATTCCAGCTCCTTAACAGGGCGTTTAATTATTCAAAATTCTAACATGACAGCTACAACAGGAGTATCAGAAATGTCACCAAAAGCTATAAAATCCATTCCTGTTATTTTTTTACCTTTGAATTACTTTACTGAAACATAATTCAGCTTGCATGAGTCTTCCCAAGTGTTTCAGGCAGAGGCCTTTCAGTAGCTGCAACATGCACGCATCATCCACATAGTATTCATTGTGATCTAACAGTAAAAGTGAGATATGTCAAACAATTTGAAGACATCATGAAAAGAAAAATTAAATTTTCAGTAGGGAGTATGTATTCAGTCTCAGGACCTGTTTCTCATGCTCTCTACCTCAAAAGGTACATAACCTTCAGGCATGATTTAAAATACTGTCTACTAAAGAAGATATGTTCATGACATCCGTATCTGTCTCTTAAAAGACAGGCAAAGAAGAAATAAGAAACTGAAACATCCAACAAACGGGCATAAACTGTCATTAATTAAAGATTTCTTACTTGCAACAGCTAGAACTACAATGAGACAAAAACCATCACATTATCTTAATAGCTTCCCCTGTTAAAGAGCACTGGCAGACCTCCAGTAGTACCAGTAACATAAAAAACCCACACAAAACCACGCTACACCTCTCTCTTACAGCACTACTCAGAAGCATCACAAGCAGTACAAATTCAAGAAACCGTGTCTATTAGTAATTCTATCGTCTCTAATGTTTAAGAAGCCTCAGTAATAGTGTATAACATCTGAAAAATTCAATAAAGTTTTACGTTCAATAGGACTAAAAATACCAGATGAAAGAGGGTGTTTGAATCAATTCAAAATTTACTTAACAAGTGTGATCCTTTTTAGTTCTTAGTTTGTAGCATTTGCTGGGTACAAGGAAGGAAAAGAGAGGAAAGAAAACACATATGGATAGACAGATGGCACCACATACATTAACAATTCAGGAAGCAAAACACTCTCCCTTCAGATCATGTTGTTTACAACTAATTACCAGCTCTCTAAGGTCACGTTAATTTTTTCCTTAATAGTCTGCCAAAGAAATCCTACGTAAACAGTTCTGAAACATGCAAGGCTAACGTATTCTAGGATTCAGCAAAGTGCTTTGCCACTACGTTCAGCCTTATTTCTGTCTGTGTTTAAACCCAGAAAGTCTTGATAGATGGTAACTGACAGACTGCGCTTTTAGTGAGAGTATGAGTACTCTGCATTCTCTCCAGCCTGTTCTGCCAGGCTAACCTACTGGATTCTGTGCCTGTCTCCTGAAGGACTCATTCACTGAAATTACTGGGGGCGTGCACTGATGTCAGTAAGGGCTCACCAGTCTTTAACAACTTCAGCTAGCATCTCCCTGTTATTTCCCAAAAGAATAAAAGCTATTATGCCAAAACATTAACACTAAATGACAACAAACGCACAGGCCAATTTAACACAGAAAACCTGGCAATAAATGTTGGAGAACCATCTTTGCGACTGCAATGCTCTGCACCACAGGAAGTATCATTACCAGAATAAAAACAACATGCAAAAAAATGAATTTTTCTTGAAGCTACATATTCTTTTTTTATGTCTTGGAGATTAAAAAAAGTGAAAAAATAAAATTTCCAGAAATCCTGTGGAAAAAAACCAACAAACCAACAAAACCCCATCCCTAATGTCTTTCATTTGTTTCTTCTACCATCTCTATTTTCAGCTCTATACAACATAAATTACTTTCAGTCCTTGAGAGATTCCATGCTGTGCCTATTCAAGTGAAGCAAATGAAGCAAAAACACTTCTAAGAAGTCTCAATCCCCAAGTGACCTTTGTGTATAATCAACACCCTTTTTTTAAAGCACCTTAGCAATCCTTTGATGCTATTGCTACTAAAAACTGTCTCTTAAAACTGTATTGTAACCTTGCCATACTCTGCTAGCAGCCTTAATCACTTTTTCTTCAGCAGCAACTCCAGTAATCAGTCTTTATTTTCTCTGATTCCATATCTTTAAGAGCAGATCAAAATCACATATGTGAAGTCCAGAATAAAACTACATTTGACTGAAGTTATAATTAAAAAACTACACAGAACGTATATAAACTTACAGACTATACTGCATTTGCAAACAGTGAATTCCCATAAGAAAAACACAGTGGTTTTACTTCCACTGCTTTTATTTTGGTACCTTGTACATCTGCTTAGGGATTTGACAGGCAATTTACCTCACTGTTACAACTGATGAGCACTCCTGAGTACAAACCTCTGCATAATACAGCAGTGGATTTCCAGCAGGTTCTGCCAGAACCCTCCATGTTGAGCTCATGGGAATTACTTTATTTGCAAGTATCTTGCATATCACTACACTTTTGCTTTAATATCACAACAACAATAAAGGAAAACACTTGAGATTTAAGAGGCACCCTACTGATACTGCAGAAAAGTGAAGAGCACCACAAAAAAAATAAAGGAACCCAATTCAAATATGGCCACACAAGTTACTCTTATTTGGTTTCTTATCCCATCCAGACTTGACTATTATATATTTCTTGGATGTCCTTGTATACTTTCTTATGCATCGCTTCAATTTACACTGTAAATCATATTTAGAGACATCTTACATTTCATTTAGCTAGATCTTACACTTAGATATATCTTACATTACTGTTTTAACCATTGGCAAAACTAAGTTGCTAAATTGTGACTAAAATAGAAATTATAGAAATTTTTAAGTTCAATATGAAATATAAGTTCAACAGAAATGATTTTTAGTGAATTATCATTTTAAAAAGTTTCACATGCGAAACAGTAATATTTATTCTAGAAAAACTCCAAAGAGAATTCTACCCAAAAATTCACATGACAGGTGACAGCACCCACCTGATAAAATCTGATAAAATCACGTACTTGTGCAGTAAACCCGTTGCAATAATGGAATTTACATCCTTTTAGGAGTAAGTTACGGGCTGATTCTCTAAACATTACCCCAAGATGCAAAACCATGGTCCAAGTTTATTTGTTAAGTATGTTTTATTTTACAACTAGCAAACATATTTTATTTTGCCAGAAAGTAGAGCAAAAAACCAGACTCATTCATGCATAGTACTTCATTGTATCTTTTATACGTAGTCATATTCTACGCAGCATGTGTCCTCTGTAATAAAGTGAGGTGTGACAGAAATGTGTTTAGAAAAAGTATTTTTCAGACATTTTAGGCATTAGCAGGTCACTCTCAAAGACAAGAAAAACTAAGCTAGACCAGTAATGTTCTGTAACTAATAACCTCATGTCCTTGAGTTTTCTGTATTCCTCTGCAGCATCAATTGATCTGCATAAACAACACATTGAAGAACCACTCCTAACTTTCAAGTTCAAAATTTCCATACTTGGACTTAATTAGTACATTGTCAAAGTCAACACTCACTTTGCAAAATATCAGAAGACAGGAGCATAGAAAAATGTCAGCATTTCTTATAAGATCATTAATTCCACCTTAATTGATCACTTACTAGTTTCATTTTGTAGAGCAGCTTCTTCTTTTTCAATTGTTACCAGTAAGTTTTCAGTGAGGTCTGCTCTTTTGCCCACAATTGCAAATCCATTCCAGACATACATCATTTCCTGACCAAAAAAAACAACCCCAAAGGAAAAAATAGTAAGAAAAACTCAAGGAATTGCATAAATATTTAACTAAAGAGTGCCTCTGAAAAGGCTATTGGGGAACATTTTGCGTACATAAAAATACTACAGAAGTTTGTTTTAAACAATACAAAATGTCTATGAATAGGAAAGGAAAAATTATGTTGAATGTGTGTCAACAAAGTTAACCTGCGTTTCCAAGTTTGAATGTTCTGACACCTTTTTAATGGATTCTACTATCACGTATTTTCACAGATCTTCAAAAATTAAACTGAACAGATTTTATCACAAGACAGTTTACCATCACCCACATAACTCATCAGCAAAACTGGGTGTTTTAGGTTCAACTTGTGGCCTCTGCCACACGAACTAGAGGAAGAGCTGAAAGGAGTTTCTTTTTAAAGGATGATAGGTAAATCTGGTGTGCATTTGAGTGTGTGCTTGTATATACAGTATATTGTATATACACATTTATGCATATATATATATGTATATATACTTTTATGCAATGTCTATACACATTTGAGTGTGTGCTTGTATATACAGTACACTTATACAAGTATGCACACAAAAACACACTCTTGTGTTTAAATATATATATATATAGGTGCTCTTATCTATAGATTGTTACCTTCCATACAGAGCAAACCTGGAAGTAGGTACAACTTTCTGGATAAAAATGTGATTCCAGTAGGCACATCCAACATACGGTTTTACTATAATTTCTATAAAATCTTGGGGGGAAAAAACCAAGGCAAATCCTGGAAACAACTCTGCCCAGATGCCTCAGCACAACAGTAAGCAATAGGTTTGTTTTGATACATTATCACATTGTAAAACTTCAGGAGAGTGAGGATTACTGCTAACCAACAAGGAGCTTTGCCAAGATTTTTACTCAGTCATCACAAACTAGAGTATCATTTGTTCTACTGTAATTGTAATTACAGCTCTGAAATATGAAGCCTAACGTCATTCTGAAGCTGATACAATACATTGCTGAAATATTTCCACTTGTATTTGTATTGTAAGTAAGAGAGTTTTCATAAGGAGAAAAAATCTGGCTCTATCAAAGTCTGAAACAGTGTTATTAACACCATCAACTACATCATGCTAGATTTGTTTCAATTCTGCTGTCCTGCCTAACTAATACTTACTAAAATAAACCATACACTCTGTTTGGTTATGCCTACTTCATGATGAAAAAATTCTTGAAATAAAAGATACTGGATTTGACAGCAAGACCAAATGTATGAATGTACTCATACCTTACAAGCACTCTGCTGTACAAGCCCAAGACAACTTTTACTTAGCCCTCTACACACAATTTAACATAGAATGAATTTTAGAACTGGTGGATTAATTTTCTTTGGACTCCTCTTTCTGTGTCAATCAGCTTTAACATAAGAAATTCCTTCTCAAATTAGGTTTTTTATGTGCCGTTATTAGTAAATTATGCATGTACAAAGATTTTAGCATACACATATGAAAAGTATCATTGCTGTGCACATAGAAACGGACTGTGCAACACTATTGCCTCTGAAGTTAAAATATGGGAAATTAGAATAGCATTTATAAAGTATCTTTAACTTCTGCAGGCTTTACTCAGACTCAGTATGAGGGAAGAAAAATAATACAACAAAAACCAACCACCACTCTTCATTTTCGTCGAAGAACAAAAGTATGCAAGTACTTCTTAACTTCCTAATGAGTCTAGAAGACAAGGACTAAAATCAGGCCAACCTAAAGAACACAAATGCAGGTTTCTGTATGACTGAACTTTCCATGTGAAAAATTTGGCACTTGTTTCAGAGTGCTACTTAGTTGGTAGTATGATTCACCCCCTAATACTTTTTATAAAAATCACATTGCCTGAATGCAGTACTTCTTCAAAAAAAATTTTTAAATGCAGACACATAACACTTGACAATATTATTCCTTCCCTGTATAAAGAAGCATACTGATTTCTTTCCTGTTTCAAAAGGATGAAAACAAAGCAAGAACAAATACCAAGACAGGTAGTATCAGCTTCACTGGTTGAGGACATGCATAGCGTCGAGCTTTCCTTACTGCAAACTTCTCAGTCGGGATAGATTTTCCTGCAATTCTCTGTTTTAGACCATCCACTTGTCTGCAAGAAGGGGATATGGAAAACAGAAGTTGTTTATTGTTTTGGGTTTTTTTAATCTCATTTCAGTTAGCAAGATTTACTATTTGCCTCTTAAATACAACTTAAAATTGTTTTACACCACACATACCAGAGCTGTAGGATATATCTTTGCTGATAAAAGCAGTATTTTAAATATTCTAATGCTAAAAGCAAAGAGAAAAACTGAAAAATTTATGGTCATAAGCAGGAAGTAAGTCACACAAGACAAAGACATGAGGGGAAAAAGAGTGCACATCCAGCTGCTTTATAAAAGTTCACCTGAATAAAGACACTACGTCCTCACCAGTCCTCTTCACATCATCCTCTGGAAGCATACAAAGAATTGCTGCCTTCTGGAATACATATATTGCCTATTTGAAAAAGAAAGAGCAACATATTACCATATCTAATTTGTTGTGTTCAATCAATACACTAAAGACTCAAATCTCTCACCCAACATGCTGCAGCAAAGTGTTTCCAGTAATTCTCAGGCAGGCAGAACTATAAAATTTAGCATTCCCTTTGTCACATAGTTTATGCTTTAATTTTATTTTCATTGTATTTATTAATATTTTTAGTTAGTTAGTCAGAAAGTTAAAGGTGTCTCCTGCAAAGAACAGGAGAATTTATTATGCAAAGCACTGTTAAAGAGATGAGGTTAAATGACCTAACTGTTCTAAAGTCCATTACTGTTATTATATGATCTATTACATGTAGAGACATGCTTGAAAAAAACAGAAGGAAATATCTGAGTACTGATTCAATGAAAGTTCAATAACTGGGTTTTGCAGAGATTGAAAAAATCCATAATTTTATTCAAGACATTTGCACTTCATGTTGAATACACTATTCTCTTCCTCTTTAGCCAAGAATTAGATGCTATACCCTTTTTCATTAAGCATAATAAAACAGCAATCTAAATAGGAACAGACAATAATAAAGCATAAAAAATTATTGACACATTGTGCTTGGTTCATACTTCGAAAAACGTTTTTACAAGGAAAAGGTTATCTGATGGCCCAGCTTTTCTTGTGAGACCCTATCTGCAGCAGTCTTCTCATTTTGTGTCACATAGCATCTGCTGAGTAGGTGTGTCTGTTTATAAACAACAAACACAGTTTCTTCAGCCACATTTTACTAGTGAGTGTTAGCCCTTGACTTCAGAAACAAGTTTACGGTTTTTCTACCCCTCTTTTTTCTCTCAGCTCGGGTAGGTACCTCCATTTTCGGAGGGGCCAAAGCATTGCTGCTTACGGTTCTGCTGCTTCAAAACATGAAATAAAAATTTATTCTTAACCACCCAGTTAAAACATTTTGGTGCCATTGAGTCTTTGCTTGTGAGTTTCTCGAGAAGACAAAAATTACACTTATTGTGCAAACTGAAAAGTAACTTTAACTGTAGAGACCACTGGTATGTCACAACAATGTCCACCCGCTCATTTACCTTAGACCACCTGCTCTCTTTGCTGAGCAGGTCTGCATACCGATATGCTTGAAGCCAGTCCTGCTGGAAGGTGTAGCACCACATCAATTCCCAGTAACAGAGATGATGAATCTGTTTCCACTCTTGCTGGGCTGCTATGCAGTCTTGGAACCTCAATTGTGCCTATGAGTGGTAAAGGAAGAATGATGCAAACTGGCTCAATTACAGCTCCATGTGAGAGCCATGTCTAATTACAGAGCAAAGGCTTACCTAGCACCCAGGTAGAGAACACCTGACAAGTAAAATGAGATAAACTTCCCTTTCAGTCTCACTTAGAGAGAGGGCTGGAATTGATATTGACAGTGAAATGTGAACAGGGATAACAGCATAGCTATCAGTCCAACTGATACTTATACGAATTAATTATTTTTCCCCCTCAGGGTGAACACTAAACAAAAACCTTAGAAAGAAAAAACTGATTTACCTTTTCAAAATTTCCTTTCAGTATATCTATTCTGGCAGCATAAAACAGAATAATGGAACCCTTGAAAGGAGATGAGAAAAATGACCAGTTAGGATTTTGAGCTTAGGGAAGTACATTTCTGTTATAAAATTTATTGAAAATACACACATTTGGAAATTTCTGGAGGTAGGGTTCGAGGAGACTTTCTGCTTCCTGAAGGTTGGCTTCTCCTGTACCTAGAAAACATAAAAAACCAACCTCAATGTACTTAAAAAATCCCATGTTTCACAGATTAAGATTTTGTTTTCAAATCCTACTATGACCTTGATAGATCAATGGATGATTGCTTTTATGTGAAAGGAGAATTACTTCATCATTTTGTGTTTCTATAAAACCAAATTCTTGTCCCAAAGACACTAAGTCTTTTTAAGATACTAACTGTCTCTAAGTAGAAACAGGCTAGAATTACAGGAATATTCTTTAAACTGTTTCATTATAGCTCCTAGTTATATTTTTTAATCCCTTTAATTGCTCTATCAAGTTAGGAAAACATTCCTCAGCTGCCTCTTCTCCTAACTTTGAACTCAGTAATGAAATACAAGTGATACTGGAAGAAATGAAGTTCTCCTTAATTTCCTGATGAGCCTGAGGGACAAGGACTGAAATACTTAAAGAATGTGAAAATACGTGGCAAAGAAGCATACAGAATTAATTATGACTTTTAGCTTTAAACGGCAAAAGCAATTAATTCTGGGTGTATAGGCTTTTTTCTGGAGATAGTTTTCACAATATCTAATGTTAATTTATGGATAATGACTTTTCTGAACTTAATCCTGTTTTGCAATATTTTGCTGTTATATATTGAGACAGCCCTGCAAATCAAGCAAAATGTTGGTATAACGCTATCTACCCTCACTGTTTCTGCAGACATAGCTTTGTCATGGATATTAATTCCAGATCATAATTAAGTATACAGCAAACTCTTACGTGGCCACAATTTTGAAATTCAGTTATAAAAATAAATCACAATATCTATTATAAGGTGTAGCATGACTGAAAAGCTACACAGTGGGTCTCACCAAGGATTAAGGAGACGTAAGTATGATAAACCAACAGGGTGAAAGTACACAGAATGGCCCTCAAACTGCTGCCAGATGCGCCTTCCCGTAGTTGGCAGAGGCCCAACTCCTAAGGAATATCACAAACACATGCATAATTAACTATGAGTATACAGTTACTAATAATTTTTTCTGACTAACTAAAATTCAGTTTTCCTTTCAGATATAAGTATTTCATAATTCAGTACTTATTATCTCAAATCCAACACAACCCTCTACCAAAAGATTTCTGTCACAGCTAATAGCACTCAGGAAGGAGAAGACTAATCTAACTCTTAATAAAATCACGCATGCATTTCAGTGCTCTGGTGAAATGGGAACACCACGTGAACCATGCAGACACACAGGTCTACAACCCTTCCCCATTATTTTCTGACTATGAGCCTTTCAGAATAACATCCTTCAACCTATGTTTGGTGAGAAACTCTCACAACTGTTCCAGTGCTACTTGTTGGTGTGAGTCTTCCTTCACAGAAAATCCTGGTTATCCTCAATTCTCTTCCATTAAGTCAGCCACTACTTTGAGGTTCTGACCAAAATACTACCTCTGATGATACCTCAATGTCTAAATACAGATCCAGATTCATGGAGCCTTTTGCAGCTCTTAACACATGAGACTTCCCTTACTTTCCCTTTTAGACCCCCAACATAACAGCTTGACTCTTTTGGGGGGTGTAGAGATGAGCTCAGAGCTTCCCTGCTCAAGAGCAGTGACTCCTCAGAAACATAATTTTTCCTCAAATATTAACAGGCAAGTTTTACTGCATAGCAACTTGATGAATTATAGGAGAAATCAAGCACCACGCAAAAATATTGTGATGATATTTCAAAATGATTTGTTCTTTTTCTTTCAGCATTTGTTGCATTTTTAGTCAGGGAAAAATGCTTATTATGGAAGAGCTTCAGCATGAACCAGGTCTTTCAGAGGAAGAAACAGAACGAACAGGTCTCTACTGAAGTTTAATTTTACAAAAGGAGAACCATATTGTGGACACGCTAACAGCAATAAGACCATATGGTGACTGTAGCAGTAATAACTGGAAGTTTCATTGTGTACAGTTCTGTGCATTATTTTATTAGGGTTTTTTGCTTGAGATTTGTTTGGGTTTTTTCATTTCTTATGGGCATCAAAAAGAGTTTTAAAGGGCTGTAAAATACTTATAAAACAAGTCTAGGTTTACAAAACAAGGCTATAGTTACAAATACTTTTCTCATCCATGAGAGAAAGATGCACCTAGATTCCAAGGTGACACTTGATATTCAGAAATTCCTTTTTCCAAAGAAATGGGCTGGGATTTTGGAAAAATATAAAACCGTGATTCTTCCCTCGGTTACTGGTGTGAGGAACATTAATTTCTAACTACATCAATTAAAAAAGAAAGCTGATAGCCTCTACTTAAGGACCAGCAAAAGCAAAGGAAATTGCATTGGAAAAAGCTCCTCTAAAGTAAACTGGTCATTTCCGATGGTTGTTGAAGAGCAGGGCACCACCATACGTGCTTTTACGCCTGTATCATCTAGCCCACTTATCTTTCTAACAACACTAAAATACTGATAAACAATAGAGATTATACTTCTACTGTGGAATATATGACATTAAATCCATCCAGCCTTTTATCTGAGAAAAAATTAATTCCAAAAAAGAAGTAAAAAATCAAATACCCTATTGCCAGAAAATCCAATAAATTCTAGAAGTCGAAGGATCCTTCCTGGTAAAAGTGACAGCATCTGAAATACACGTTAAAAACAAAAGGATAATTAAAAACATGTACACTTCAAAAAAGAAGTTAAATTGCTATAAACATGAACCAAAAAGGCCAGCTACTATGTCAAATGCTATTACACATTAGTAAAAAAGTAAAACACAAAAGAACTTGAAAGTAAACATGCATGCTCAAAATTCTGATGATAATCCAGCACGAAAAAAGTAAGACCGCATCCAGCTGTGCTTCTTTAGATAATGGCAGATGTTTCTAGCTTCAGTTGGTCAGAACTGCTTGAAAATTGTGGGTCTTTTGGAATGAAAGTATCATCTATTTTAGTATTATTTGCAACCTACAACTTTCATCTTCCTTTACCATTATTTCATTTTATTGGGAGTATCACAGAAGCTCTACTTGCTCCTCCTGTGGGAGCACTGAATTAGCAGATCAACGAGCATAATGGTTTTAGAAATACTAGTTGTTGTTATCATCCTTTAGCCCTATATTACATGCACTTTTGTTCCCTCTGTAACTGCATCCTCCACATCCTACACAACAGAAAATGTACAAACACCAAAACCACCTTTTCAATGAACATTAAGAAACAGGTCTGCTTGAGGGTTTTTAGAAAGCTCCGTTCACCCTAATACATTCTGCCCATCAGACACTTTTTCTGTTAAGCCTCCTACTGAGAAGACTCCATGAAGGAGAGGTCAGAGCACTTATGAAAACAGTTGCTTGAATTTTAAAATCTGGTGCAGATAGACCTGAGTTCTTCTGACCATACTCAAAATGGGCCATCTCCAATCTAGAATGATACAGAAATTAACATACTGGCAGAAATCAACTTTCACCATTGCCATGGCAGATGTGAAAAGGTAAATGTAGCAAATTGTAAAGAAAATGCAATTTTCTTTTGCACAAACTCAGTTCATTCTTCTACCTAAAATTATCTATGTGAATCTAGAGTGTGCCACTGAAACAAAAGAAGGGATACATGGGGGAGTTAGAATTAAACAGTCACTCCAGGTATTCTGTAGCCACAGCATAAGCATCTTAAAAAATCCTGCCACACGCAGGTAGATGCAGCTGCTTTTTCACTTCAGAAACACATATATTAGTTACTCCCAGAGAATGAAACAGTTCAGAATAAACTAGTAGAAACATCCTAGAAAGCATGCATGGCAAAAGTTGCTGCTGGTTTCATATTTCATAAAATCTCCAAAGCCTATATCCCTATTTTACAAATGTGTAAATGTTAAATCAGTTACAGTAATGTTTATGCAAAGAAAGACAGTCCTACAGAATTATCCCAATGGCCTTTCTGTAGTGGAAAAAGTCATACCAAGTTGAATGCTCCAATTCCAAGATTTACTCCTCCTTCAAACTGGTAGTACGTTTCATTTTTGCTTTTGTTCCCCTGAGTCATCTGTAGCACCTGATGACATTCTCTTGTGATGGAGAAAAAAAGGACAGAAGGGGAAACATGACATAGAAATTATATTAAGTATAATCACTATGATTGCAACAAAAATACTCCTTTCTATTTTGGGTGCATTAATGCCACTCCAACTGCTTATACCAACATTGAAGTTAACTGTTTTCCAAAAGCTTACTTGTATATTTGGTAACTCGTCCTAATTTTGAGGCCACCTTTGATAAAGTTGATCATATTTTCATCCTGGAAGAAAAACATTTACCTGTGTGTATAATATAACTGTATAAATATTGTGCATTCAGCTATTACACATAATACATACATAAAAATCTTCCAGCTACACTTACATTTATTTATAAGTCAATGGTCACTGGAAACACTAAAAATGTTTTTCAGTTACTAGATGCGTCTGTAAGACTGACATTAACAGTTGCTCTAAGTCGTCAGGGAAACATTTCTCCAGTGTATGTTACAAATTTTAAAACTGGAGAGAGGTGAAAAAGAGAGTCCAAGTGTTACTTTTAGCAGGATTTGCAGTGTGTATAAATGAACCAAGGAAGCTCTCCACCAGATGGTGCTGTAGGAACTGTTTAGAACATTTGGAAATGGCGATTCTCACATACACAAGGTAGCCTACAGAAAGTGGCGTTAGACAAACTGAAGAATCCCCTCAACAGATGAAACCCCATCGCTGATCAAAAGTAACCACATGTGTTACTCAATATATGTGCTTACTAACCTACAGAAAAACCAGAACAAAGCCATAATGTACGTGCCACCAAAACTAACTTCCTGAAAAGCAAGACAGTATCAGTTCAACAGGATGGTATTTTTTGTCCTAGAATTCACACAAAAGGGGAACATGTGCTGGCATTTCAGAAATGCACATTTAAATATTTAGGGACAGTATATAAAATGTGGAAAATGAAAATGCACCAAAAAAAAAAGCCTCAGAATGATCAACCAAAGGAAATTCTGGCTTCAGTAAAAAGATCGCCATTTCAAAAGATGTCATCTGTTTTGTCTGAAACACTGCAAGTGTTCCAGTACAAGAACTTTAGTTCCTCCTGAGTGGCTACATTTTTGTTATCATCACCATCCTAACATGAATCATGGTCAGCCAAAGACGAAATATATGGGGCAGGACAGCAATCAGCAGTGTGGGGTACTACAGTCAAAAGCAATACAGAAGTGATGTTTTAGAGGAAATATACATCTAAGGGGTTTTTTATTATTTTACAGTCCTAACTTACCTCCTTCAACAACTGTTTCAAAATTCTTTTCATGCTTACAAAAGAACACATCCACCCAAAAAAAATACAGAGGGTTGTTTCCAGTTGCTTAGTAAAGGAGAAAGCCAGTTATAGGAAAGACTGACATTCCATTAATAATATTTCCAAATACTGGATCAAGTTGTTTATAAATATTTGCCAAATGAACTTATCTGACCTTAGTATCTATGTGCCTTATCTCTTTCTCATATTTATACTGGAAGAGATTATCTAAAATATATTCAATAAACATTTGTTAAACACTCACATATGTCAAAAAAGCAACAACTCCTGTTTTCAGGAATCAAATTTCAAATTGAATTTGAAAACTCTGCAGCATGAAGTCCTTGAACCACAACCTAAATCAACAGCACCAGACAGTACAAAATACCACATCCTTCTGTGGGCTGAATTGTTACCTCAGCAATGCCAAGGCATTTTATAAACTTTCATTACTGTATTATTCCGGACACCACATCAAAGTGCATAGAGAGCAAGACTGAACTGGCAACTACATGTGTGTATCAGCTGAAGTTTTGTTAGTTGGGAAACATTCTACCCGTTTGTGAAAAAAATGACTTGCACTTTCAAACAACACACTTCCTCATACTCAAACATATTTTTATAGAGGCACTGGACACTCTCCAATGTGATGCAAATCATTTAAACATACCACCTTGTATAAAACAGCAAAATACCTTAGGGTGATACCTTTGTACCTGAGTATCAATAACATCTTTGCTTACTCATACAAAGTGAGAACTTTGCTGAGCAGCACAGGATTTACCATACTTTCAATCACTGCCGTGAAATAACTAGCAAAAAATTCGGTTTTAAATATAACATCTATTGTTGGAATGATGCTTCCCAAGAACTAATCTCTCTCCATTACACTGCCACACAAAATCAAAAACTGACTTTACCTGTACGAAGGTGAGAGCTGCTTTCTGTAATAAGCATTCAGCATAGCATATTTCAGCATGCATTTCCTCTATAGAAGAAAGAAAAGTTATTTACTATCAGCAAACTCATTGTCAATATTGTCTTCTTGGGGTCAATGGAACAAACAAAATGCTGCCAAGACAAGAAAAAAAAAATAAAGCAAAATTCTGCTGTTGCCATTTCGATAACTGCTGAGTAATAGCTGTAACACGCAAATCCCAACAGAATTCTTCTCTTTCCCTTCTTCTCAGACAAAACCTTGTCACAGCTGACCTCACTCTATGGCAAAAGCTACTTGACATTCTGGTAGATGGTCTCCTGTACTTTTCATTGATTCTAAGCTTACTAGCCTACAGCTACTACGTCTTTCAGCCCTCCTTCCACATCTTACAAGAAACTTCTGTAGACGAATGGTAACCCTCACTGAGGTTCAGGCTTTTCCTATATCCACTGAGACACTATGAACGGGTTTTCACCAAGTCATGCTCAACAAACTGAAAGCCCCAGGCAGACTTTCTGTCTTCATGCAGCACTAAAGTACATTCGATTTAACACACATGACACGAGTTGCTCCGCACCCATGCTGCAAGAACAGCCACATGCACAAGGCTGCTGTATGTACAGTGCATACGTGGTGAGTTTGATGTGTCCAAGTATTAAAGAGGATTCTTGTGCCAGGTTAGAAAAAAATGCATACTTGATTCTGCCCGAATCAGAAATAGGAGATCAGCATTTTCAGAGCCATGAACAATGTACTGATACCATTTCCCAAAACACCTTAAGGCAAAACAGACAAGCACAAAACTTGTTAATATATTCAGATTCCAATGCAACTAATGACAAGGATGTATTCCTCCGCATCAATGATTCTTAAACTTTTGGGAGCTGTCTTAAGTCAAAAAAAGGAAATTTCTCCTCAGTCCTACAATGTGTCGTGAAAGGCATTCCTTTCTTAATTCATGCATGCTCAGAGACCAAAAAAATTAGGCTGAATTCTCCACTGAGGCTTTGCATTCAAATTAGAAAAAAAAAGATTATATACATGGTTTGCATGTTTATTACTGTAAGACACTAGTCAAGTTACAGAGTTAAGCACATTTGTACACATTGGTAGGGGTAGTTTTGAGCTTTTTTCACTTTTTAACTGTATTATAAACCACTTACCTTCACTCAACTGATCCACTGTCTGTTTAGAAACCAGATTGGACAAGGATTCCACCACTGTGCTTCTTTTCCTGAATCTGAATAAGTTGTGCATGGATGAAAAGAAACCCATACATTTCAACACAAACCTGAATTTAATTATTGGAATTCTTAATAATTTCCAGCCAAAATTTACAGAGATTCTTAGCAAAATGATCATTTGTCAACTGTTTCAATTCTTTCAGGTGTCTAAAGACTTGTATGCCTCTAGGCTAAAAAGCCTATCCAACATCAAATGGATGCTTGCAACTTCAGTTCATCTACTTTAAATGTATGATAGCTTCAACCCCACTTCCACTCAGTGCAGGGGTGTCTCTGATGCTGGGCAAGACACGAACTGGACTTTGAAGTTTTATGAATTGCTTTTTTCTGTTTCTTAAATTTGCACTCAGAATTAGAATGAAAAAAATCAAAAGGAGCTCTGTTTTCAACATAAATGCTTCAGTATTTTACAGTGGTTTATGCCAGACAGAATGCCGAAACAATCATGTACTTTACTTCCAAGAGATCTCAATTGTACATTTTAATTCCAAAAATCAATTTTTGACAAAAAAAAAACCAAACAACTCAGCTTTATGAAGAAGCTAGAGAAACAATTCCAAAATTAAAAAATGAATGCACTCTGTAAGCCAGGGAGTCACTGATTCTAAATGCTAGGCATTAGCTTATAATTTGTTTACACTACTCTTCACATCAACAATTGTGAGAACCTGACAACAAGATTATGACACTACACGTTAACATAATGCATGCAAGAAAAGAGTCGATTAAGGTACACGTAGTTCTGGTATTTGTCACCTTTGAACATTTAATTGCCTTCCTCTTGCATTTTTGTGACAGACTAGACCAGAGTACTCATGAATTAAAGTTCATATCCTACAGAGATGAAATCCTGTATTGTGGCTGTCTAGGCTACAGGGACATCTAATCTTCAGACACATTAAACAACATAGCCCAGATGAAACTGAAAATTAACAGCACACCTGGAAAAGATGCAGGAACTGCTGACCCCTTCTCTTCTTAGATCGTATCTGATAATGTTTTCTTATTTCCGTTTTTTTTTTGCCATTGCTAAGATGATGATGTTAAATGTCTAACATTTGGCAGTCATTTCTTGGAAGATCATTTGTGATAAAATATGGCCTAACCAATATGATAAAGAACCAGTAAAGCAGAAATCGTTTCTATTTTTGTCAGAGGGTTTTTAAACACTTTAGCTTTCACAACCAATTTTCTAAGGTTTTTTTAATTAAAAAAAAAAAAGATCACTAATAACTTTTATTTTCTATTCTATTGGAATTGCTGGTCAAAGAAAGACCAGAAACAAAATGTTTGGTTCAGATAATTTCTGATGTGAATAACAGCTCTTCAATGTTAAGGTAAGCCAAAAACATTTGTAACAACAATAAAGAAATTTATTTGGTTTTCAGAAGAAACGTTAGTACAAGCTTAATTGTATTAGACTATTGGTTCAACCTTTGGATACAACTTTTTTAAAAACACTGCTTCCATGCTGAAAGGAAAAATTCAAAATATAGGCCTTTAAATTGCTGGAAAACAAAAAGTCACAGTTGTCAATAGCTTAGACAGTTCAATCATGTAATGTCAGCTTATGTGTAGGTCTACACAGTGAACCAACCATTTAACTAACTTCAGTGGCTATTAATACCCAGACATGACAAGTCTGTTGTTGCCACAATACTATGTGGAAAAATATCTCCACCAGTAGTAATTGTGCAGTGGGACTTGCTCCACCTTTACAAATTTAGACCACTATCATACCGACAAGAGTCTGCTTCAGAAGCATACAGATGACTGGGGTATCCCACGAAGAATGCTTATTGGGTTTAGTATCTCATAATGCTCTTTGCTTGGGCTTACCTTTGGCAGGTTTGCAAAGCTTCCTTCATTGTAGAAATTCCCAACTGTATATCCTGCTGCTCAAAGGTCATAGCAGCTTGCATAACTAAAATAGTGCTGTATCCAAGTGCATGGTACATACTATCTTTGGACCTAGGGAAAACATGAATCTTATGCATTTAAGCGACACTTTACATTGCAATACAAAATGAAATGTAGAGGCACTTGTATTCATTTGTGAAAAGACAGAAGCATTAAGCAGGAAAGTAACAGACATGAGACTATAACCTAGTAATACCATTTTCCAATGGATGCTGCATATCTGCCTCCACAGGATACTGTCACAGCAAATTCCAGAAAATATCCCACTAGGGTTACACAAACATTTACACTTAATTAAATACCATTTACAGTCCACTGGTGTATCTATTTAATTTAGCTAAGCCTTGACATAAATAGTCATTCACATCCTTTCAACTTAAAGTGAGCAAGGTCATTCTTCTAACATTATTACGTGATACAAACAGAAAATCTACATTTGTGTACTAAAAATGTCAGTACACATACATGCTCAGTTCTGCATAAAAACTACACTGAACTAGTCAGGCTTTCACAACGTAATTATACCATTATAAAAAAAATTGTTGGAAAGGGCTTAGGGAGGTCCCACACAACTGCAGCAGCATTATTGCCTACACTGGGTCAGGCGAACTCAGGTTTCGCCTAACCAAGTTTCAAGAGGCTGAGGAAAATGAAGACTGCATACTCCTTTGCAGACTCTCTGGGTACTGTACTAGCAATGTTCATTCTTCCAGTGTCCAGTTTGAACCTCTTAAGCCTCATCTTCTGGAAACTTGACTCTTGTTTTACCATCTGGCACCCTGGAGATGGATGCCTCTGCAACTTTCCCTCAAAAGATCCAGACCACTACTAGATTAATGCCCAAGTCCCCTTTTTGTCAAAAACCAGAGCCATCTGAGTGAGTCATATGTTCTAGATAAAACACATCTTCTAGATATGCCACTAGCTCTCTATCATCTCCAGTGTCCTCAACATCTTTCCTTCCTTCTAAATCAAGGAGGCAACTACCAAATGCAAGACAGAAATCTTAAGCAGAGTCAAAGACAGACCTTTGGGCTAAGTTTTTATTTCTCAAATACATCAACACTTACCCTAAAATGTTTACATTATTTAAGGACTTAACTTTCAATAAAGGGCTATTTTGCAGTAAAACAATTAGGTTTTTTTTTTAAAGGCAGCTTTTTGTTTCTTTGCTAGGATAGGTCAACATTTGTAATATGCTAAATAATAAGCTCAGAGTTTATTAGCAAACATCACTTAAATTATTTGCAGTACATAAGAACACTAACACAAAACAAGGGAGTTTTTTGTTTTACAATGCAAAATGGAATACACAAAAAACATTTGGGCAATATGTGTGTGCATGTATCTAGCAATATACTCAGGCACAATCCTTGCATGTAGAACTTATTTTGCAGTACTACCCAAAAATAGTTTTAGCATACACACAAGTGCAGGTGGCCCTTCGCAAAGCATTGTTCTATTACAAATAACACTACACAATGCTCCAAAAAGAGAGCTTGAGTCTAACTATAGCTAATTTTAAAAGATTATATCCCTGCCTACCACCTTCCTCACTTGAGCTCTCCACAGCACCAAAAGCAAACACTTGATAGCTGAATCATCCTTCAGATGTTTCATTCAAAGTTGCTCTTGAACTTGCTCATAGAACACCAACACATCACTCCTAATTCATTCTTACTAGCACCAAACTGCAGAGCAACATTACTTCGCTCTAATAACACATGCTATGTGTTAATATCCCTCTTGCCAACACATCCCTCAATACTCCTGTGCTTCTCTCAGACACAGACAGAAGAATGGTGGATGGGATTCAGATCCCAGTCCTAAAGATCAGCCACCCAGACTGCCTCCCCACAAAGTCACAGATAAGAGAGGTTACACCTGTGAGCCTCCCCATATTCTTTAATTCCCTACATCTGCGCTGCCATGCTTTTCTTCTCAGTGAAGGAAAGGCAACAGGGGAACAAGCAGAATTAGTCAGAAGATTGAAAGATGAACTTAAACACCAGACACAAACATAATATAAAACACAACAAAAAGAGTATTCTGGAGTTACGTTCCAGTTTTTCTGTATTGTCAAAAGCAGTTTCATTGTACAAATTATTTGATCAAAGATGCACTGAACAAGGTCCTGCTCCCCAGCTTTTCCCCTCTGCGTGAGGAAAGACAGCTTGAATGATTAACTAATATAACAATTCAGTGCTTCATCAATGGGTTTTGAGATGGTTTTAATGACACAAAAAATAAATAAAAAACCCCCAAATATGGAGAAATGCTTTCAGACAAAAGAGAATAAATTAAAACTACTATCTTCAGAGGCTTTAAATTAATCTTCAGGTATTAGATACTATCTGTTTACAACAACTTCAGCAAATAACAGAATCTCACCATGGACGAAGTAGTTCCAGTGCTTCAGAAAACTTATTGTTTAGAAATAAGTTCAGTGCCATTGAACATTCTTCCAGAGCACACTTGAGATCCATCTTGGATGCCCTAAAAAACAGATTTTTAATTTACTTACACTGTAAATATAAACAAAAAATAAAACCACATATTTCACTTATGTAACACAGAAGGTCTTTTGTAGTGATTTTGTTTTATTTCATTTTCAAAATTCACCTTTTCAAAACCAAATCACATGCTTAACACTTTAGCTATGTTACACAGGTGCACCCTCTGCTTATTTAAGTGATATTTATGGCTTTGCCCTCCTATTCTTAGCAGAAAAACTCTCAAAACTTATCAGTGTGTCCAAACTCTCAATCTTTCCCATCAGTACAAACGCCGTTTCAGACTCTGTATTCGTATCAGAATCTCAAGAGAGGTGACAAGATAATATTTTCATCAAAAAAAGCAGTAAACAGATACTCATTCAGAAAACAGGTATACTAAAAATAGTCCTTTCAGAAACCTGCAGCTATGCCAAAAGCTTTTGTTTGTCATAATTCACTTCAAGTAAAATTACTTTGCACTTGCTCAAGCTGAAGCCATCTCAACAAACCCATTCTTTGGCCAGTTCTGCCTGAAATACTCAGCAGCACTCACTTCCATCTATTCCATGGGCCAAACTGGGGACAAACTGGACAATCACAGTAGTGATGTACAGCTAGAAGCTACACAGCCATCAATGTGCACAGCTGGATCTGGAAAAGATAATCTCTCTACAGCTTTAAAACAACAGGTTTAAACTAGATAATGGGCTTTATTCAAGTAAGGTTAAGCAGTGGTAAGCAACAGATCATGTCAATGAGATAAATATTTAAGTACTGACCAGAAGAGAAGAACTCTAAAGGAGGAATTTAAGAAGAGAACAGAGGAGTGCAGCTGCTCTAAATTTAACAGTAACACGCATACAAAACAAGCAAAGAAAAGAGGTGGACATGATAATATGACTGACAGGGGGTTTTTTAGCCTCCAAAGAACAGTAAAAGGCTCGCTTATAAAGACCAGAATTTTTTTTTTGGTCGATTTTATTAGCTAATTTCAGGAATACCATCTGCTAGCAAAAAAAGGCAAGTAAGTATTTTTTAGCTAGATTTAAAGGCTCATTTTTTTCCTAGTACACAAGCAAGGACCTGAGTAAGTCCCTTCATAACACATCATCCCCACCCACTGTGTGTTCCCATGCTTCTATATCTTCTTTTCACATTTGTGTTTAATGAAACTCTTTCACTTCGTCCATGCCTAGTTAGATTACTCATTCCATTTGCTCTTCCTTTCTGCTAGGAAGAATGGGTTAGTTGGTTTCAAAAGTTTTTCAAGAAGGTAAAAAAATAGGGTGGTAGGAGAGTGGGGGAGGGAAATTTTCATTCTTTTAAATACCAACTGGAGGTGGTTGCCTTTAGCAGCAAAATAAAAAAACACCACCACCACCACCACAACACCAGTAACTGAAGTTCATATCTACTAGACAGCAAGAATGAGATTGTATTCTTTCATACTTGTACACTACAACCTGTTTTGTGACTAGGACTGAGGCAGTGGCCTGTTCCAAGTGTCTTCCCATACAAATGGCAGGGTCCATACCAAGGTGAGTGGAATCTTCAAAATTACAGAGGGCAAATGGCCCTTTTGGTCCTCTCACCCTTGCAAGCATGTTTACTAACTTTGTGGTGGGCCAAGATCTCTGTCAACTATGAGAACAGAAAAACCCCATGCGAGGCAATGTTCTGCTACACAGGGTATGGAGAATTACAAACAGTCATCTAAAGTCAGAGCGGGAAGAGAACAGCAAGACATGTATAACCACATAAAACAATCTGAGGCAAGGCGGATCACTGGTAACTACAGGTAATTTAACAACTGATAACTGCTATATACACTCAGTTTCAAGGTATTTGTGTTCAGCCTCAAAAGAGTATTCTCATGTGCGAAGCAACAGCAGAGAGATAGATCAAAGTATTACAGTACTCCACCACTGTAGCACTTTTCTGATGGCAAGGATCAAGGCGTAAGGGCAATGTTTTGTTTCCAACTGCTTTACTAAGCCTCAGCTCAGTGAACAGAAATACATTTTCTGTCCTTGTATGCTGTAAATCTGCACACTTCCTACCCTGCAATCAGAAACTGCTGGAGCTTCCCCTGGAAGGAAAATCTAATCTTTATTTCATTTAACCCACCATGGACATGATACCATTTTAGCTACAAGTGTGGACAGTTTGCCATCAGGCTCCCAAATCCCATCATACCACCAGCTCTAGCATCACCCCAGGATCTACCAGTATTTGCATAATGATTCCATAAACAAGGGTCTTTAAACAACCTGGCACCATGTCAAAACTATCTTTTCCTAGTTAAATGGGTAAGCAGCAGATCTCTCCAGCACTTGGCTATCACATTCTTTCCCTCTGTTAAAGACTAGCTCCCCTGATGCTGCCTGTATGAGACAAAAGCCTGCAGACAATGCAAACAGTATTCCTTAAGTTAATATATTTACTGTTCCCTGCATCAAGTATGCTTATGAAGTTACTTTGCCACTTCAGACATAAAACTTGGGAAGCTAGTTCTCTCAAACTGTTATTTCTGGTAAGTGAATCATAGTCTCTACCAGAGTGTCTCATTCCTGTTTCATTACTCTTCACATGTATTTTCTACTGTTTTCCTACATCCTGCAGCAGAAAAACTTCACCAGAAGGATTCATTTCAACTCAGATTCGTAACTTGATACCAGAATAGTCAGAAGAAAGGAGTACACTGACTCAGAAGCAATTTGACTATCTTTGCTGGCATTTCTGTGCAGAGGCTCAGAATAAGCACATTTCCTCTTCTACTCCCAAAACATCACATCACAAACCAATTTCTACAAAAAGTTACTAGACTGATGAACAGTTCAGTCACTAATGCTGACTCACACTCTCTTTCTGACTCATGTTGTTTTCCTTCTATCTTATTTTTTTCCCTACCTCCGCATAGTTTTCCTGGAACTGACAGGAACTTTATATAGTTTTATCACATTAGATAAGCATATTCTTTAATTTACCCCAGAACAGGTTAAATTAACGCTACCTCAGTGATATTATTATGGATTTTACACCTAGTGTTGGGGTTTAACTCCAGCTGACAGCCAAGTCCCATGTACCCACTTGCTCACTTCCCCACCAGTAGGATCAGGGAGAGAACTGGAAGGGTAAAATT
>VZRQ01006447.1:1241283-1270724 GCA_013397975.1 Machaerirhynchus nigripectus | reverse complement strand
ATGAAAGACTATTATAGAGTTGGTAAACTGACTGAAATAATCTCAAGTTTGTGCCTTTGTGTTGTAACTGGGAAGACGGGGGAGGATGGGGAGAAGAGAAGTGTTCTGAAGGTGTATTTTGACTCCTATTAATCCTTTTTCTTTTAGTTTAGTTAATAAACTTCTTCATATTCTTTAAGTTTGGAGCCTGCTTTGCATTCCTCCTAATTCGTATCTCACAAAAGATAAGAAAATGCGAAACAAACCAATACACAAGTCCAGGAGCAGTGTCAGCATTTTTATTCCCGTCACTCCTGTTGCCACCTCTGGAGACCAGCAGTCTGTAATTGAGGTATTATTCACTTAAGTAATGTGTACTGTTGAACTTGACTCTGTTAGCACTCAGTGTCTGAGCAGTACCAGGGGTGCTTCATAGTCAGCAGCAGATGAAACTCTAATAACAGCCTACAAAGGATGTATAAACTCTGCATCAGTAACTTCCCTTTACCTCTGCACTGGAGATGGGCAGAAAACAGTATATTGATGTAATTTTCAGAAGTGTTCAGCATCCAGGTTTAAAGTGAAAAATAAGAAACAATTCCATTTTTATGTGGGTCAGCTGATGCATTTGGTTCGTATCTTTGAGCTCTGATTTAATTTAAACCATCCAGCTTTTCTTTGTAGACAAAGATAATGCTTGCACATCACTTTGTGTTACTAAATGCTGTATAAATAAAACCTTGTGTTTAGTTAATTCACAGTGAATAATTCATTAGATGAACAGCATCTAGGATTTGACTCTTTTTTTTTTTACACTGTTCCTGAACTGCCCACAGACAGATTTTTTTTTCTTTTTTTCTTGCTGGGGAATAATTTCTGTAAATAATCTTTCATCTGCATAATTCTCTGATCAGTTGGCTAAGAATATACAAAAATTCAACTAAGTGCTGCTTTTAGTTGAGCAGATGTCATGCATTGCTATGCTATGCTCTCCTGACATGCATGAACATTTCTTTCTTTGCTCCAGTGATCTTGTCTCTGAAGTTGCTTGTGAACAACAGGTGGGAAAGAAAAGGCGTTCACATATTCTTACTATTTATATTACAGTGCACTTTAGCACTCCAGCATAATGAATGAATTCACAAAGCTAGATATTATCCATGTACAGAGTAGGAGGCAATTCCTACCCAAACACTTCACATGCAGTAACTAAGTTTAAAATGGTACCACTAAATAATAGGATAATTTTAATTCCTATTTTACATTGTGGGACCTACAAACTGGGCCCACACTGAGCTTTTTTGTTTTGTGTGAAGGCATTAGCAGCTCCACAGGGCAGGGGCTGTCAGATGGTCCAGGTGATAGAGCAGGGGTTGCCCTTCAAAAAATGGAGAGGACCACGGTATTTCCAAATTAAATACATGGTATATTCCATAGAGAGCAGGTATTTTCATACAGCCTGTTGAAGGACTGAGAGAGCAGCTGGCTGGGTGACTGCCTGCTGGATCAGGTCAACCCACCAGAGAGAAGCACAAAGTCCCTGGACAAGCCTGGAGACAACCACCAGCCTCAGCAAGGAGACAAATGAGGTAGCCAGTAAAGAAACTGAGAGAACAAAGGAGCAGATTTATTTTCCTCTCCTCTGCTGAGCTCATAGCCTAGCTGTCAGGATTCTTATGAGAAAATGTTTCAGCTGCACTTCAAACTAGTTCTGTGGGTTTGTGACAACCAGGAATGCAGAAACTGTCCTTGGAAGAGGGACCTAAACACAGGATTCTCCTTCCCAACAAAAGCCATGAGCTTGAAAGGCAGTTTCCTTGCTCTTCTGGCCCAGTGAACATTTTATTAATTATTGCCAGAAGGAGTAGCTTAAATAAAGAGGTTGTAGAGAGCTCGAATATGTGTTTTGGGTATTGCCTTAGAGCTGGAAGAGATGGCTCTGGCACAGTTTACAGAGACTCCTCTTGCTGGGTGAGTGTTTGCTGCAGAGCTTGCCCTCTGTCACCTGGAAGGAAGGGAATTGCTTTTCCTTTTGCAAAGACTGCCTGGTAAATGTTTTTGCAACACATCGATTGTTTTGGCAAGGCACACAGAAAACAGGCGAGCTTTTGGATCCCAGTGAGGCATCAGCAAAGCCCTGGCAAGACTATGACACCTCTGGCCGTAGTCAGAAGCAGGACTTGGAATGAGAAGGGAATTTGAATACTGGAAACTGAAGAACCTCTAACATGAGTCATTGGACAAGCAGTGGTTTTGAGCATTGCAGAATCTTCCTATATTCCACTTTAAGTCCTTACCTTCTTTTCAGTTCTGAGCAGAATTAATTTATCTAAAGTCAAACAAGGAAAAGGTAATTGACCCTACATATCCTGAGCTCCAACACTCCCAGATGCTTACATGAGGCTAATTCTAGAATATCTGCGGAATATTTTTGATGCTATTGCTGTAGCTCCTTTCCTAAATAGGAAAAAGCAAGACAGAACAAACTGAAACCAGTAGCAAGAGACTGGCTTCAGAGAAAAGGACTACAGTTTTTGGTAGGGAAAGAAAGAGGAGAAGATAAGGCATGTAGCTGATATCAGCTCTCTCTTGCAGACGGCAGCATGGAAAAGGTAAATGGCACCCTCAGTTTAAAGCAAGAACCGTGCAGTATCAGTGCTCCTGGCACCATGACTCTGAGTAGACAAAGGAGTCAGAAATGGCTGAGGACCTCCCCAAAATGCTGAAAAAGATCAACAGGCACAGACTCAGCAGCATTAGCACTGGAATTTGTCAGGAAATGTTCACACATGCAAATACTTTTCTGCAGAGAAATTTTAAAACAATAAGCATCATGGTCACGGCAGGGTAGGACGTGAGAAGGTTGAGTGAGGAGCATGTGAAAAAAATCTAGACAAGCACAAATTGGGCCTTCTGTTGTAAAATTCTGTCAGGATAATATTTTTCTGAACTCTGCCATAAAACTTGGGCAGTGTGCTGGGAGGAGGTAGCTTGTGGAGGGCTGTGAGCCCTTCGCACATGAGCCCTTTGCACTCCCTTGGAGGAAAGAGGCCTGAGGGCCAAAAGAATCCCATCCAGAGACAGACAACTTTTCCTTTGGTTAGGGTGACAACCCACCATGCCTTGTTTCCCTATGGTAATACCTGACATCCTGTTGGCTACTGGTTCCTACCCCACCCCCTACCTTTCCCATAAAAGAAACCCCCTTTGCCACCTGATTTTAGGGTGGCCGTGTCACTGACCTACCCTTCGCGGGGTGGCTGCACAATAAAGGCTACCTTCGTGGAACTGTCATACACAGCCTCCTGTCTCTCTGTCCCCGAGGTTGCCTTGGGTGATTTATGCAAGAGCTGGAACACTAGAGCTGAAATCACTGCTGAAATCACTCGTAGCTGAGAAATCGCTAAGCTTGCTGAAATCACCTGTCTCTCAGGGAGGCTTGCCTGTGCCCCTGGAAGAGCTGTTCTTTGCAGGACGTTCTCTCTCCAGGAAGGTCGCAGCATACCGGTGCGGACCGAACCCCCTTTCATGACAGCAGCTGACTGTAAGAAGGAAGGAAACACCACTATTTCCATTGAAGTTTGTGGAAAGATTAGAACTCACTTGAGAGAGCTGAGAGAGCTTCCACTGGTACACAGCAGATTATAAACATGGAAGATTTTGCTTCCTATCACTGATTGACAAATTATGTCTGCATAGTTCAAATGAAGATGTTCTGAGGCATCTCTTCACAGACAGAGCATGAGCGCAAGCCTCTGTTGTTTGATCTATTCTTTTATATTTATATTTGCTATTAATGAAAAGGAGCAGCTAGTAGAGCCAGACTAAGTACAGGCAAATTCCAGGCCAGCTCAGCCCATGCAGCCATGCCCTGGCATTTCAGCCCTGCTCTACACAGGTAAATGCTGATGAGACCTGCCCTCAGTGTCTGTTCAGTTGAATTGTACCATAGGTCAGTAATAGTTTTTTCAGTTCAAAGTAAGCTATAATTAGTCCCATACTAAATGTTAGCACTATGTGCTAAGTTATTAGGAACAACAAAGTCAGACATGCTAGAGAATTAGTGAATAGCAAACTGTGGGAGAACAGCTTAGTGCCTGCAGACCCTGGAAAGGGCAAAGACCTCTTTGAAGACCAGGCCAACATGTCATTCTTATTGCAGAAAGTAAGAGGGATGACACTATGAGGACTTGTAATGCAGAGGCAAGATTACCTCTTGCTGCTCTGAATGAAAACTTTCTTACAGGCAAGTTATTACTATGGGTAAGTTGAGGTTCTCCTCTGCTTTACTCCACAAGGATTAATTTTACTCTGGAAGTACTAAATTCTGGCAAGCCAGCAGACAAGTGTTGTAGTCCACTGCAGTGCTTCATGCTCCTTGCTACCCCTGTGGCTACAGAGAGACAAGTGAGGACATTCAAAGATTTAGTGAGGTCTTACACCACCAGAATAAATTGTTTGTGGGAGGGCCAGATTGATGATCCTGGCTATCTATTTGTGAGTGTCACAAATAACATGTTTCCTACATAAAGCTCCATGTTTATGTGCCATAAAGGGACTGAGGTTTTGATTTGATCTAGCAAAATCTGAAGCTTCTCCTACTCTTATGGGAGATCACAAAAATCTTTTGAGGTGGTGGCATTCCTTAACAGCATGAAAAAGAATTTGCTCTCCTATTCCAGCCCAGCTTCTGAGATTGAGCCCTGACCAAATGCTAATAACACATCTGCCTTCTCAGTGGATGTAGAAAAAGTTTATGCTGCATGATTCACATGAAAGAAGAGAGAGGATAGGAGTGAGATGGTCACTTCCCACTCCATATAAGACTTTGAAAACATAGGAGACTGAATTAAAATAATACCTGTGGCTCTACAGGGGAAAAGTCCATCTTTCCTCTTTCAAGAAAAGACAGTTCTCAGCCTGCAAAATCTTCTCAGTAGCACTTCAGGTTTAAGTCCCTTTGTATATCACAGGAATTTCTTTCCCTTTATAATCTTCTTGCTGGCCTATAGGTAATTGAACAGCAGATCCACACACTAAGCCCTTCAAAAGGAATTACAAGGATTACATATCTTATATTCACCTCATTTCACCCCTTGCAGATGTTGAATGTGAAACACCAGTTTTTTCCTAATCTACATAACTCAGATATGTGGAGTTTTGTGTTGAGACACCTTCCTCCTTTTCCTTCTTTGCCTAACAGGAGCTGAACCAGTTGAACTCAAAAGGTTATAGAAAACTTAGCTTGAGAGGCAGACATGGCTCTTCAGGAGGTAAAACTGAGGTCTGGAAGGAAGAAGAGAGGGAAAGTAGGAAATTAAAAGGTGAGCTTTAAAGGGTTTGGTTGCTGAGAGAAGATCATGGCCTGATTCTTAAGCTGATACACATTAGTCTAAATATTTTCTGAAATGAGCTAAAAGACAGGTACATATGCATCTCTCCACTCATTGCCAACAAATCTAGAGTAAAGGATGGAATGTGGCCACATTCCACAGTTATTGAATGGCTGCAGATGTAAGGGGGAGCAGTGAATTTATTTAGTGAAGCACTTTATCAAGGTAAAGTAATAAAAACATTGATTTTAAAGAAGGAAAGGAATTTTCTGAATGTGCTAAGACACCACCAATATGAAATCTGTCAATACAATAACCTAATGGATTGGAAAGATGGTTATCTCCTTAGAAACTGGAGACCATACAGTAGGACTAAAGCTGGAAAATCTTTACCTACATAAGAAAACAAAGGCAATAAGGAACATTTTTAATGCAGCAGCTTTTCCCTAAACCAGCTGCCAGGGCATGCATATGCATATACATTACTTAAAAGCCCAGAAAATGCAAAAGAAACAGTGTCTCTGTGGGACCATGTTGCAGGTCTGCTTCACTCCAGGGTGTGCAGTAGCACAGGAAGGCTTCCTGCTTTGAGACCCTACTGAAAAGTCACAACTGAAGTCACAGGAGATACAATCTTTTATAGGAACAAAACACTCCTGCCCCCGTGCAAAGAAGTTTCAGTAACCACAGTGACCATTCAGTGACCAGAGTGGTGGTGTACTGCAAACGGACAGTCTCCTAAAGTGGCAGATCACATCTGTACCACAGATGGGCATAGGGATTCCTGATTTGATGGCATGCAACTCCACTGAATTCCTAGAGGGGATGGGAAGCCAGGTTTTTGAGCCAATTGGCAGGAGTTCCCCATGGTGACCAGGCTGCTTTCAGGACCTGACCTATCATGTGCTGTATTGTGCAGACAGCTACTCTGAGGGCTGTGTTTCAGGAATCCCTCCCTCCCTGATCTGAGAGGGTTTTGACTTGGAATCCTGCTCAAATTTATGTTGAAAACCCATACCTAAGCTAGCAGTTGGTCATTTTCCCCAGCATAAGCAAAGAAGCACAGAGCTTTGCCTTAGTTGATTGCTGCGTCTTTATTCACTCTGAACGTTGCAGGTCATCATACACTCAGGGCAGCTTCAGTGATGCTGAGCTGATTCCTCAGCCTGTCTAGATTTGGTCAGTCTATAGGATCTGTAAGTATCAGAGTGACTGTATTCACCATAAGTGATGTCTAAATCAGTTAGAAAAATAGTTACTGTAGAAAACCAAAAAAACATAGGCTTCTCAGAGCTAGTTCTCTTATGAAATATGGATTTACATGGTTTAGAAGCTTTTGGAAATGTTCTCTGATGAGTATTTTTACTGTGGGAAAAGCATAAGGGTATTTGTGTCGAATAGTATTTTTTTCTAATTCTGTTTGCTTTCTCTCATTTCCTTTTCCTTGGTTTTTTTTTTCCCCTGTAGTGTCAGTCTGTCTCTGTATTCTGGCCAGATATGTTTTAACTGCACTTTACTTTCTGTGTTTGCAGGGAATAACTAAGTCTTTACTTCCATCCTGACCAATCATAGACTCTTTGACCTCAATTTTCTGTGTTTCTATCAATCTCTTGTTCATACAGATACTCTCATGCTACTCCAATGGCTGATGTTTTGGTACAAAACTGAAGAAGGAATAAAAACTCAGGGCCTGATTTGGTTTAAATGCAATTTAAATGTAATTTAAGTGTAGTTTTTTGAGGTCCAAGAGTGATCCTTCTTAGGGTTAGAACAATTGGATTACAAACCTGCACTAATGCTAAGGGTTTCAAACCTCATATGTGGGTCAACAAAGTTGCATCAAAACACATTGCAGTCTGCAGGTGAGGAAAAGTGGAGTGATGGTGGTATGATGCCTGTTGTGTCACACAGCCTGAAGGTCTGATAATTTTTAAACTGACCCATAGAAATTTCTTGTTCCATGGCACAATCCTGTTGTGAGGAGCCAAGATGGAACTTGACACCACACTAGCAAATGGTGCAAATTCAAAAGGCAGCCATTCTTTAGAGGCATTTTCTTTTCTCATTTACTGGCTTGGCGTGTTTTTATATGGATCAGAGGAACTTCAAATCTAGCTGGCAAAGAGTTCTGCGAGCAGATGAGTGGATAGCAGTAGCTGGCTTTGAAGTAATTTCAAGCTCAACAAAAGGCTGGATTTTTACAAACTCCTGTGATTTTAATAAAACAAGCATACAGCATTGTGCTAAGAGCTGCAATGCTGCTTGCATTGCTCATGCTGAGTGAAGTCCAAAGATAGGAAGACATCCCTTGTGCCCACCAGAGATCCTCATGGAGTTTTATCTTTCTATATTAGAGGGAATACAGGAAGCAGAGCATAATTCCCCAAAGGACCAGATATCTGGGAAACAAGTTACAAATGTTTCTGTCACTGTATCATACTCATTTTACTGTGCCTAGCCTTGGAGATGTGACCCAGAATTTTCTACAATCAACAGTAGTCAACATTTTATATTTCACAATGTGCTTGTCTATCTGGATCCTTAGTGGTGCAATCCACTGAGCTCAGAGCAGCTCAGGGAAACAAGGCAAGTGTGGCTAAAAGATATTTTATACCTGTGCAAACCGGCATTCAACCCGGGGAACAAAGTGAAGCGCTGACTTCTGTAGTTTCACAGCCATGCTGTCAGTTTGTGCTAGGCTATTTCCCTCCTTCATTCTGTGCCTACCTTCAAAGGCATGCCCTTTAAATGAAAGAGTTGGGGTGTGCACCACGCTTCTGATGATGAGAGCTTCATGCAACCCTGTGAATACCAGGAAAGTCCCCATATATTCATGGAGGAAAAGTGTTTTTCATACAGTGCAGCGACAGAAGTAGGGTCCATGGTCTGAGACAGCTGCCTGCATCTCTGTTAAGAGTATTTGGAGTGTGTCCTTCACCCTGACAGGAGTAGGTTTTATGAGGAAACTGCGTCTTTTTTCTGGTCCAGAGCAGGCTTTTCTCAGTAAAACCAGTCACTGGTCTCTGCTGGAAACATGTCATGCAGAACCCATCTGCAAGGAGTATCAGCAATGAAGAGAAAAAGAAATGAAGAAGCATATCCACCTGGTCTTTTCCTTGACAGTCTCTGCACTCCATGCTGGAAGTAACTGTCACTGGAGTGAGATTAGGGGAACTTGACAGCTGACAACCTGTTTGGACTTTGCAGTATTTCATCGCACTTCTTACATCTTCAGTATTGTTATTATACCCTTTAAATATTTTACTAAGTCCATCTCACTTAGTGCACTTCCCTGATATCCATGGTGCAGCATTTCTGGCCTGATATTTGTGGTGCAGCAATTCAGTTCCATCCCACTTGTCTTCACAGCTATGAACCGGACACCCAGAGTGTATGTGCCACCATCCATCTGCAGAATAAGAATTGCAGCTTCTCTCCTTCTCTCTGTACCCTTTAGCAGGGAAAGGAGAGAAGGTGAGTTTTATGATCATGAAACATTCTCATATATATATATATAGAGATAGATAGACAGATAGATAGATAGATAGAGGTAGAGATCTACAACTAAGGAACAACAGGAATGTTGCGAAGTCCAGCAGTGGAGATAGGTAATAGCAGAACCAAAAACTCTCTAGCATAACTGTATAAATGGATTAAAAGAATAATTTCAGTTAAGGAAATGGAAGTAACCCTGAAATATTATAAAAATTGTCCCATAAACATAATGTTGCTGGAGTCTATGTTTATTGCAGTCCATGTCTGTTGTCCTCTGATTATTTCTCTATCAAATGCTCTCTGTTTATACGTAACGCTGAAGTATTCAATAGATACACTAAAATCTCATTCAGATGAACAAGCTGGATTCTCTCTGGCTCCAACATTACTGTCACTAACAAGCTCTGACAGTGGAGTTTCATTAAGCTTTTTTTGACAATTTATTTAGCGCACTGAAACTTGGTTACCCCTTATGGCTGTTTGGGCTTAGCAAGACAAAAGAGATCAGAAGTTCCTGAACACCATTACTTGGTGAGTGGGACTCTGAGCAGGGGAGCAGAATAGAGTATTTCAGGACAACCAGTGCTGGGAGAGATTTCCTAGTTCAGGTGGGATACATCTTGCTTGTCCTTTCCCCTCTGAATATGGAGTAACTTGATTAAGGTAATCTTTAGGCTCCCACAGAGGGAGAAGTTAACCAACCACAAGTCATCCTCTTTCTGTTAGGTATTTTACAAAGATGGACACCCATTTTGAGGTACCTTTCTTTATCTTTTGACAATAGGGAAAACTTTGAGATTAGATGAGAAGTATAACATTTGGATAGCTCAAATTTGGAGAAAGAAATCTCTCCTAAGGGTGTTGGAGCCTACTTCAGTGATACTTTTTTCATTTAAAGAACTAGGACATGCTTCATCTCACTGTCTCATCACATTCTACCCATACTAATAATACCTGTATATCTATATAATAGCTAGCCTTTACTCAGATGGGAAGAATGAATCAGATTTACTGGAACCTGAAACTTGCTATTACACATCAGCATGGTATAGGTCCCAAACCACTTCTTATTGGATGGCTAAATGTCATTAACTGTATTGATGAGGGGGAAGGAGAAAGGTGAAAAGTGGTGCACACTGATGCTGCAGCTACTTCAGTTCAACGTTAACTCTGTCATAGTGTATAACTGTCCCATATAAACAGAAGAATTAAATACACAGTCATAAGCATACCTCTCTGCATTCTGTTTTCAGTAACCCTTCACCCTTTTACCCTTCATCCCCAGTTTCCTTTCTTACATATATACTCCTGTTGCACACACTTTTTTACCCTTCAGGCTGGCAATAAAAATTCTAAAAGCTCAAGAGAAAATCACCTGGAGAACCACACAAATCTTCACATAAAGCATAGCCTATGTTGTGTCTGACAGCCGCTCCTTTTATTTTGTTCTGACAGATGAACATGTTGCAGCATCAAGGCTGGGAACTAAGAATGAAATCAAGAGGAAGAAAGAGAGGAAAAAGAACAGTCTGAATGAAAAACCTTAGTGATTGATAAAATAATGTAATAATACAGTGTTCACAGGAAAGAGCTCTTAGAAATGAAACTATTAATGACTTCAGAACTGCATCATTTTAATATATGAAAATAGAACTGCCTTGAAAAGGAACGCTAAAGCCAAATTATATATCCAAAGTCTGTTTAAGAAATAACATTTTTTTTATTGCAGACTCAGTGTTCATAACTCTCCAAGATTAGTGAACTCTATCAGGGTTCGAAGGTATCAACAGTGATGTTAAAGGAGCTGCTGTCAAGTGCCTTCTATAGATTTTAATTTCTTTTTCTTACCTCTGACAATCTATAACAGCTCTTTTGAGGTTGAAGAACACAACATTCCCCTGCTGGGATTATGCTCAACCAGGTAGCACACAGAGCTGATCTCCTTTTCCCTCATCCCCATCATGACTCATTCATCACATCAGAGAGACTGAATGTCTCTCAGTTTATGTTCCTTCCTTCTGAAAACAGTATTATTACTGAAGATGTCAGCAGAGACAGAGTAAGAGGCAGAAAAAGCTCGATAGAGCTGAACATTCCCAAAATGGAGAGCAGAGAAGAACAGAGAGCCAAGTTCATTTCCTGTTCAAAGAACTCTGCTGCATTATTGGTTCTGTCATAGATTTGAGCACTCTGGATCACATAACCTCTTGGTCCCTCTTTTTCCTCCTACAAAGCAGGGTTTTCCTTAACAAAAATGATGATAATTTACAACAGTGATTGAACAGTTTTTCTACTATGTTTTTTTCCTACTATTGCAACTGGGGACTCTCCATACAGAGGGCTGATCCCCCTCTGTACAGAGAAGGGATATGATTAGCAGCCACTGGAGAAATTCTCTGGTTTTTTTTTTACTTCTTAAATGAATTGACACAGATTGCATGCACAGCCCTTTCTGGATTATTACCAGCTGTTATGATCCAATCATTATTATTATTATTAAGGTTCTTTAGAAATTCCTCCGCCCAGATTAAGGTGCAAATGAGACCATATGCCAGGGACAATAATATGGGTTTTATTTGATCATAGATATGAGAGAGAGAGAGTGAGAGAGAAAGAAAGAAAGAAGTAGAAAATAGGTGGGGGGGACAGAAAGAGAGTGACAGGGACAGAATAAGGAAAGTATCACCACTGTGCATCCCAATGATGTTCCGTTTATCCTCTCCAGCTGGTCTCCTTGGTGGTGAAGGTTACCCCCGGAAAGTGTAGAATACCATGGGTTAATATACCCTCGAGCCAGGTGGCAATGTCCAGGCATGTCCCCCTGGGGTAGGGGAGCAGTCCCTTACAGCAGACTCTGGGTCTATTGTATCACATGCAGTCCTTGGTGCAAGGCCTCTCATGTGGATGTGGCCTGTGGGGTTGGGTGTTCCACAGCTGGGCCAGTTTCTGTAATGGAGGATGGGCATTTATTGCCTCTCACCAGAGGTTATGCCATGCACACAAGACCTCCTCCTCTCCCCTCGGTGAGGGGGAGTCTGTGTAAACCTGGCCTCTGTGAGCTGTGCTCTCCCCCACCCCAAACTCAGCTGGGATGGCAGCTGGAGTCTTTGGCCTATTGTGGATGCATACCTTTATGACTGAACAATAGGTATCCTTTTATCTAATCAGCAGTTCGACTTACAGTCCAAAGTTCTTCAAGGAGGTTTCTGTGGCTGTAGCTTCTTTAAAACTTTATAT
Source organism: Machaerirhynchus nigripectus (assembly GCA_013397975.1). NCBI lineage: Eukaryota > Metazoa > Chordata > Aves > Passeriformes > Dicruridae > Machaerirhynchus > Machaerirhynchus nigripectus. The sequence goes on along the minus strand of VZRQ01006447.1, from coordinate 1,258,680 downwards.
CAATGTTTGAGGCATAAACTTGTTATAAATACATATTATAATATTGGCTTTTTGCAAATATTAAAGGATGCTATATGTATAATGTTAAAATAGCTTTGCTATAAAGATATAAGTTTTGTAACAATAGCTAATGCCTTTATTCCTGTTATTAACTAAAACTTAGACATAGTGAAAACTTAGTAGTGAAATAGCTGATATAGTTATGCTTGTGGTAATTGAACTGTCTGCTTGGTTGGATAACATCCAATTAATGTATGATGGAGACCCCTGCTACTGACATGCCAACTATCAGCAACTACCATCTGCAGACACCATGGACCAAAGCCCAAACTGGAGATGATAATAAAAACTGATTAAAACCACAGCCAGAGGACACGCATGCTCTAAAAAGGCAGATCCAGGGAAGAGCCATGCTAAACAGTTCCTGGAACATGTAAATTAATTTGGAGGAAAAGTTTGAATATGCATAATTGTTTATGAATAGGTGTTAGGCTGATGCAATAGGAAAGGTATGTAAGGGATGTCTCCACAATAGCAGGTGTGCTCCTGGCTGAGAGCCAGGACACCCAGCACCCCAGTGCTGTACTTTTGCTTCACTGTCTTTGTCCCCTATTGTCCTTTATTAAACTTTTAAATCTTAACAGGAGAGTGAACCTCATTTTTCACAAAATATTTTCAGTCTCTGACACCAGCTAACAGGAAAAAAGTAGAGTTTTAATTGTATATTCATTGACAGAAAACATGTTTGAAGGTTTTGTGCTCTTGTACCCAGGGAAAGTGAAGCACTTGTACTGGATAACTAAAGCTTACACTTCTGCAACTGGGCAATAGAAATGCTATCACAGATCATAGGGTAACTTCCTGTCTCTCTTTTGAATAGTGAGCTGCTGATAAAAACTGTCTTGCCAAAATACCACCAAATAATTTTGCATAACAAACTGTTCTGAAACAATCACAATCTGCCACTGGCTATCTCTACAAAACACAGAGAGAAGACCATCAGGAAAATTATTTACCAGCAATTATTCAACCAGATTTACTAAAAAATGATCTCCCAGATCTTCTTCCACTGTCCTTCTTCAACTAACATATGGGTCATAACATCAGAGAACTGTTTGTTAAAACAATTTTACCTAAGACAGCTTCATCTTATAGAACATCCCTCCACCCTGCCCAGACTCTCCTCCTTCCAAGTACTGGTGGAGCTAAAGCAATAAATGGTATTGGAATGGAGAAAACAAAAAATAGTAAAGAACAAAACAACAGTCATCAGCAGTGTTTTGCAACAAGAGAAGGGCATCAAGGAAGTTTAAAAAAATAGCAAAATTATGGTCTCATTGACTTCTCAGAGTGCTGAGGACACAGGGAGTCAATACTAAAGTGGTCTCTGAAATCAAAGTTTTAGATGCTGGGGGTGGATTTAAATTTGTCATCTGCACTGTATTGCCCCTGCCCCTTAATAAGCATGATGAGACAGGATGCTCCCAGCAAACAGCTGCTGCTGGTCCAACAGCTTCCAGGGTGCTGTGGTGTTTTCTTCCTCCCTTCTGGAGCTACAGGCTGCCTGGGGCACTGAGCATGAGAAGATGCTGGTCTGCATGCACTTCCCTGCTCATTAGAGACAGCCTGACAGTCTGCAGTGAGTGCCAGCTTCCTGCTGTCCCCCATCAATAAGCTTGTTAGCATTTCATTTTGGAGCCTGAGAGCACTTCAGATGCTCCTTGTTTGAGCAGTGAGGACCATAAATGGTACACATTAAAGCAAGAAATGGACAGGGACAATTGTATGTCCCTGGTGTTTCTGCATCCTTGTCATTTGGATGAGTTCTCACAGTCTTTTAGTTCCCAGAATTAAGTTGATATTGCAGGTACTAATTGCTATGAGGAATATGCTGATAACTAAATGCTCTCCTGTAGGCACTTTGGAACTGCAGATGATTTAGTGCATGGCTAATGATTTAGTGATAGACATATCTGCGGGCAACAGGTTTCTGCTTCATTTTCAGATCACGGGGGCTGTGTGTGACTGAGCAGTCTGGCTGCTTCCAAGCTGTGCATTTGCAGCTATCCATGAATTCTCTACTCAAAGCTGAATATTCTGACATCAGTGCAATTGTGATGGTGTCTAAATAAAGCCACCGGGGGAAAAAAGTCGCCACTGGTGAGTTTGCCATGAACTCACAATGACTTAAAACTGCTGTGGTAATATGGGATTGGTTTCAGAGATGTGTTAAAACTCAGTGCATCTGCTGCAAATATGATTTTGCTATTAAACTCAAACCATTGCAACAGCTAATTTGGTAGACCTAGCAGAGTTATTAGAGAGACAAGGGACTCCTCTGTGATATTTGAACTGTGGTATGGGTACCTTGCTGGCAAAGCTGTTGAAGGGCCTGCATCCAGAAGTCTTAAAACATTTGTAAACTAACAGACAAAATGTAGAAAAAGCAACACTGCCCAAGTCTTTGTGCCCCACATACCCCGAGTTGTGCAACATCCTCTGTGTTGGTAACCACTGACAGCTTTCCCCATGACAAGCTAACCTAACACATCCATGAGTACTGTAAATCATCAAAAGAAGTGTAAGCCTGAACTTACAGCTCAAAACCTGACTTGTTTCTTTCTGAGCTGAAAGAACACTGCACAATTTAGTCAGAGACCCTTGTGTTTGCTGGGACCAGCTCGGACCCAGGTGGGGATGCCCCCATTAGCTGTTTCCTGCTTGATTCCCTGCTTACATGTAGTATGGGGAAGTCCCTGCTCCGGGGATTAGACCTGACATTAGGCAAAGTAGATGAGGCAGGGGAAGGAAATGTTGCTGTTTTGCCATCATTGTTCTTTGACTGACACAAAGTGCAAATTACTGAAATTATCTGTATCTGAATGCCAGTGTCCATGAAGTCCTTGAGCTGTTGAGCCCTTTACAGCTGCAGCATAAATAGTCTGAAGCACCTTTCAGGAGTGGACAATTCTGTGCCTAGCAGACTTTCCCTGTGGCTTTCCCTTCCTAAGCTCTCGACTGGGCTCTGAGTTTACCACAGAAGGTATGCAATCTGCAGCTGTCACAATAACTTTTGCGTTGTCTGCAAATATCCATCTCATTCATATCCCTCCTGCCAGCCAACTGCCTGCTGTGTATGCTTTATGGAGAATTCTATGTCTTCCTCCTGCTCTGCTAAACAAACGTATTTGTCCTGGCCCATACTAACAATCGCTGTGCTGAATAGCTATAATTAAAGACGTGGAGAGAAGGGCATTCAGTTCTTCTTTGGGACCTGTGACTTAACTGATCATTGCTGGTATTTCTAGATCATTATTAGTAACTATAAAAGTGCAGGAAGAAAATGCAAAGGGCTGCATGTGTTATAGCCTCTGGAGATCTCCCCACAGAGGGGACTAGCTAGAAAAACACAGGACACATCCTGCTACACAGGACATCTCCACCTCACAATGCTCCCCATAGAGAGCTGCATGTCTGCAAAGAACAGCAGAACGTGTGCTTTTGGGAAAACTTGTTTTCCCCACAGTTATCCTCCTGAGCATCTCAGCTTCTTGTCCCTCATGCCACCAGCTTCTCATGTTAACAGGAAAAGTAAAAGGGAAGCATGCTCAGCTACCTAGGTTGAAGAGAGTCAATGCAGAAGGGACACTGGAGAATCCAGCAGGGATGAGACAATAAAGGCACATCAGCAAAGAAAGTGGGAGCGTATTTGCCTTGGTTTGAAAGACAGACATTTGCCAAGGAAGGCAGGAACCTCCCTTGGAATGGAAAATGTAAGCCCTTTCCCTCCAAATTATTATAATTTTGAAATTAGGCACTTTTCAGGCAATTATATGAGAAATAGGAATAACAATTCTTTACTAATGTATATATATATATACACACACATATATACAAAAAAAGAAATAATACAGAAATACTAGCTTAACCTGACAGTCAGGATATGACCTGACACTCTGCCGGGCAGGGTGGCGGTAGCAGTCCAATTAGGTGGTGGCTGCAGTCCTCTTTGAAGTGGTTCTGTTGAAGCAGTGATCCTGTAGAAAGGTCTAGTCCACCTCAGAATGTCCAGTGGTGGTTATATAGCTCTTGGCCTCTGGGAATCCAATAGGTAAGCACTGCTTGGGCTGTTTCAAATACCAGATTATATCCAGGTGGGAATGCTTGGTTCCTCTCCCTGGTTGGAGCATCTCACAATGGGGTGATGTAATTCTGTGAGTTGTTAGTTGGGTCCTTGATTGCCCATTAAGCAGAGATAGCCCCCGGAGGGAGTTATCAGGGGTGAGTCATAGTAGGGGATAATGAGCACAGCCCCACCTGCTTTAACAGCTTGTGAAGATGATAATAGAATACATGCTTTTGGTTACATCTTACATTGTAACCTAGGACAGTATTACAACAGGGTTTTTATAAGGAAAGAAGAATGTATGAGGAATACCTGAGAGTGAAGCATTCTGTAGGGAGGAAGGGAGTTATGTGTGCATGAAGGACACCCACTGATGAAGGCGAGGGTGCAAGGTGCATGTAAGGAGGAGTGGTGACAGAAAGGGAGGAGGCAGAAGGTGGGGATTGAATACAAAGGGCAAGTATTGGCATTTCCTGTGGGGCTGAGATGGGAAGAAACTGGGATGACAGAAGCCACAGCAAGCAGAGAATTAATAGATGAGGGCAATCTATGTATGTCGTACCTGCAATAACAGAATACGCCTTGAAGTGTTGAGAAATGGTCTCTACTGTCTATGAGAAAGGAAAGGTCTGAAGAAGTAAAAATAATACACCACCCTCCACTCCATTTAAAAAGAACCTGGCTCTGGGAGTAAGTCATACTCATGGATTTGATAGAGCTTGAAAGAAAACAAGGGTTCAATAACTTTATGGATCAGCCCATGCTGAAAACTGCTGCAGGCGGTTTTGCATGTTAAGCTGAAAGAGCTGATGCTCAGCTGCAAACTGTTGTCCCAAACAGTGGTTAGTACCATCAGAGTCTGCCAGTCCTGCTTTCCATAACAGAGCTCAGCTTAGGGGCTGGCCAGGTCCCAGTGCTGCACTGGCAGTGAGAGGGCACAGGGGCATGTTGGAGCAGACCATGCTTCACTTCTGCAGTTTTATGGGTGTGTGCTGTTGCTCACCTGGGAGAAGGCAGGGAAATGACTATTCTCTGCTGAGAGCTCAAAGCGTTTGTGTTTGAGACTCCCTTTCCTGCTCATCCGCCAGAGGACAAGCTGTTTTCTTTGACCTCCCTCAGCCTTTTGCTTACTTGGGGATTGACTAAAAAAAACATTTTAAGAGGATATTTTTAAGGAAAGGAAAGGCAATATCATTGTCACACAGAAACCTTGTATTTTTGTATGGCTTGCTTGCATTTGGCACCTACATTTTCATACATAATGAAAATTTCCAGTTTAACTGGGAAACTAGCCAGGGATTTGGGATCTCTTTTGACACTGTTTGGTTTATGTAGCATGAGTATAGGCGTGATTTGTAGATGCTTGGGAAAAAAGCACTCATAAGGAGTGAACTATGAGGGCAATCAAACATATAAATAGAAAAATATCCTTGAATAGTCACATTCAAAAGTCTTCCCTGATCCCCTCATTTGGAGCTAATCTTCTCTGGCAGGACTGGAAAGTGCTTAGAAACTTCTTTCTTCCTTTTCTAAGCACCCTTTGCCTTCTCTGTCTGTACTGCTGCTAGCCTTGCCTGCTCTGGTTCACTTCTGCTGCATTATTGCCCTGTCTTGCCCGCTTTTTAGGCTCTGTAGGTCTTTTTTTCTCACAGTCTTCCCAACAATTCCTCATTTGGTATGCAGACACAGTCTCCTCGCAAGGAGCTGAAAACATATTCTAATTGCTGAATTCTATCACAGTACCCAGATTATTAAGATACAAGTATCTCCTTGGTGTAAATGGAAAATAGGATGACAGAAAAGCGAATGTGTGTGTTGGTGCCTCAGGAAACTCACACCTGTGCTGTTGCAGCACACAGTAGGAAAAGGAGATAGTGAAAGGAAGTCTTCCAGCAACTGAAACAGTGCCAGGAGTCAGTTCTGATGGCCAAAATGGTGAAAGCTGTGGTGTGGGGCTATGGTCACTTGGTGGGGGCTGGCTGCACCAAGGAAATGGATGGGCTGAGGTTCCTCTGCAACCTCTGGTTCTTGCTGTGCTGCAGATTTCCAAAGAGAGCTTTAGTTTTGAATCAAATCAATCTTCTCTGCTCCTAAGCCTTTGAAAATTGTGTGAAGAAGCTCTGTTCAGCCCGTTCACCCATGATAGCAAAAAGGAAGGCAGGTGTTTAATGAGTGTTAATAAATAACACTTTATTTCCATGGTAACATTTAAGACATTAGGCAAAGCCATTTTAACAAATGCCCCTTCTGAAACAGAAGAGTGCAGAAAAGATGCATTTCAGCTAAGTATAAGGACTTACCCAAGACATGTCATTTGGGAATTTTATAACCCTAAACCCCCTCAAGCATCAAAGCAAAATAGAAGGATCTCTAGAGAAGATTCAACACAACTAAGGTGTAAGTCATGCCATGAAAACTCTCTTTCTCTCCAGTATCTGCAGACAGAGGGACTGATCCCATAGGAATATCTTCCTTACCCAGGTACTGCACATTAGCTGGGAAGGACCCAGGTGAGTGGGTTCTGTCTCCACCTGGTGTTCTTCACCCCCGCTTTTTTGAGTGATGGTGGACTCACAAGGTATCGTGCTCTTGCCTACAAAGAAAGCTTGTAATACCTGGAGTTCTTCATCCCCATGGGCATGGTTAGTGTTAGGGAAAGCAAACCCTTGTGCTCTGCCCAGAGTAGGTGTTTGATGAAGAGTGTATGGCTCCTAAAGATACCCATCAGAAGAGTTAAGCCAATACAATTAAGAGGTACCATTTTAAACACCAGTAAACAGAAAAAGTGAGTAGTTCCTTTGAGCCATTTTTTTATCCTGCCTCTGTTTCTGGGATGAGAGAACTGTATGCTGTTCTTCAAGATGAGCTGGGTCTTAGGGACTTGCTATGACCCTATAAGAGTTCACAGACATATATTTCTCTTGGAGTGACTTCTTGAAATGTCATTGCATTCATTTTATTTTTGCAATCAAACTTTGAGAGAAAATAAAACTGCTTGAAGTGATGGCTCTGGCTTCCCAGAGGTACTATGCTGTCATATCCAATGGCCCTCTGAGACTTTAGGTGACTTAAATGTGTCACAGGACCCTGCCACTCTCTGCAGAGGCTTGTCGCTTCATTGTGGGATGGAAGTGAAGGCAGAAACTAAAAGCGTTTATGGAGAGGGATACACGACAGACTTACTGTCTGTATTTCTAATCTTTTAACCGTATGGCAACTCCTCTTTGAAGCCTAAGTTTTATATTCCAGCCAGCTTCCTGTCCTTCAAATCCCAGAGCCTGGGTTTCCCTGAGGTGTGTGGCTCATGAGCCTACAAACACAGTGGTCTGCACTTACCTGTGTGCTCAGTAGCTGTACTCAGATATTGTACCATGAATGTGTAAAGGATCTGATAAGCAGTTAGAAAGATACCTGGGTCAGATATATCTCTCACTAATCAGAGTGGAAAAAAATTAAAATAACTCAGTTTGCTATGAGGAAATTTTCTCACTTGTGAGCTCAAAATCCTGCCTTCATTTCTTTTTCTCTCTTGTCCCTTCCCCTCCCTTCTGTTTCCCTAGACTGAATGACTCTCCAGCAAAGTAATTCAAATACTTCTTAGAAATAATGTATTCAGATTACAATTTTCCTGGAAAGAAAAAATGAAAATATATGGCATGTCAAATCATGTACTTTATCTGTCATTTAAACTGTACAATTTTGTAATATTCTTTAATATTTTATAACATTATCATGCATTTTAGATACTGTGCCATATTTTCAGACACTTGCTGTCTGTAATGTAGTATGCCAGATCAACTCATACTGTAACAAATTCTTAGTTATTTTTACCATCTTGCAAGATGATGAAACTTACAGCCCATGGCTCTTGCTTGACTTGCCTTGTGTTATGTGGTGGAAACCATGGGAATCAAATGGGTTTTTCATAACCATATGGTTAGAAAGAGGAACAGGGTGACTTGAGTCAGAAAGAGATGGTGCATATGAAATAGCATCATATTCCCTTTCTCAGTTGCCAAGTATCCCAAAACAAGCCTCTTGCAGGTATTGCCCATCCTGTGCACCACAAAGCAGTCAGACTCGCTCGGGCTGGAACAGCGCAGTTTGCTGGAAACTTGTCACATAAGCCCTCTCTCATTCCTAAAGCGGAACAGGCGTGTGGTGCAGAGAGAGATGTTCATGTGAAGCAGATCTAGGGCTTGGGCTGAATACTGGATTCAGTCCACATGAAAGTTCTGGCAGTCTGATTTATACAGTGCAGTACACGTGGATCGCACTGAAGCCATGGTCACACCAGGATGTTGGAAGTGTAAGCCACTAATTGTACAGGACATGTAGCAAAGTCGATTGGCAGTGTCTTAAGTCTACTCTTTACAAGAGAAAGTGGTCTGGCAGAATAGGAGGTCAACATGGAAAGATGTGAAAGGATTTCTAATTGTCCCCTGGTGGCCTTATTAGAATCATAGACTCATAGAATGGTTTGGTTTGGAAGGGACCTTAAAGCTCATCTTGTTCCAATTCCTAGCCTTGGGCAGGGATGCCTCCAACTATACCAGGCTGCTCAGAGCTCCATTCAGCCTGGCCTGGAACACTTCAGGGGTGAGGCACCCACAACTTCTCTAGGCAACCTGTTCCAGTGCCTCTCTTCCCTCATAGTAAAGAATTTCTCCCGGATATCAAATCTAAACATGCTCTCTTTCATTTTAAAGATAACTTACCATCTCCTGAGTGTTCATCTCTGTTGCTCAGTAAGAAGGGCAGAGCTCTGGTGCTGGAGGAGACCACAGAAAGATGCACCTGTTCCCTGCAGGGAGGAATGGTACTGCGAGTTCCCCGTGTCTGTAGCTCTGTTTATAGCCAGACAAATGACAAGGCCAGTCTGACCTTTCTGCATATTCCTCAAAGCCTCCTGCTAAACTGAAATATTAATGTCTTCTAAGATAAATTGCCACAGGAAGATGTAGACAGCATGAGACACAATAAACAGGAATCTGTGCCTCTCTCTAGACAAACTGAAATGCTTCTACAGTCTTAAAACTCAGTGGAAGTTTCCTTGGTTTTGAAGCAAATTTCTTCCTTATTTCATTCAGTTGGAAATGTGAAGAAGAAAATGCAAGCTTAGGTACTTTTGAGACATGGAAGTTCAATAAGTATCCAGAACTCTTTGAAAGAACAAGTTAACATACTTAGCCAGTTTCCCATCTCAAAAGGCATGAATCAGCACCATGACTTTGACTTTTATTAGAGTCCAGTTATACCACTGAGATGCTTGTCCATCTCTGGTTTAAACCTGGTATAATAGATATAGATGATTCTATTTTGCTATTTAAAAACACCGTGTAACACATTGCTGGGGAGACTTCAGCCATGCGCATAACTGAAGTTGTCACTTCCATTTTGTTCTTTATAAAGACTGGTAGTGGATGGGAACATGTGATTCCAGGGGCCCACAGCAACACAGCCCTGAAGATAAGATGCCAGAGATGCTGACAGAACAAGCACGGCTCAAGGGATAATGGAATGAGCAGCTTCTGCCCATCTGTTTCCATGCCTCAGACAAATCCTGGCCCTACTCCGAGACTCCTTGTAGTGGAATAAATAGCTTTTCTCCTAGGAACGACTAAACAAACCACCTGGCTTCTTTGTGTGAATAGATTTCAGATATTAAGAGCCTTCAACATCCTTTCAGTTCATCTGGACTATTAAAAAATTCTGTCTCTCTCCCTTACTCCACCGATCAGCTGATGTACCACAGCTGACTCTAGACCCCATTGTCTCTTGTCCAGAAAGGAGAAAAATGTTTCTTTCCATGTGACATTTTGCAGACAGCTGCATTCTTCTTTGCAAGCTGCAAGTTCATACTTAGACTATTATTCACCCAGCTGAAAAATGAGAATTCAAATTGGAAGTGTTTAGTTGATTTCTAAATGTGTGCCCTGGAGGAGGTTCTCCATTTAGTGAAATCTGCTAGAAAGTAAACCAGTAACTCAGAGACTCCTATGTCATTTCTGTGGACAGGTGGGCTTTAGACAGCAGGAAGATTAAACCAACACCTAATGTGATGGTACATTTTTATTATACCCAAAGTAATTTTTTGAACCAACTCCAGACTTTTGCTTTCAAAGAAAATATAGCTTAATTTAAAAGTTAAATAAATGAAGATAAGTGCATCTGGGAAATAGGTACCAGTGTGCATCTACTCTTCTAATATAGACTATTTCATGCTGCTTAGGCTGACTAAATAAAAGAGTGTGCAAATTTCTCCATCAGTGTCCACATTGTGGTTATATAGTACACAGAGAAAAATTTAAAAAAAGAAAATTAAGAAGTGCTTGAACAGGCAAATTTCTGAAATAAAAACCAAGCTTTCAGCATGTGAGTAAGATACTGGTACCACTAGGAAAGGGTTAGAACAGCAAAATGTATCAGTTTTTCTGTTGGTTCTTTTTCCCAGGAACTCTTCTTGTACCATCAGAAGCCAAGTTTTGTTGGCTATCTGGTATGAATACAGACATTTTCTGATCAGAAGGAAGTTGAGAGACTTTATTAGCTGATGTTTGCAACACTAAAAAAGGGCCATGTCATCATGATCGCTTTGCTGCAGGCCCAGTAGCATGTTAAGGAAGGTATGATGAGATTGCTGGAGTGCTCTTCTTCCCATAGGTCTGAGGCTGGGATGCCAGATGGAGATGGCAGCGGTGGGGGAAAGGGCTCTCACACATTGCTCAGTAAGAAATTATTCTGATACATTAAATGGCTTGTATGCAACTCTTGTGTGGCTACCTCACAGGGAATCTGTATACCCCAGCCAGCTTTCCCTGGCTGCTGAGGGGAGGTACTGGCAACATTTTGGTAGCCAGGGGGGTACAGGAGCAACTTCTGTGAGAAGCTGCTGGAAGCTTCCCCCATGTCCAAGAGAGCCAATGCCAGCTGTCTCCAAGATAGACCCACTGCTGGCCAAGGATTAGCCCCCCCAGTGATGGTGGTAGCGCCTTTGGGATAATGTATTTAAAATGGGGGAAAAAACCTTCTTAAATACTGTGCAACTGCAGCTGGAGAGATGAGTGAGAATATGTTAGGAGAAATAGCTCTGCAGATACCAAGGCAGTGAAGAAGGCACACATTCCCTGTCCCCCTGAGGCATTTAGGGGGAGGAGGTAGAGAAAACTGTGAGTACAATTAAGCCTGGGAAGAAGAGAGAGGCGGGTGAAAGACTTTTTCAGATTTAGTTTTTATTTCTTGTTATCCAACTCTGATTTGATTGGTAATAAATTAAACTAATTTCCTCCAGTCAAGCAGGTTTTGCCCATGACAGTAATTGGTGAGTGATATTTCCTTGTGCTTATCTCAACCCACAAGCTTTTTATAATATAGTCTCTCTCCTATTCAGCTGAGGAGAAGAGTGACAGAACAGCTTTGGTGGGTACCTGGCATCCAGCAAGGGTCACTCACCCCACCACAGGAAACCCACAGCTGGTGGGGAGCAGCAAGGTGTGGGAAATGATACCCTATGGGAATAGCTACGGTGTAGAGGGCAGGGAGATTAGCCCATGGCTGTTTGCAGTCCCCTTGGCCCCTTGGCCTTGTTTTTCTCCTGGGTGATCTCTTCCAGTATAGCTTTTTTCAGGTACACTCTGATCAGGTGTCTTTGGTATTATTTTTTGTACAAGAGCATTTTGAAACTTATCAAGTGAACGTCATAGAAAATTAGAGAGTTTTATGTCCCAACACAAGCTGAGGCAAGATATTAATTTGACAGCTGGACTTTATTAATTTTAAATTCCAAGTGTAAGTTCTGTACTTCGGGGCAGGGTGCAGAGCACAGATGCTGAACCTCTGTTAATGTCTGAAACCGTGCTCAGCCTTGACTGTTAAGTGACAGCTGATGCCCTTGTCCTCAAGTAATGGTGCTGACCCTGCAGGCAAACAGCCCGGGTTCTGGGTCTGGGTGCATTTAACATTGTGAATCTGAATGTTTGCCCTGCCAGACTAGGATCTGTGACAGTTTTTCAGCTGTTTGGAATTTCAGGCTCTAACTAGGCAAAAGACAACCTTGAGGTTTCTCACATGATGGTGAAAGCCCAGGTCTTGGACTAATTTCTGCTGTGAGGTTTTCAGCACTTTCGTCTCCTCTTCCCTATGTCAAGATAATTTGGGTATTTAGCGTTCTTGTGTGAGGAGAAAGACTGGCACCTCTCAGAGGCTGTGCAGCACATGTGACTAACATTATGCTGAAGTGAGATGAAAGCAGCTGTCTAAGGCTTGGCTGTAAGAGGGAAAGAGGTGGTTACCTGGGGTGGTGAGAGCAGACCTTGGGCAGATGAGGTGCACAACTGCCCATCCCCCTGGGGCTGGTATGGCTTTCTTAGGTTCTGTCTTCTGCTCAGCTCTAACACTAACTTCTGGCTCAGCCTAAGACCCCCACCTCTGGTCCACAACAGAAACTTGTCCTTAGCATAGATCTCTTTATTGCCCCAACTTGCCTTTGGTCCCCAGTTCCAGCCCTACTCCAGTAGGTAGATCACTGAATGTGATTCAACTTTTGCATGGGAAACAGCAATCCTGTGGGGCTTTTTCTCCTCTCCCTTTGTCAGTGAGGTGTAACTGTTGAAATCCAATTAGTTGCACTTAGACAACCAGCCCAGTCCTCTAATGTGAATCAGAACATTTTCCTTGTATTGGAAGGGTTAATAAGGATCTGAAAATGTTGTTTAGTTATGTGGATGCACAGCCACTGGCTTTACAAATCTGAGGTGTAGGCAGCTGTCTGGCATTTTTGCCTTACTCTTTCTCTCCAAAGCAGGGAATTTGCTGTTATGCTCTTCAGATATTTCCCTGCATGAGTGCAGCTTCTGTCTGTTCAGTGATTCCAGCTCTCTAAGACTCCTCTGCTGCTGGGGCACTGTAAGAGGAGCCAGCTCTTAAGCATTATTGTGGTCACGCACTTAAGTAAGCACCATTGATGTGGGCAAAGGTAATAGAAGTGTCATGGCTTAGGAATGATGCTCCCCAATTTACTGTTCCCACTAAAACCCTCCCTGCCTCCCCCTACAGCAGGCTAGAGAGGAGAATTGGAGGCACAAAAGGTAAAGATTACAGGCTGAGATGAAAACAATTTATTGGAAACGGCAGTGAAATAGGAAACAAACAGTACACTGACAATATTAAGAAAAGGGTGTACAAGGAAGGAAAACAGTTCACACATGAAGGAAAGCTCAGCAGATGGGAACTACGATATGCAAATCGCTGCCACACTATCCCTGACTGGAAGAGACTCTACTCTTCCCTGGCAATGTAATGGGGTGATATAGAATAACCTCTGCTCCTAGCTGTGCCTCTTCCTAACTACTACAAAAATTAATCTTATCCTGTCTGGAACCAGGACAAGGAGTTATCCCTAATTCTTTAAGAAGGACTTCTCCATGAATTAAAATCAAAAGTGGATCATAAGAGCTGAAATTTGGAGATCAGTATTTTTGACTTTTCCCAGAAACTGTGTGTTCTACTAGATCAGTCCTTCAACAACACTACTTTCAGCTTTGTGTTTTGTCAAGGCACATGCCTAGCAGCAGCACCCAAATTTATAGCCACCCTTCTTAAATGCCTGGATGTTATCATGGAAGACAACTTGTAAGACCTAGATACTTTGTCCTGATCTGTTCTTGTTATAATAAACATTAAAGGATGTCAGACTAGCAGATTTAGCAATTTTCAGAATTCTGAGAAGATTAAAAAATGAAAACATATGAACCATCTCTGCTGCAATTGATGTGTCAATTGTATGCTGTTTTAGGAAAAAAAATCTAGAATGCTGTACTAAGGAAACCCAAACACACAAGTTTCCAAACAGCAATTAAGAAGAAAAAAATTGAGAGCTAGTGGTTTCCCAGCTGTCAAATGCTAAATACTATCCAGGGGTTATTGACTATCTGATTAGAATGAAATGGAGCTGAAATGCAATTGATTCAGAAATAAACAATGCATCTATTTAGGGTGATGGCCACAGAAAGTTAAGTGGTGAAAGAGTCTCTAGTCAATTTGTCAGGGGTTACAACAGCAGTTGCTCATATATATTCAGTATCTTTCAAAATATACCTTCTCTCCACTCTGTACAAAAATGCAGCTTCCTACTTAATCTTTCTGAAATTGAAAAAGGCCTTGTATACATCACAAAAAGTCACTCATCTTACATTCAGCAAGGACTTGACTCAGAGCAAGGAAAATAGCATTAGCCTTAAAAGCTAATTTGCTTGCTTTCTCTGTACCTCTTGGTCTACTGGTTAGGACAGCATTTTGCTTGCTCTGTGAACCTTCATTTTACTTGCCCTCACATATTTGTTTTTTATTTCATCTAAACACTCTGAAAGAATAGAGGGAATTTATGGGTCCATGCAAGACACCTCTTCCTTAAGAAAGTGTTCCTCCTTCCTCGTTTTCCTCCTTCCTCGTGTTCCTGGTATGGAAGACAGTTTCTCTTGGATTACCTGTATAAAACTCCAGTGCCCTCTTTCCTCTTTTCACAACAGGATTATGACTTTATAGCCTCCTTACACTGCTGTGGTAACCCTTGTGCCAACATCCTGGAATTGTGCAGCAGCAGCGGGAGAAGCCAAGTCAGCTTGCAGGTCCCACAGGAAAATGGTTTCACCAGAGTGTGTTTTCAGCTTCATTAGCCCCATGATGTGGTTGGCTGCATGGCTGGGCAGGAACAGGAACCACAGCCTCATCTTTTTCCGTGTCAGTGGCAGAGCTTAAGCCATTTAAGTAACTACAGCTTAAGATTTTTGGAAACATCATTGCTCCCTCCAGTTTTCAAGCGGTGTAGGTATACTAAGCTTCATTTAGCAACAACAAATCCTGTTGCCTATATTTTCCTTATCTAATTTTATCATGAGCAGGTCTCCTGCTTTAAGCTTTGTGTCTATCAAGCTGCAATTGCACAGTTAAACAAGACAGAGGTCTTTTGGCAGGTATTTCTTATCTTTACACGGCCACTTATATATTTATTTTAAAGTTGATTGATATTCTCATCTGCTGGCCCATAAGCTCCTGGGCTTAGTTTATGCTAATGGCTGACAAGTTTTGCAATTCATCAAGAGCTAAGAACAGACTGTATTTGGTGAAGAGTTCTGCTAACAATCTGTATCACTCTCTCACCAGTCTGTTTTCCTTTGGGTAGGGAAGAATTGAAAAAATTATGTTTAAAATCTTAACATATCCAAGTAGTTTAGAAAGGGCTCTGTGGTACTGCTGTTGTTAAAATTTTCTTTCAGAAAAACGCAATGGAAAAAAAATTGCATTTTACATTGTATACCTTGAACTGCTGGCATGTGTTTTGAGTGAAAAATAAGAATCTTATAAACAATGGCTAGATCTAGCTTTGTCCATAAATAAATTAATTTAAAAAATTTTGAAATAAATCAAGCACACTTTTGATAAGACTCACTTTAAAAAGTGGATCATAGCAGACAGCTAGCTGGGTGATTAGCTGGGGAAAAACAAATCAAATATAAGATATCTATAGGCAGTGGAATCATAAACAGAAGTAATGCCTTGGCTTTACCACCTTTTGTAGCATTAAGGAGGTTAAATTTAGAGAGTGACATGAAAATGGCAGTAGAGGATTATTTTTATCTAACATAGGGTGTTGTATGGATATTTTCCACCTAAAAGATAAAATAAATCAAATTCAAACTACAAAGGGTTTTCATTTTGCAGAAAGGTTAATTAACTACTGGAAGAATTTGTTCAGTTCTATGATGTGATCAGTATGTCTTGATGTCTTTACATGAAAAGATTTCTAAAATATATGTAATTAAATAAAAGTTATAAGCTCTTAAGTAGAACCACTTGATGGAATTTTATGTCTTGCATAAATCAGACTACTGAATCATAAGGGGGTATGTCAGCCTTGCAGTTTTATGGCCTAAACTTAAGACATAAGGGCTGAATGAACTGACTTCATTCAAAATGTTTTTCCTATGAATATTGTTAGGTCAGAGGCTGTCATGAATGGAGTCTCAGCATAGAACAGAACAGAAAGAAATATTTCTGGGGCTGCTTAGAAGTTAGGTTAATAGGAGGATTACTAGTTTGTGTGTTTACATGCCAAGGGCAAATGTTGGCTCTCCCAGTGAGGTAGGACTCATCACACTTTCCTTTATGTGCATTTCCCTGTTTCTTTCAAAAATGGGAGCTACCTTATTAAACATTAACCTTGAGCCAAAAATCCAGTAACTAGTAAACTGTTTGCACGTGGGACATAGGTACATTAAAACACTTTTAAGACACCTGAATTGTTTAATTGGGCCTTAAAATGACTTTCAGGCATTTTGTGCCTTACGAATGACTCCTCTACTTACAAAGCAGGCTAAAAAGGTTTCCTTGTAAATGTGAATATGTTATTTTACTTTTAATAAGAAAAGCTCCTGGTACCATACAGTGACTTTATAAGCACTATTCTCTCTCAAGGACTTTACTGGATGCAAATTAAAGAAAAAGGAGCTTTACCAAACTGGAGAAAAAAAAAATCACTTTTGAATTCCAGGTATTTTAATCTTTGTGTTTTGCTTGCTTTTCATCTATGCTCAATACTATCAGAAAGGATTTCTATAATGTGGTTGCTATGGTAAAAGCAGACCTATGTCCCATCACATAAACCTTGAACCATTATTAACTGTTTAATGTTAGACGAGCAAAGAAAGGTGTGAATAGCACTTTAACACCTTCAGAACCAGCAGCCTTTCATCCTAATGTTCCCAAGGCAAAGATTTTTCCCTTTCATTTGGCAGATTTAGGGCTGCTCTTCAGTGCACATCAGGTAGCCAGATGGATACTGACAGTGCTTTTTGGGCTGTCTTGCTGAACTTATAAACTCATGCATTTGGGGGCCAGGAAGAGATTGGTGTGGCATGTTTAGCCTGGGTTATCCAGTTTAAATGAAGAAAAAGATTATAGCCCATGTTGGAATGATTGCTTCTCTCAGAGCAGCAAGCTAGACTTCAAATGTTGAAGGATTTATTATGTCCCTTAGAAAGCAAAAAAAAAGCAAAACCAAAATAACCACACAAAAAACTCCTGACATAAAACCAGCCAACCAAACGAGCCACTACTATGCTGTTTAGTTAACATGAGAGCTAACGAAATTACTGCAAAATGATTTTTTTACAGCATTTCCTGCCTGTTTGTCTTTTGAGGCCCCTGTTACCCAGACTTGTAACCTAGAAAACAGAAGAGCTTTCTCTCCCTGTCCTTTCTGGTCAGTCCCCCCG
>VZRQ01006447.1:1201666-1241255 GCA_013397975.1 Machaerirhynchus nigripectus | reverse complement strand
CCCCCCCCCCCCCTTTTTTTAAAATTTTTCTTTATGTATTCAGACCTGTAAAAAATATTAGCACAGTGAGAGCAGACTGGGACTTTGTTGCAGTGGGTGGCTTTCCACTATGCAAAAATGATGGTCTCTGCCCTTGGATGCCTATACATCAGGGACAGTAATTGATCTTAGTGAACAAAATAAAACACTGGTGTCAGTTACAGTATCAGGGTGATGACAGCTGATTTGTTGTAGTTGGGGTTTTTGTTAGTTTGTTTTTAATACGTATATTGAATTTATTTAAGCAAAGCCAACTAATGATCTAAGGAGAATAATTTATTCCAGTTTTTCAGATGTTATAGATCAGCATAGCCTCACAGATTGCAGTGAAGTGATGCAAATTTCAGTTACCTAGAGATTTCACCTCTCTTCTCTTTGAGGAGGTAACACCATTTGAAAAGATAGGATTAAATGCTTCTCAAAGTACTTTACTAAAAATTAGTGTAAATTCAGAGGAAAGACTGGCGTGGTGCCCATGAATCATTAGATGTTTTGAATGGATTTAGTCCTTTAATATAAAGTAACACATTCTCCTAGTGTATAGTCAAATTTCTTAGTTTAGTATGTGTATATCTTTCTTTACGCATTTCATAGATTTTGAATAGAACACTGATCTTCCTGAGTTGCATAAATTTTCAGCCTCCACTGGTGATATCTTGCTTCATGTCCTATCTTTTGAAATGGAATTAGTTGTTTAGTGTCTTAGTCTCTAAAATAGTGCTTTGCATTCCTTCTTTTATTATAGATTTTTATCTTTCCTCCTATCAGTCCTCCAGTTTTATCGCTATTTTACACTGCTTTATTCTACTCCTACTGGTGGATATTTGCTTCATATGTGTTCAATGAATTCCACTCCAGTTGTTTATTTCTGCATTTGATGCATAATTAACATTGGGTAACTTTTTTCACTGCTTCAACACAAATCCTGTTGAAGAGCCTGCAGATGATGATTCAGCTGAAATAGGTGGTCTTGGACTGCATCTGCCAAGGAGTGAAGAACTGGGACAGGGAGAAGGGCAAGGGAAGGCATCATACAGATTCTATAAGGCACAGGTGGAAACACGGCAGAGAAGAGCAGCACAAAACCACACACAAAGGTGAACTGGAGTAGGGTGGAAATTCATTCTCTAAATAAATTTTCTTCCAAGTGGAAAAGGCTCTGGAGCCTTTAAAGCAGTGGTAATTCCTCTGAGTGAGTCTAACCCCTTGTGGTCCCTCAGTGCCCATTTGCCTACAGTGCAGGAAGGATATTTTCAGATGAGGGTAAACCAAGCAGCAACAAAATCTTGTTTTCTGTCACTAACCTAAGTAGAGTGAGACAGTGACCATGACTGTGCTTCGGACGTCTGTGTATATGAGTGGGAAACATGCTGGGGACTCTTAGTAAGCTTATTTAATAGTATTCTTCGACCTTTTTTTTTTTGTTTGTTTTTTTTTTTTTTTTTTTTTTTTTTTTTTTTTTTTTTTTTTTTTTTTTTTTTTTTTTTTTTTTTTTTTTTTTTTTTTTTTTTTTTTTTTTTTTTTTTTTTTTTTTTTTTTTTTGTTTTTTTTTTTTTTTTGTTTTTGTTTTTGTTTTGTTTTTGTTTTTGTTTTTGTTTTTTTTGTTTTTTTTTTTTCCCCACAAGAATTACTTGCATGCTGGACATGTGGATTTTTGCAGTTTGTTTCACTGCTAATACATGCCTTGGAAGTTTTGGCTTGATTTGCAGTGTCCATGATAATACCCAGGCAGAGTTTGCTGGCCCAGACTGTGCCAAGTGTCATTTCAACAGTGTGACCTCAATTCTGTCAGCTTGGGATCCTCCACACATCTCCAGTCTGATCCCAGGCCGCTCTGTGCCTTCAGCCCTCATGGCTTCACATGGCCACGTAAAACATAATCCTTGTTTTCTACTGTAAGAAATGCCTTTATGTTCTGTTCTTCTGGTGCATTGCAACACAGACTTGCCTGCATTTCAGATTCTTTTAAATGGGACAAAAGGGAAATTACACAATAATTGTGTCTTATGGATCCCATGTGATGCTCTGTGGCCTTAGGAGACCCAATGTCCAGTGCCACGAAGTGTGGACGCATGACTGCACACAGCCAGTCTAGTTTATTTGGCCTCGGGAGTGCTTTATTATTAGCAGTGTGGACATAATCACTGCCTTAAATTGTGGCCCAGACTTTGAAAATACAAAAGGAAGACTAACTCCTTATTCTTCTGATTATAATATATGAGGGCTGGGTTGTGCTGCTGTTTTCATCTGCTTTTAATTATTTTTACTTCTGCCCATGCAGTAAAAATTTTAGTGTCTAGGTTATTTCAGAAAAATCACAGCAGTTATATGAGTATCAGCTCAGAGATGAAGGACAACTCCTGTACAGACATCCTTATGTACCTGTGTCCATACTCTCTCCAGCTCTGTGCAGTACCATTTCAATGTACCTCTGGGGCTGGGCTGGACATTTTGGCAGGAGCTTGCTGAAAAGCCTGTAATAATAAAAGTGTCAACTTGTGACCACAAACATCTCTGTTATGCCACTGCAAGAAGAGCGAGGATGGCCTAGCAATTCAGAAAACAAAGATTCAGAGGAGCAAATAACAGAAAGCAGTCTAGCAATGCATGACAGTAATTCCTTCACTCAGGAAAGAAATTATGGTTTTTGCCTTTACATATTCAGTCATTTTTGCCTTTACATATTCAGGGCAGATATCCACAGTACCCTTGCACAATACCCCTAGTTGTGTAAGAGGAAAATGAGATTTGGGGAAGAAAATTATTTGGGGAGCAGTATAAACAAGACTACACTGAGGCAGTAGCATGTGCAGCACCTTGCTTCCTACTGCTGTCCATGCCATTGGGTGAAAGCCTTGTTAGTTAACAATGGTGAATGAACAGAAGGCTCATCTCATTAAGCTTGGACTTGGAGAAGAGTTAAAGGACATTATTAAATCACTGAAGAAAAAAAGGACTCTAGAACAAAGGCCTGAGAACAGATGGGGATTTTGTAAAAGGAGGAGGAGGATGATATGAGAAAAATTTGCTTTATACTTTAATACCAGTGAAGCATTGCAGTGGAAAACTATATAAGGGCTGAGAAATCATTCACCACAAGATGGCAAACAATCATAGTTTCAAGACTATCTCAGGTGGAGAAAGCTGCCCCAGTGTGTACCTTGCTTCTGTTGTCAGGTGGATCTTTCCGGGGCAATTCTAGTAATGCAGTTGGGATAATCAGATACCGGGGGATTTGGCAGCATTGATGCAGTGTGAAGCTCCCTGAGCTGCCCAGTACATGAGATGGTATCAAACACAGACTTAGTCTGAAGGCACTGAAACCACTGAAGTCACAGACACTAGATTCAAAGGGCTTTTGATAGGCTCCTTAGCAGCCCAACAAAGTGTGTTAAGCAGTCGCTGTGCTGCCAGGCAGGTTTTGTGTAAGGCACATATTTTGGCTAAGGGCACACATTTTGGCTAAGGGCTTTTCAGCTTAGCTGAAAGCTGATCATTTGCTCTGCTTGCCTGAACAGTTTCATCTGACTTGCGGTCTCTGTTCTCTGCAACCAAAGACACCCAGGGCAATTCGAATCCATCTCTCCTGTGTGAGGAAGAGGAGCTGCTCCACTACACATTACAGTCCCCTACTGCTAACTGGCACAAAAAAACCCCTCTCCTGTACCTCAGATAGATACGTTTCCACCCAAACTTACACAGAAACTCATGTGCAGTTAGTAGGTCTGCACATACTTACAGCAGGCAGCAACGAGTTTGCTGGTGTATTGAGAAATATGTTTTAAAATACAAGCAAGGAAAACAAAACAAGCTGTCTTCTTCCCGTGCTCTAAAAATCCCTGTTGAAAGATTTAAAAAATCATCAAAAGTGCAACCTGATACTAGCTACATTGAGGAAGGTGAGATTCTCAGGTGAGGGCTAAATACGTAACACTTCAATTCCATGCCAATAATTAATAAATTTTAAAAACCCAAACATATTCCTTATCCTCTGCTATTCCCAGGGCTGCACATTTGACTCTCCAGTGAACTTCTATCTCCCTTAAATGAACTCACCATCTGTCCAGTGCCTTTGCCTGGCCACTGAATCAGGCATTAATGGCCATGTCAAATCACACCAGGAGATTAGAACAGATTTCCCTCACTGCCAGCACCACTGTCATTTCTTCTGCTCTCCAAGGCTTGGAACCTGAGATGTTGTTTGCTATTCAGCCAAGAATCCACCTCCATGTGTGCTGACCTGTTGCAGCGGCTAAGTCCACATTACTACAGGGGCTAAGTGCCCCATGTTACTACAAAGTAGTCTTTCCCCACACCACTGTGCTAGAAAATTCTCCTTTCATTGATGCCCCACTGGGCCCTGGTCCTCTCCCCCCTCCCCTCCCTTCTCCCATCAGCCTCTGTTATGTCACTCAACCTTGCCTCTACCCCTTAGCCCTCAGACTATTGGTTTCTGATGCTCTGCTCACCCCTGGGACCCTCTGGTATAAAACCAGGTGCGGGCTTTCACTCTGTGTTCTTTGCCTCTGCTCCCTTTGAGTGCATTGGTTCCAATAAATGCTTTGGAATTGCACGTAGAGAATCCCTCTCACCTTTTCATCTCCGGTCTGCGCACAGACTGTGTGTGTGAGTGGCTGCTTGCGACTACCTGTGAGGCTGAGATCGTGTGCACGTGTGGGTGCTGGCAGAGCACCACCAAAGCATCTCCTCGAGGGACTCTGTGGGAAAAATGCGTCTTTGATCCACCAACACCACCACCGTGAAACTGACCAAGCAGACATCTGGCTTGGGAGGATGAAGTGCTTTTAATTTTGTTCTTTTCCAGTCTTGAATTTTGCTATCCAGGGGCCAGCAGCCACCAGCTTTTATCCCACTGATGTGGACTGTACTTCTAAACAGGCTTTGGAAGGAGCCCAGGTCTCTGAACAGAAGGGCAAGGGTAAGACACTGACAAAAGAGAGGTGAGGAGAGCAGGAGAATGAACCAGTTAAGGGATCCGTCAGAGCCACTGCCTCACCATGGGATTATTAGCACAAACCCCACAGGCACATTGTCAGGTCAGGAGGTCTTTTGCTTTCGAATACTGGGAAAGAGCCTATGAAGCAAAGAAGCAAAAGCTTGTTTGGATTACAGCAAGAAGTTAAATATAATTATAGTTAAATATATTATTATATTTAATATTATTATTATATAGCTACATATATTTATTAGTTAAATATATATATTGATCTTGACCTCTTTCCCCCAGAGAAGCGTGGTGACAGTGGTGGTGTCCAGCTCTGAAAGAATGATCGATTTGCAAACAAGGACTAATTTTCTCTGCTGCGGTTGGGGAATGTTAAAACTACGCTGCCGATAATAAGGTTTGAGTGCAACAGGAGAGGCAGGATGTCAATAGCATTACAATAACAGTGAGGCACTGCAGCAAGCAAGGCTTTTTGTCTGATAAAGTGCAGTTTCCTGGGAGAAGTTGGAGGCTCTGAATATAAGCATGGTATGAGATTGCCACTGCTGACTGTCTATTTATTAACTCCATGTAGTTTTCTGGAAACCTTAAACGTTCCTTGCAAAGCAAATTTACATTTTAGTGCATATTACTAAAATATATAACCTATATTTAGATGGCATCTTTCATCTCGAAGGGACCCTAAGCTCTTTGCAGATTGTCTATAATGGAATCACTCAGCCACCAGTGACATATTGTCATCTCTGAGGCATAACAAAACAACAAAGCTATTATAGGAAGAAAACAATAAGTTCTATTGAAAGCACATGGGAATTCAGGGGGCTATGAGGTAATTATGCCAAAATGAAGATGGTTGCAGACAGAGCTGCAAAGAATAGTTAATACTTTGCAAACAAGAAGCCTGAGTTCTGGCCACAGCTCACTGTGGGTTTTGTTGAGGCAGGAGAACAGCAGCAACCAATGCCCCACTGTAACCCCATCTGGTTGGAGTCTTCACCTTGGTAATCCTCCAGGCCAGAGCCTATGGACTCTCTGGGGTTTGCGGATGTGAACCTGCATCAGTCAGCCAAAATATCTGTCATGGGTAAACAAGGGGAGAACCAGGTTTTCCCAGGTGCAGCTGGGTGGGTTTGGGCTGTGAGGCAGCAGCCCACGTCTAGGGATATCCTTGACTACTGTCACCCTTCCCGTACAAGCCAAAAGCCAGACAACTGCAGCACGCTGCGCAGGAGGCTGCTTTGCCTTCTGCCATGCTGAATTCAGCCCCTTAAAATGGCTTTCATAATCCAAGTGATCACCTTAAACGTTTGAGGGAAAGGCTTGGGCAGGAAAACCATGTACTTACTACTTTCTGAGCTCTGGAAATGACACCAAAGGCAGCCCAAACTACATGTATCTGTGTCCTTGAAAAAAGGTATGTTTTGTAACAGTGATAATAACAATTAAATTTTGGGGGGCAAAATGCCTGTAGCATGTAACCTTCTTTTCCCTACTGCTCAAACTTCACCAGACCCAGTATGTTAATAGTTTCCTAAATACTGAGAGCACAGAGTGCTGGAGCAAGGGTTTGTCCTTGTAAGTCTGAAGTATCTTATCTTCTAGGTTTCAGAGACAGAAAGTGCCAGTCTGACATTTCTATCCTTGGCAGTAGAATTTGCAGCTTTTGGGGAAAAAAAGAGGCAGTCTGAATGAAAAGGAGTTCTGTTATTTCAATACTTCATAGATGCTAGAGAATCTGGAGCTACCAAATGGATACTAGGTAGCTTTTCTTGCTGTGAATTTTTTTACCCAAATATATTTATTTTAAAAAATGTTTTTGCCAATTTACTTTATTTAATTTTTTATGTGTCAACAGAAACACTTGCTTCTCCTTTTGGCAAAATTTAAATACTTTATTTTTCATATTTTAAAAAGTAAACTTTCTGACATTTGCATTTAGAATGGCTGTTAATATTTTCTGCTATATTTTACCTTAAATATTAAAAAAATCTCCAAAGGAAATAAAAACATTGACTTGTTTCTGCCTTTAATTAGTTTCTTAGATCAGCTTTTCAGTTCAATGAAAACAGAGAAAATGTTTCAGACTTAGCAATGCAAATTGCCTTATGTTTTGGGATTTACAGAAAACAGGAAAACCCAAGAATCTGCACAACAGTATCAGAAATCGAATTCATTACTAAATGGCATTTGCAGTTTTCGGCATGCTATTTCCATCACTCCATTCTGGAGTAATGTGAGTTCATGATATTGAGTGAGTGAATATCCCAACTGTGAAACCTTAAATATTTGTAATAAATATTAAACTGAATGGAACAAAATCTCCCATGTCCCTCCCTACTCCTGACTTATTTTTCATATAGAGCACTAACTATACCTGTAACTATACCTGGTTGTGAAAGATGCTAATGTCATTGGCAAAAAATTGCTGATTCCCTTCTTGCTACCTCCAGAAATGAAACATGGTAAAATAAGAGGAATAAAACATTTATTCTGACTAGAAGCACAAATAATTTCATCACTTCAGGCTTCACCTTCAGTAGTTTGTTTTGTGGTGGTAACATGCCCTATTTGGACTTGGTAATGCTTGCATTCTCCAGCATCACCTTTGAGACTGCTGCCAGCACTTGTTTCAGGGGCAGGTTACTTCCAAAGCCATAGAAGTACAGCTGCAACATGCAGTTCATGGATATACAGCACTTCAATGCAGAAAGAATGTGAATGTGTGTTTATGTCTCATTCTTCTTGTTTGAAATCTAGTGAGAGAATAAAAAAGAGCCCCTGAGATTTCATCGATTCTGCTTTGCCCTGAGCTGGGGCAGGAGAGGGATCCCACAGTATTGTTTTCAGTGTTTGGTATATTCTGGCTTTAAATATCCCAGTAGTGAGTCTTCCGTCACTCTCCCTAAGAGCCAACTCCAACCCAGACTTTTAAATTGGTGATTTGTGTTGCAAGCCATGTAGATGAGTTCTCCTGAAGAGCACTGGGCACATGAGCTGGAAACACAGATGTCCAGCTGCAGTTTCCCTGTGTTCATCCCTATACATTACAAGCACTTGAAGCAGCTCCTGTCTCCTTTGGTGCTTTCTTTCAGCCTTCTCCCAGGACTCCACACTGTTACACGGCAATATCTTGTGCTGAAGCAGCACTGGAGTGTTTCCTCGAGGTAACGCTGGGAGCAAGAGAGAGATGTTTATGACCATTCTCCATCCTTCTAAACAGCTTTTATCACTACAGTTAATAAAACGCTAGCATGGCCAAAAGAAGAGATAAGGATGCTGCAGCTCACTCTCTTTTGGGATCTACATTTCTTTTTAGTTCTTGCAAATGTCTGGAAAAGGGGAACTGAACAATTTTTGTATGATCAAAGAAGCCAGGCTGGAGATTCCTGGATGTGCAGGAATTAGGAGGAAATTGATGGCCATCTTTTTTCAGCCCCACGTAGGTAAGCCAAGCCCTGTATTGGCGGAGTCCTTGACATTCTTGATGTCAAACTTTCATCTCAGACTGAGACAATAATGCTAATTGGGCCTTAGGTCCAGTGTAAAGTTGTGATTTCACACTAATTTTTGATATTGCCTGAAAGAATAGACAGGTTCTAACATGTTGTTCCAGTATTTCCCAGTATTTCAGGTAACTATTCCCACTGCTTTATCACCCATACACTAGGAAAAGAGATCATCTACTGAGATTTTTTTTTCATCTGGCTATTTTTGGTTTTACCATTGAGACTGGAGATCTGTACTGCTATCTTGACTAGGAACAGTCTAGAAAAAAGTTTGGCTGATAACTGTCCTCCTCAAAACTGACAGTGCTTGTTTGTGGGATTATTTAGCATTTTAGAATTCCTCAGATATACACAACACAAATGTAACAGAATGTTGGTCAACAGAAGATCTTTAGCTAAACTCGGATGGAAAAGTAGTTGTACTGACCATATTTAAACACTTCAGTTAATCCATCCCTGAGGACAAGTGACAAATAATTTCAAAAGTACATTGCAATTTTCCACACTTAAAAGCATGTGCTCAGGGTGTGCCAACACTTGTGGTTGGTATGCCAACATTTGTGACAGGGGAAGGAAAATGTCTTGGAAAGTGCAGCTCACTCTTTTGCAGCCAGTGCCAGTTTGTCCTTGCTCTGCCCTTCACACTTTCTGCTTCTTCTCTGGGAGTTTATCTACCCTGCTGTAGCACCAGTTTGACCTGTAAGGAGGTAAAAAAGGCCAAATTTATTATACGTTAGACACAAGTTAACAAAAGATGCATTAATTCTTTGAACTGGCCATTAACAATTGTTCAGAATAATGAATTTTTTCCGATATATAGCTGATGGTTTGCATCCAGAATCACTTGCCTGCTGTCAGGTTATTTTTTTGCCTAAAAAATAAACTGCTTCCCACTACATTTTTGTTGTTGTGCACAAATATAGCAGGTTTGTGGCACGAAGTCACCTTACAGAGTGGTTGAGAGCATTCTAAAAGAGTGGTTGGTGCATATTTTGAGGTGGGTAGGATTAAGGGTTAAGTTCTCACTCTTTTTTATTGTTACAACTATTTCCAAATTCTGATGAATTGCATAAGTGATAATTACAGAATTTCAGTATTTATAGAAAACTGTCAGTTTATAAATATGTAACTGTGCAGATGATTTAATCTGACAGCACTTATTAGGCAAAAAAAAATAGTATTATCATTCTACAAATACAAAAATTTGCCAATTTTGACTAGTTTTTTTATTACAATTATTTAGAAGTTGGATAAATACAGTGTCGCATGTAAAGCCTAAGGACTTTATGAAGAGAGGAAAAATAGAGACAAAGGATTTATAATACCAGGTACTGCAAGTTTTAACCCACATAGGTAAAAAATATAGTTTATGGGAATAGATGAGGTATAAAGTAAAGTGAGATGGACTTTGAATGCATTTTAATACATTAGTGAAATTATGGAAGGGCCTCCATGTTGCTGTGTGGTGTTAAATGAAATCAGAAATGTTGAGAAGTTATGTCACCTAACATATAAGACAATCTCACGTTACAGTCCTGAACCACTTTTGCTGACTTGTCACGATGTAAAGTAACTGAGAAGAGCCCAGGCTGGAGGAAAGTGGAGGAGATTGGGTGTCCTAGGGCTGAAAGCTGGAAGAAGGGGAAGAGGGATCAAGGAAACTCAGAGAAGTGCAAAATGATGGGGACAGAAGTGACCAGGGGGATAAGCAATTAATTATAGAGACCTGCAACACTCCTTGTGACTTCTGAAACATTTACATGTTTTCTACCCAGGGGCTGAGCTGAATTAACTGACATAATTGCAAGTATAATTTTACCAATGGAGGTATTTCTCCTGAAGTAACCTCAGAGAGAAATCCCTATCTTTGCAACAAATTTGTACAAGAATAACATGGGAGGATTATGACCAGTGTAGGAGCAATGTGACACAGGTGAGCAGAGCAAATAAGCATATAAAACTACTTCTCTGTCCATTCACTTACATTTTCCATATCCGTTAAATGGAAGAAATTTGCGCTAGCCAAGAAAAAGAGTAATGATCTGTTGTTTTGTTTCACTGGTTTTAGCCTCACAGTTCTCTTTTCAGAGGTGAGGATGCAAGTGGTTTTATTTTCTTTTTCCAACCCCTGGGAACCCTCCTGAGCTCCATGTGATTCTTCTCCATTCAGGATGGATGGATGGACGACAATGAACTTAATAAGACAATATAAATAGAGCTGGCACTAGCTAAAACTATGGTCAAAACCTTCTTTTCCTGTTTCAATGACCAGATTTCTTAAACTACAGCAAATAAAAAGCTTGGAAGAAAGAGCAATGGAACCTATATTCTCCAGAGTGACTAACGACTTCGGCTGTCTGAATTGACTATGTGAAAGGAGTTGTGTTTTTCAGAGAGTGAATATCTTGTAAGCCTTATTTCTTCTCATTCATTTTGATGCAAAAATAGCCAAATAGTCCAGTTGTTTATTTTGCCTTAATTTTTCACAAGGTTAAAACGTCTGAGAACCTCTGAAGTATCTCACCCATCAAGGCCTGTGGTCAATGTTTTGGAGCCAGCCAGAATCTGGGTGGCCTGCCTTTTTTAGGTTGCTTAGTGGTGCTCTTGGAGTTAACCCAGCACCCTCCTTTCAGCCGTGGCTGTGTCTCTCAAGGCTGAGCAGGGCCACAACGGCTGTGAAATGTATTTAGAAGAAGGCTGGATGATTTATGTTATGAATCATGACAAGCGTTATGAGTTCATGTCATGGTTTAATCCCAGCTGCCAAGGAAGTACCACACAGCATCCTTCCCTCACTCACCTTCCCCCTCCCCTGGTGGGATGGGGAGAAGAATGAGAAAAATTCTGGGTTTAGATAAGAGCAGTTTAAAAATTTAAATAAGGTAAAATGTAATAATAACATCAAAACAAAAAAATCGTCGGAATGAAGAGGAAAGAGGGAGGGGAATAAATAAAAGGAAAGCAAGTTTTGCATGATACAATTGCTCACCACCATCACTGAGTGATGCTGAGCCTGTCCCAGGGAGTGATCAGCCCCTCTTGGCCATCTGCCCCTAGTTTATATCCAGGGCATGATGTTATATGGCATGGAATATGTCCTTTTGGCCAGTTCAAGTTAGCTGTCCTGGACATGCTGCCTGACAATTTGTGTGTGTGCTTGCTGGCAGACCATGGGAAACTGGAAAGTCCTTGATTTAGAGTAAGCACTTTAGCAAAAACTAAAACATCAGAAGTGTTATTGTGTTATCAGTATTATTCTCATACTAAATCCAAAACACAGTGCTGAACCACTTATTAAGAAAAAAAATCAACTCTATCCCAGCTGAAACCAGGACTCTTCACTTTCTGTACTGTAATATCCCTTGTGGCACAAGCACTAGCTTCCCACTACAGTTCCAGTAGCACAGTAATGTGATTCTCTATTTCAAGATCTTCCAGCTCTGTGCACAGTGTACTGGGCACCTGCAGTGTCACCTTACCCAGCTGAGACACAGTTACATTCAACTACTGCCTCTCTTGCTTTACTTCTTCCTTGAAATTTGAATTTGCTGTCCATCTTGTGGCAGGTGCTCTCTCTGCCCACCTCAGGGTTGATGAGTCAGGCCAGGTTTCTGCCTGGGATACGCCGGATCCCCACCTCTATCTCCTTGGACTTAAAAGATAAATGGGCTTTGATGAGGAAGATGCTTTTCTCTGTATAGGCTGCTCAGAAATGAGACCTTATTTATGTTAAATAGGTAACAGTTTGCTTCAGCTGAAACTCAAAGATTTTTCCTCTTTTCATTTTATTTGGCATAATGCATTTTTTTTCAACCTATTATCTCGTTATTTTTGGAATGCAGCTAAGTTCAGTGAAGTCTCATGGCAGTGCATTTACAAGCCTAAGAAAATAAGTAAAGGATTTCCCAGTGCAGGAGGTCTCCTCATCAAGATGTTCTCTTCCACAATACTGTGGAGGTAAAAACCCATATGGCAGCAAATCTGGAATTAAAATAAGCAATAACTGTGCAGTCATTAGTTTTATGATCATATATTCTCACCCTTAGAATAACCTTAGGCATGCGAAATCAGTTGGAAGTTTGTCTTAAAGATGCAAAATCCCGTAAGAAGGAAGGGACTCCATTCCTTGGCTGTTGAGAATAATTCTAATGAAATCATTCAGTGCCACAACAAACACCAGTCCATTCTCCTGGTGCCTATTTCTTCCCCAATCAGGAAGGAGCAACGAATACCATGCAACATCATAGGGCACATAAAGTTCAGTCCTGGCTCCTACTCTTTGCTGAAGGTCTCAAATACATGTAAATTATTCCTGGATTCCCCCCGGTTACTTTATTCCATATTTTCAGTCATTTTCCCTAATGAAACAATCTAGCAGAACTAATCCAAACATGGGCTTAATTAATCAACATTTGGCAGTCTATAACTCCTCACTCCAGTCCAAATTACTCATGACAACTTTCTTAATGCACAACCAAAATATCTACAGGGAGCCTCTGCCTCAATCAGCTGGCTGGATATTAAATTTATTTAATATATTTCAATAAAACTGCAATAAACTTTTTCTCCCTAGCTGCCCACAGAGCATTTTACAGCAGAAAGTGACATTAGGTTATCTTTAAGTCATTTTAAAAGAAAACAAAAGAGCAGTCTTTCATAATGCAGAGATATCTTGCTTGGGTCATGACAACAGAAAAGGAAGGTAAACTGAAGAACATGATAGTGCTGAAGAAAGGGCTGAAACCAAGCATCTGACAAATAAATATCCTCCGGTTTCTTTAGTGCTCAATATTACCCAGTTGTAGGATTTTAGACAAAACCCGACTTACTTCCGTACTGAGCCTGCTGTTTTCTGGCAGCCCGAGAAAATAGGGGAAGGAAAAAATAAATCTCTTCCTTATCAGTTAGACATTCAGTTCTGCTGTCATGCTTCAGGAGAAGAAACTGGATCTACCACAACTTCTGAACAGAAATATTTCAGCCTTCTTTCAGCTGCAACCTCTTTT
Organism: Machaerirhynchus nigripectus; assembly: GCA_013397975.1. Lineage (NCBI taxonomy): Eukaryota > Metazoa > Chordata > Aves > Passeriformes > Dicruridae > Machaerirhynchus > Machaerirhynchus nigripectus. The sequence goes on along the minus strand of VZRQ01006447.1, from coordinate 1,227,738 downwards.
CTCAGATCTAGTTTGTTTTGTTAAGGTAGAGACACAGTTGTGTCATTATATGATACAAGATATTTTTGCTCTAAACTCTCAAGACAGATTCATATTTAATAATTGAAATTCCATGTAGAATTCAGTCAGTTCCTCTGTTCAGAAAGGCTTGAATCCAGTCATTAGATCTAAGCACTATATTGATGTGAACATGGATGCTTGGTCACAGCTTCCACAGTCTGCAGAGGATCTGCAGAACCACAGAGTAGAGCTTGTCAGTCCTGTGATCCATGGCTGAGGAGATAAAAATCTGAAGTATGAAGAAAATTACTCATGTGACATCACACACATCACAAATACTTTCTACTCTTTACTTCCATATCTGTAAAATCTAATACCTAGTTATTCCTCATCTCAGGAAGGACTTCAGTTACTTTGTGCAGTGTTGGGGGTAAATTACTCACGTAGACAGGCCATCTGTTATTTGATTTAGAAAATGTTATGTATGTTATTTCTTTGGGTTTCTGTGTTCATGTTCTGTGACTTAGATTTCAATTGGACATCAGTCTTCCTAGACAAGTTCATGCACAAAAATAATTGATGCCACAATTTAATTTCTTCAGACATTCAAGAACTTGATATCTTGATGAATTCAGGTGTAACAGGAACTATGAATCCAAAGATGACCAGAGATTGCAGAGAGAGCAGTAGCCCAGAACCTGTAAGCATGGCCTCTGTATTGACAAGGCTTTCTCTGGGCATCTCACAGGTTGCTTATGGTTGCTGAATTGCAAGGGGAGAATCTGGGGGTGCAGAACCCTGCTCCTTCAGGTGATAAACTGGAATTTTCACACCTGTTTGCACCAGAAATTGTTTCAGTAGACCAACTGGAGTTACTTCGAAAAATATTCGAGGGAAGAAAGTCGGTATTGTATGCCTCTGCACTGAGTTCCATAGGAGGTATCATGGCTGGGACTGGGATCTTCACGAAGGCAAGTACAACTTCTCCTCCGAGGACAGACTTCTGGGAATTAGTTTGTTTCCATTTATTAATTGTTCAATAGAAAAAGCTGCAGTTTAGTTGTCTTCCATCAATCTATTCTCATTTTGCAGTGCTAGGAGGGTGTCCTACTTTCAGGCAAGGACACAGTTAATTTTTCACAGTAACCGTGAGGAGGAAAAGCTTGGACATGTCTAGGTTATTTTATATCATCCTCATCATTGCTGTGGGGTGGAAGAAAGGGATTCTCACTTCCAAGAAGAAAGGGCATGGCTTTGGGTGGAAGAAAAAGGTGGAGTGTGAGAGGTTCTGCCACCATTTTGTTCTTTTTCTCAGGGAGCAAGTGGCAAATGGAGCAGTGGTGGTGGGATCCCACTGCTGGTAGCCAGAGGGTTTGTGAAGCAGCGCTTTCTTCATTTTCTTGGGTTTGGGGAAAATTATGGGTGCAAACAGTCCACTGGCTGCTGTTTTCCATTGTCTTGGGCATGGGGAAGAGAACATGTGCATGGAGGGTCCAGCAGCCATTTTGTTCTTTGTCTCGGAGGGCTGCACAGCGCCAGGTCACATCAGTGAGCATTTTTCATATGTAAATCATCCTCATTTTGTATACTTTTGTCATTAATATTGTTGCTGTTACTGTTTGTTTTCTTATCTCATTTCCAGTAAACTGTTCTCATCTCAAGCTGGGATCTCTGCCTTTTGTAACACTCAGCTGAGGGAGGGGGGAGAGAGAAACAGCTGCTTCAGGCTTTATTTCCAGCTAGGTTTAAACCACATCAGAGTGCTTGGGTAATTTCTCAGAAAATTAATGAAAAAGAGGGGAATTTTGATCAAGAAATCACCCTACATTATCCCAGGTGGTGTTTGCAGCCCTGTTTACTTGCTGTCAAAATTAGACAAAAGTCTTTACATGGAGTGGGGCACCAGTCCATGGTCTCCTTGGGTTCTCTCCAAGCACGTCTCATTCTACTACCCTGGCTACCAGCATAATGTGTCTCAGTTTGTGTGAGGAGTTTCACAGCTTTCTGCCCCTAGTTTTTCTCAGCATACCACTATGCGAGTCATGGGAAAATATACACCTTTCTCACTGCCCTTTTTGATGTAGCCAAGATGATTTTGTGGGCCCAGCTTACAATAGAGGGCACTGCTGAGAGTTAGCCAGGCTGTCGCCATGATGTCCCCCTATTCACATCTGCAGGTGTGGACATCTAAGGAGGGTTGAAAGCAGTGTAGAAGATTAACTTCGTAAGCAGCAGTGGTGATAACTTCTACCAAAGAATCCCAGAGGAGCTGCCCAAGGAGCTTTCTGACTCTATGACATTACTTTTTTGCTGAATATAAGAATGTCACTACAATTCATAAAGTGTGGACGTTTGTTAACACCATCCCAGTGATCGAAAAGGGCAAGTGTGACAGCTAAGATAAGCACAGTACAATTAGCCTGATAAGACACCTTGGTGGAAAAAAACCAAACAAAGCAAAAAAAAAACAGCAAAAGAAATTGATACAGAAATCAGTTGATGCAAGATTAAGCATGGTAATAGAATTAATACTAGCCAATAATTTTTTTTCATGAAAAATAGATCTTGTCAAGAAAACCCAATTTCATCCTTTGATGGACTTATAAGTTTAGTCGATGAGAGAAACTGCTCAGACATAATAAGACTTTTGTATGGAATTTGATTCAGTATCACATGAAATTATTTTAATGAAAAACGCCATACAGTATCATAAAGTTAACATCGAATAGATCAAAGCTGGCTATCTGACAATTTCAAATGCTAGCTGTCAGCAAGGAAACATCATTAAATGAGATTGTTTCTAAGCAGGGTACAAGAAGCATCAATCTCAAACCCAGTCCTTTTTAATATTTTCGTCAATCATGTAACCGTAAATAATTTTAAAAAACCCAGACAAACAACTCATAAGAGATGTAACAATTAGTGGAGTGCTAAAAATGGTGACATGGTAGCCACACAGAGAGGTCAGATTCCATTGGATCAGGTGGGAATATTCCCAGCCCGAGACAAAGTCTTCATTATATAAGAATTTAAGTCCTCAGAGGCATTCCCTGAAACTACCATTTCTTAACAGATAGATTTCACCTTACTCCCTTCCAAGGAAATGAGTGGAGTCTTCTTGTTGTAAACAACTTTTGGTTACACTTTTAGATCCAGGGGCATTAAAAGACCTCTGCAGAAGAATGAGTTTGACTTACAGTCTTTACTAAAAGCCTTTGCTGTTGCATAAATGATTCCATGGAGTGTTTGCCATCTTCTCTCTCTTCCTCAGATGATACAGTACTACTGTATTGGATCAATCTGAGTGAAAGTCCAGCTTAAATTAGCATTTAGTGATGGACATAACAGTGTTAGATTTGTGGTTGGACTTGATGATCTTAAATGTTTTCTTCCAACCTAAACGGTTCTGTGGTTCCAAGAGGCAGCATCGCACTCTCTGGGCATCAGGAAGAGCAGTACCACGGACAGCGGCCACTCCTGGAAGGAGCTCGGCAATGCTGTCAAATGGAAATATCCAACATGCTGTTGTGGAGGGGAGAAGTAATGAGATCTCTGTTGTATGAATGGGAAAGCAGGGGGAAGATTAACTCCCAAATGTGGCCTTGATGAGATAGATGATCGAATCATGGTCACAGTCATTTTGGAGAGCATATAAATGAGCTGCAAATGTTATCTGAGGGCTGGAGAAAATGCTGCGGGGGAAGAGCTGGATCAGTTTAGCTTGTTAAGAAGCAGAAAGGAATGTGAATTTATTAAATACCATGTATTTGTGGAGGGAAATCTGGATCTGAGAGGGCATGTAGCTTAGCCGACAGAAGTGTTACAAGAACCAATGGCTGGGAACAGAAACCAGAAAAATTTAAATCAGAAATTAGGGAAAACTGAAAGTATGGGGCATTAACCAGTGGAAAAAATTGCAAAAGGAGAGATGTTTTTCCTTTCTACCAATACATTCAGATCAAGATTGATGCCTTCCTGAAATATATGCTTCAATCAAACATGAGTAATTTGTCTTAACACAGGGGTGACTGGGTGAAATTGAATGGCCTGTGATATGCAGGAGGTCAGGCAAGCTGAGATATTGGCCTCTATGGCCTTAATCTTTCTGAATCTATGAATATTTGAGTTAGATACAGTAGGTATTTTTGCACTTGGTTAACATGCATCTCAGATATGATTTATTAAAAGCTTTCTACCTCTTTGGTGACACAGGTTGGCAGGCTGGAGGTCAGACCCAATGGCACACACTGCAGACAATTGCTCACCCAATCTGAGTAATGGTTTACTGATAGAGTTTTCCTGTAAGCAGTGGTTACAGCAGGTAATGCTCATACAGCCCATATGATGAATTATTTCTGCAGAAAATGTTGGTAGAATCATCCTGAATAATGCTTGTATCAGAGCCCCATGAGAGTTCACAACAACAACAACAACAAAGGCTTAAGCTTACCAAAACCTTTTCTTTTTTTTAGCTTTGACATCAAAGAGCTCATTCTTTTTTACTACCCAAGTGGGGTAAAGCACTCTGACAGGTAAGGTGAAGATTCATCTGCTGACTGTGCTACATGGCAATATGCTTTTAAAACTGCTGCATGGTTAGAGACTTTTAACACTTTTTCTCTGCTTTTATCACTGTCCTCCATTTTGCAATGTGTAGACCAACAAAGTTTGTACTGTGTATAGATAATTATTCCTTGTTCAGCACACTCACTGAATGATCATTGCCATAGTGAGTGCATTTTTTTATTGGCTAATACATTTACTTACCTGTTAACACTGTTCCCCAAACACTGTCCTTTCTTTTTGTTTACCAAACTGAAAAGCAAAATTTATTCAGTAGGTGTGAAGGATAATTACTAGACTGGTTTTACATGATGCTCAGCACTCTGATCTCTAGCCCATCATTAAAACTCATTTACCTTAAATCATGGAAGCATATACATTGCAACATCATGCATAATGACTTTTTACTCACTTATATTATAGAAAAAATACTTGTTTTCATAAATTTTAAAAAGAAATCAATGCATCTTGCCCTCGGCACTAGTGTACATGTGAAATGCACACTTGTAGCATAGCAACTGCTTCTCCTGTTTTATCTGTAGTGAAAGTGGACATTTAAGATTAATGTGTTTCCATAATGTTCTGTGTGTTTAACAATGCCAAGAGAGTTGTGCACTGCCTCTCAGGAGCTTTAGCCTCTTGCTTCCCTCTGATTACACCTGACGTCCTGGAGGGAACATGGTCTTCAAGAAATGTTTGTCACTTTGTCCAAGCAGACTCCTTTAGTAACTTGCTTTTTGGGTTACAGCTATAAGGAGTACATTTCCCTCCACTTTTCCACCAGATTCCTTGGAGCAGGTGTGGCTTTTTGACAAGTGCTGAACTGGCACCATGTCTAACACTGAGCAGCCCTTCAAAGTATGTAAAGGCTGCCATTGTCCAAGGAACACCTCTACACTTGGCAAATACAAAAGGCAATGGAAGCTGCTCTCCAAGAAACAAATAGGCTGTTCTGACTTATGCAATCTCTGCGGGCATCTTCCAGTGAGGAGGATCTGATTTGTCACCCATTCCATGGGATCCTGATTGGGCAACCCACAATTTCCTCTCCCAGGCATGACAGGAGGTCTGAAATACTCAATGTCCCACTGATGGGCACAGGCAATAAGGTTTATCAACAGCATTTTCAATGTCCCAGAGAGAAGATTTCCAGCTATAAAACCTTGTAACCTTGTAGCACAACACACAACGTTCATGCATTTTGCCTTCTTTAGTGTATTTCCTGTCATGTCCCTACCTGGCTGGCAAAGTTGGGGTTAAAATCTAGGCAATGCTCATGGGTTTTCAAACTTTAGGGTTGAATGGTGTCTTTTTATTTCCTACTGTGTCGCTACTGAGACAAACAGCTGTATGTGCAATAGCTATTTTCCATCCTGAGTTCTATTTGTGACTTCTGCATGTGACTTTAGGTAGAATTCACAATGAATCATACTCTTACTCTTTTACCCAACATCCTGCAGAAGAGTGTTCTGTAAGCCATTACCCTGACCACATGCCACCAAGTCCCCAGCAGATTTTCACATAATTGGAGTGAATCTAGAGCCAGAGGGCTTGTCAGCAGTCTTTTTTTTTTTTTCCCCACTGGACTGGGGAGCATTGTTTTTTTGAATGCTGTTTTGCCTATTAAACTTCCTGACCAGGCTGGGCAGCCTGCCCTAGTGGTACCAGTGCTTCCATCTGGAAGCAAAAAGAGAAGAAGGTTCCTATCAGCAAAGATGAGGCACATAAATAATAATCTCAGCCAAATATGTTAAAAAACAAGTAACAAAGTGCTTAAATGTGAAATCAAGATACAAAAAAAGAGAATGTCCTCGCTTAGAATGACAGACCACCAAGTCCAAGAAGTGTGTCTCACTGATTATCAGTTTGAGCTGTGATAGCGGCATGAAAACACCTAAAAAGTTTTGGCAGTCTCATGCTTTCTCAGTGTAAAGATCAGTGTACCAGAGCTTTTTTTATCTCTGCACATTATTCTCTTTCAGATCCATTTCTCAAAGAGTCATGTTCTGTTTTACCAGCAGCCTCTGTGTTTCAGCCATGGCTCTTATTTGAGAAACCTATGTATCATAAGGTGTTTTAACTAATCTCATTACTATACTGCCTATGTTGACTGGTTAAGTAGCATCTCATGCAAGGTTGTTTTCCTCGTTAAGCCTGGAATGCAAGATGCAAAACAGAATGTGCCATACGGTGGATACAAGAGTCAGGACAATTCTCATGGGAAGATAAAATATTTAATGGTTTCCTCTGTTTACTAAATAGTTCCTGGGCTGATAAATGCCGCACAGTCTGTCCTTCCACAGTCTTGGCCAATAAACCTCAGTCCTTGTGTGCCTGCATCTGCTTGAGGTCCAGATGCAGGGACTCACCACTGACTTTGGTCCTGAGCCTCACACAGCTCTTTCAAAGCAGGATCAATGCTCAGGTCATACCTAAACTGATCTTTGAGTCAGTCAGGACACTAGTGTCTTGTCTCTTAAAGACTTAATGACCCAAACTGGGTCTTTTTCTGAGCAACAGAACTTTTTATGGCAAACTCATGTGTTTTCAATCTTTATGTTTGGCAGCACTCCCAAAGGTGGTATGACCTTGTTCCCTTTTGCATTCTTAAACCAACTGTATTGGGCAAAGCAGTCAGGGTCTTTAGACAAATCTCAATTATTTTCCCATATATGTTTTTTATATAAAAGAATACGCAATTGAAGATCTTACCATTTTACTGACTGGGACAAATACTGCATGGAGGCAATATGTATAGAAATGCTCTAAAATCCTGTTAATTCTCTGCTAATTCCTGTAGCAATCTTGTTGACTGTGCCTGTCTTCAAACTTGTGTTGTCATATTTGTTATCTTCTCAGCAATTTCTTGTTTAAAGAAAGTGTGATAAGGCCTTACCAAGAATCTACTTTACTACTATTTCAACAGCAATAACTACTGTACAATTACTAAGCTGTACTATTAAGACAGAGAGAGTTATTCTGAGTAGGAGAAATATGAAGTAGGACATATGTTCTGTTGGGTTTTTTTCACTGTTTGTATCCTGAAAAGCTGAGACATACGAACTAATGAAAGGATCACCCAGTGCCCTCGCTGGCATTCCCGGCAACAGAGCCCAATTAGATACAGTGTTCTTGCACTTATTTGCCACAGAGGAAAGAAAAGCAGACACTTGATTTATGATTCACCCTTTCTGAAATATTAAGATGTTCCAAGGTCAGCCTCCTGGATAGATAGTGACCCCAGAGCTCCCTGCATCAGAACTGAAGAAGCAACTTTTCTTTTCACTTTCTTCACTAGGAATATGAAGTTTATCCTCTGTCCTCTATCAGTGCTCATTTTCTCAGGTCTGATGGTGAAATTTGGCATTGCAGTTAAATCCCAGCTAATAATCCTGCTGATGATACACGAGTCAGGAAGTTTGCAGTTCTTTTTCTCATATATGGATTGGCTCTGAGCTACAGGGAGGAAAAAAGTAAGTAAAATTTGTCACTGAAAAGATTTAGGGTATGACTGTGAACCACTGGGATTTCAGCTTTCCATCTTTTTCAGAACATGTTCTTTCTTCTTCTTTGTCACAAAATTTCTGAGAAGTCTATTAGGGTTTTCTGCAGTCTGAAATTTCCAACACCACCAGACAAAAAGTTAAACTTCTTGTTTTCTGGAGTTTTCTTTTACAATATTGAGTATCACTGAAACAATGAACATGAACAAATTTTCCCAGCTAAAGAAAGAAGATTCATTAGGCATTACACTTGTAAAAAAGCCACAAGAACATCACTCTTGAAAATTCCCCAGCACCCTTGAAATGTCTTCCATAATACCTACAACAAAACCTGAAACTTATATTTAACACTGAATTGAAAAACTGGTTTGTTATACCCTTAGCTGCTGTAGCCCCTATAATGATTCAACTATTAGGTGGAAACAGATACAATGCATTTCCCACTAGATCTTGCTAGTGAAAATACAAGGGATATTTTTACATCCTGGCAACTGTGGGAAAACCAGAAATTGTGGAGAAATCTACAGTGATAATGTTAATGAGGGTCACTGTCCTGCTTTCAAGAGGAAATGATTTAGTGAGTATTTTCTTTTTTGAGAGAGAGGAATACTGAGATCACCCCTTGTGGGTTTTTTTATATTTTTCAATTATTATCTCTGCTCTAAAAGTGCATATAATTAATTCATCTACAAGTACTGCATTAAGAATGGTAGCCATTATGCAGTGATATGTGTGCGAGGGGGTGGGCAAGAGGAGAAAGGAACTGCAGATCTCTTCCCAGTACTACATTATCACAGAGAGAGAATCTCAGCACAAATTATTCTCTGCCTGTTAAAGTACTTTCACGGGCTGAACTAAACAAAGCTGATTCTTCTTTTGAACAGGCAGCCTCGTCGAATATTCGATACTCAGGCGTATACTGATCATTCTGCACTGGTTCTTTTTCTTCATTTCTGTTTCTCCCGAAGTCCTCTTGCATCAGGTTCCGTGGGTTTCTTTCCATGCCATGTGTCCTGAAAGGAGCAGCAATTTCTTGCAACAGAGGTAGGTGGGGAATAGACAAAATAACGTGGAAGAATAACAGAAGCCACAAAGGAGACATCCTTTCATCTCCAGCGCAAAATCAGATGTTAGATGTTGGAAGAAAATGTGAAGAACAGAGGGTTTAGATAGTTTATACTCCCCATCATCAACTTGTTACTCACGTTCTTTGCCTGGCCATCCAGTCTACATTGCTAGGCAACTGGATTCAGAGCAAGTGTAAATGCATGCAGCACTAGCAGATTCAAAGGAGCCAGGTTGATCTACTCTGAAGGAAAATTTGGACCTTGATGATCTAATTTGAGAAAGTTTTGCAGGCACCCAGAGAGCAGCCTTTCATTATTATTCCTTCCCAGTGGCCGTGTTTTGCATTTATACCAGCAAAAAAAAAAAAAAAAAAAATTCCACAAACCTCTTGCTCAGCAAGAAAAATAATAGTCCAAGAGGTGCTGGTTGTTCAGGCATTCTTTTTATTTTCTATTAATAGTTGTACTTTTAACCCTAGTGTCATTACTTAGTCTTTGAAGTAATGGAGGCTATGGGAAGTCAATTGTACATAGAAAAGGCAGCCAGGGCAGTTTGGGGCAAACCCACACAGAAGAATAAATGCTACTGCCTTGATGTTGGGGAAGGATGAATGGTCTCCTGGAAAATTATAAGGGAATCTGAAAGTCATGATATTTGGTGGTATAGTAATGGGGAGAGGGGCAGGTATTGGAAGTGGGGCTGCTGCTTGAATATCAATCCTAAATTAGGGATTAATAATTCAATTAATGACTCCTTAGAGTTCACTTTTGTAGAGAAAATCTTGAAAATGCAATCCAAGTTTGTATGTCCAAAAGGTAGGGGAAAAAAGTCAGGAAAAGAGCCTATTTTAAAAGACATTTTAAAACTTATTTCTTTTGTGTGCCTGACTGGGACTGAAGTATTGCCAAATATTTTAAACTCTGCTTTCCAAGGCTCCAAGCAGCAGTAACTCCCATACATCCAAGTCCTGGAGATATTTTCTTCTGCAGAGTCCTGAACAGAAGAATACAAGCAAAGATAACTTCAGTCCAGCCAGTTCTCTGGTTTTGTTCCTGCACCCTCTCTCCAGACACACTTCTTTCTCCTGGCATCTCTGAAGACCCCAGAATCACCAAAAGAGTGGTTTTCCCTGTACAGTCCTACGGGGAGTCGGAGTGTCGCCACTGAGAATGGCTTCTGTTGGTGTGGGGTCCTAGGAGAGATGGGCAGGCGTCTGGCAATAGGCGAGAGAAAGGGCAAGAGGGGAGACAAAGAGCAGGATAGTTAAGAGATTAGGAGAGGAGACTGTAACCTGCGGCCATTGGAGATGTAACCCTAGAAGCTGAAGTTTGTAGCTGCTGAACCGTTGTTTTGTAACAATATATAAAGATGTGCTTTGTGCAATAAAAGTTGGCTTTGCATGCACCCGGCAGAGTCCGAGATTTAATCGCAGACACCTTCCCAGCACAGATGATCAGTTTCCTTTTCATTTCCCTCTATTTGTTCTGTGTGTTTTAAGCACAGACATTTGTGGAGCCTATTTGGTTCTGGGCAGGTTTTCAGTGGGTTTACTCAGTGCTACTAACATTCAAGTTGAGGCACTGATGGCTCGTAAAGCATGTTGCTTCAAGAATCTGTGAGGATGATGAACTCACGGTCTTTTACGCGTGAGCTTCACCATAGGTAAGTTAATTCAGTCCCTGTCACTTTGTAACAAAATGAATTAATAGACTTCACAAAGTAATTTTAACTCTTCAGAAGGAAACATGGCTATTTGTCATCTCTCTGCACTCCATGCTTTCTCTCTGACCCTTGATTTCACTTGTCAAATAACTGGCAAATGAGCTGTCTTTATACAAAGACCTAGCAAGCTGCCTGCATGCCCTGGTCTCTTGTGCTGAAGAGGATTTACACAGCAAATTCACCTGTGACTGACATGTCTGCTTTAGATGGAGTCTGAGACTGCAGTAGACCAAGTCTGAGCTGGATTTCAGTCTGCTGAATTTTCACAAGCACCTGTTTTTTGAGATGGTTCCTAAGATTGACTGATTTACCTTTCCTTTTTTTTTTTGAACCCCATACTTACTACTAAAGTTTTAAGTATCTGGTTCTTACCTCATCATCTGAAATCTCCTTGGAGCAGATATTAGATATTATCCTGACATTTAATTATTCCTGAATTGGCTTTTCACTTTTGAATGCAATTGGTATCTGATCTAATTTTTATCTGAGGATTTCAATGTAATTGTAGGTGCGCAACCACATATGAATGCGTGCACACAAACACACAAGACACACTCAGGCAAACAGACACAAAGAGACTGTTTCGGTTTTTTTGAAAAAAGGCTTTTCAGTCTATTTAAAATTATTAACAAATCCAGCCAGACTTCACCATATAATTTTGGACAAATAAAAAGTTTATGGATATTAACTGTTGGTCACACAAGTAAGGCAGGAGGAGCTGTTCTTTTGTCCTTTAACAAGATATCTGGGTAGGGTAGGGTTGTAAGCCTTGTTCACTTCTCTCCCCCTACTGCTGGCTATTGTGTATTCTGATTTGAGCTGTTCTTTTGAAGTTCAAAGGAGAAACACTTTGTATCTGACTTACATATTCACAGACACAAAGTGAAAAACTGACTTTTAGCCAGGACGTTAGACTTATCTATATGATTTCTGGTCTCCGTGCCAGTGAATATTTAAAGAACTGCTACATCATCTTCACAGGACAAGAGCAATATAGGCGTGTCTTCAACGATTGTTCAGTTCAGTGGTTAAAACAAGCTCCCATGACTAAGAGTCGTTGGTTAAAATTCTTGTTTTGAACTTGGTTAGAGGAGTTCTCGACCCCATTTATATGTGGTGGCATAGCAACCATGCTGTACTGCACTCCCTCCTTTTCATTCACTTTCTGAATCTATTCCTCTGCTTAATTAAAGCATTTCTAAATGTTTTATTTTCTCTTTGGAAAACATGTGCTCTTGAACCCCAAATGAACCTCTCATTATCCATCCTTAAAAAAATAAAAAAGACTCTGATTGCTATCAAATTTTGTATTTCAGCCACAACCCAAAACTTGGCAACCCCATGCCCTTAAATGCAATCCCTCCCCTTCCAAACATGAAGTGGAAATAAGTGCTTTTCTCTTCACTCCAGTGCACTCTCCACTCTAATGTAATCTTCCTCTCTTCTGTGTGTAGCATTTTGGGGACCTTTGAGAGGAGAGCAACTCTTTGTGTCTTTTACTGCTACTCACTTATTTTTGGAAAATGACTTGATGAAGGATTGAAAATACTATAATTAATGCTGTTGACTGTAATAAAAGATATGGAGGAGATGGACAGTGGATAGATTTCTGATGCCATTTCACTGTTTGCCCCCAGTTGCTTTCTGGTTTTTTTCCATTATCTTGCAGTAATTTAGGAAGTAGAATTACCAGAATGAGGGAAGTTAAAAGCAACATATTCTGAGTTTTTCTTTTTAATTAGTCTCACCCCATCTTCCTCAGCTCCCTTTCTCCTCTAGCACGAAGTAATATGACAGTTATTAGACAGCTGCATGACCAGCTGGTTGGAGGTCTCCAGGCTACTGATTGCTCTGCTAAAAACTATGGTAAAGTCAGTGCACTGTATCCTAATATGCAGACAAGGCATCTGCCAGGTCTGCCCATAATTCTGAATGCATGGAAAGGGAGCTATTGACCTGTCATTCTTACGAAACCAAAATATCCAGAGAATGGGGCTTTACAACAGCTAAAGAAGAAAACATTATATCTCATTCCTAAAACACCTGACAGTTTAGTATTTAAATTACTGGTCTAAATACTCTCCTTGTTCTGTTAAAAGGTATCAGTTCACTCAATGCTGAACAAGTTTGGTCCTTACACAGCACTACAAAAAAGGTGCCTGGAAACAAGTTGACTGTGGGTTTCTCTCTGTAAGCTTCAGCTCCATGGCTTTCATTTGGCTCCCACTGAGAGAGTGCAGGGAGCCTGGGGCAGAGCCACTGGAAAACTGGCAACAAAAAGGGAGTGGTACAGCCCGTAGGAAACCTCTGAGGAAGTGCTGAGGAGAAATCTAATTTGCTAAGTGACAAAAAATCATACAGAGGGCAGATGAGCAGAAAGAGCATGCTGGGGGTTATATAAGAGGATGGTTGAGGGAGTCGTTATCTCTCTGCCTCGTTAGATGCTTACTGTTAAATTTTCGAGCATGATGAGTGGTAAATGAAGGGAGTACAGTCAAGTGGTGAACACGTGTTGCTGAACCTCCTTGGTGCCACACTGTGCACAGATGCCTGGTGTCTGGCATGTGAGCCCAGGCCTCCAGTGGGTGCTGGGGAGAGGAAAGTAAGCTTGTGGATAATTAACTGCAAATGCAGCAGAAAACTGTTCTTTTATTCATTTTTTGCTCTTTTTAGAATGTACTTGTAGATACTTATTCGTTGCCTCAAGCACCTTAACAATCACTTACAAGTCACAGGCTAAATAAGGGGTGTACCTGGGAATAGATCTACTGCTGCTCAGTGTAGTTGTAGAGAAACTAGAAAATTGATAGCTTGCACGGAATGATAACAAAAACAGGAGTGTGACACACAATGTCGGTACAGGTTCCCTGTGAGACAGCATGAGCGCCTGATACGGAGAGAGGGAGGTTTTAATAAGTTAAAAGGTCTCAAAGCAGTGATGGCTTTGTAGGTTAAAAATCACCTTGAATTTCACATGGGAGTTCAGCAGAAGTCAGAGAAATGCAGAGAGTGAGGGCTAAATTGCTCCCAGTGTGCAGTCTGTCAGGCTGCAACATGCTGTGCTGGCCTCAGGCTGAATGTTTTGGAGGTGTACCTGCATGCAAAGCACATTAAAGTAATCTAATCCTCTTTTCTGCATACTTGTGACATGGTCACTGAAGGCAGGAGCTGCCTGCATTATGCTGGGTGTAGATGGAAATAGAAGCCCCCATATGGTGGCTGCTTGGCAGTGAGGACCAAGCCCTGTTTTGAGCAGTGACCCCAGTCTGCACACCTGTTTCACTGGCAGATGTGTTGCACTGCCTGCTTCCCAGCACACCTTTCACATGCCAGTGAGACAGTGAGTGCCTTGTGCTCTGGAACTAGGGAGGCCGATCCCCTACATTAATTAGTCTGTTCAAACTGTGTGCAGCTTTTTTCCTCATGGCATGCCCCAGATGAGATCCTAGTTACTCTGTCGAAGTAGATACAGGGAAACAAGGGAACCTCCAACACATGCTTCAGACCTTAGGCAGGCTGGAACAGTGTGGGGCCATCTCTGTTGCTCTTCATTGAGTTCAGTGAGGGCTTTGGGCTTTACTTCTTATTTATAGTAAGCCTGAATCTAAAATTTTTCGTGGCCATTAAAATGTTTCCATTCTGAAAAATATCCGTTTGTTGCAGTGTTTTTACATTTTTGTAGTTATTTTTTGGTGGCTCCTGAGCAGCAGAGCCAACACAGTGGGACCTTGAGATGCTGAATTCAGTGCCAGTCATGACTATGCAGAGGTAGTAATAGCATAAAACCAGTCAGCTTTCAAATCTTTTCTCCATATTGTTTATTCTTTTCTCCTTCTCTGCCCACCCTTTGTTTGACTTCAGCATGAGGAGGTGCACAAAACTGCAAGTGGATTAGCACAAGAGATTTTGTAAGGTTTATTGCTAGGTTTATTTTTTATTCTCACTTTCAGGGGGTTTGTGCTCACAGGTAACCTGAAGCACCACATGTAAAGGCTTCCTGAAGTGGTTCTTTAGCTCAGATTCTTTAGCTCCCTGTCTCTTAAGATTAGTACTGGATGGTATTGTTTGATAGTTCAGCATCAGTTAGTGATATACAGTCATCTCCAGAGCCTGTCTTTTTTTTTTTTGTTTCTTAGAATCCACAATCTTAAAAGACTTCCTTTTTCCTTTATCTGGCTCTTTATCCTTTTTTGCTGTGTATCCTGAAGGTGCAAATAAATATTAGACCCCCCAGGATAAGAAAAAACCTTGCAGAAAACATGGAAGTTAAACCTTTTCAGGAGCAATAAGATGTCTGAAAGCACTTCTGGCTAACTTGTGGATTCTGGGGCTCGCTCTTTGGAGATAAACTGGTACAGCAGATAACCCAGTACGTCTGCATGTAATGATTATATGGTCATCTGTTTCTATTTACACACCTGTAGATGGAGCTGGAAGGATCATCTGCAGCAAACAATTTATTTGATGGATTACGCACTCTTTCTAGTGTGTGTTTACAGACAGGCTTTTCTCATTGTTTGAAATGATCAAATCAATGGTTGGTGTGCAGATGTTTCAGCAGCATATTTCTCACCAGCTAGTTCCTGTTTGATGAATGATCACTGCAGTCACATTGCATTTTTACTGCATGCTACTTGTTTCATCCCAAGCAATGGTTGCGATGGCAGCTCCCACAGAAATAGCACATTCATACGATACTCCAGCTTTCTTATGAGCACAAGTGTTCTTCTGTCAATGTTCAAGAAGAACAAATGCTATGAATCATTAAGAGAACATTTGAAAAGCTTTGCTGTATAGCAAATTGCCAAAATAATCATAGAGAGATTTCAGGGGTACCAAAGCGCTGTGATGATTTGGGTCAAATGAGTGATTAAAACAAGTACAGACAAAATAAGATTCTTCATTTTGTCATTTTCTAATGAATTGTTTTTCTTTTTGCTTTGAACATTACCTTTAATTTCTAAAAAAGTCTAAAATATTTAAAATTATTGGAAAAAGAAATTAACAATCAACAAACAGAAATATTTTCCATTGAAATTAAAAAGGCATTTGCCATATTCAAGGTGAATCTCTGACGATTTTACTTTAAATTAGCCCAGACCTTTAAAGAAGTTCCCAGTTTTATTGATTTTTCTTCTATTTTTTTTGTTCAGTAACCAAATTTTGCAGGTGGGGTGTGTGTATGTGCATGTCTGTGTGTGTAATCCTTTTCTCTAATCTGGAATACCTGGATGGTCAGTACATTATTTAGCAGTACAGTAGGATATTCCTTTTCAGCAAATTCATTCACTTTCAAATTAGGTCACCAATATGTAGCTGATGTGTGTATTGTTTTAGAAAAACTGGCAGCATACACTTTAACCCATTCCCACTGGAAGGCACCATGGGAGAAGCAGGACAGGTGTTACAAATCAGAATGGGCAGGTTCTTAAAAGTTAGAGTTTAAAATCAGGATCCAAAATCTGTTCAGTAAGAATTAAATATGCTTCCAGGTTTTCACGGAAACTGAGCAAACAAAAGCTTCTACCAGCATCTAGAGTTTGGTTTGGCCAAATGACTCTTTAGCTAGGTATCTGCACCAGTAGGCTCTCTCAGGTACCTTGGGCAGACAAAGAAAAAAGTGAATGTAGAGTAGGGTCACAGCCTCATTGCTTCAGGGACTTCTTGAGCAAAAAAGGTTATCTTTGTGTTTCACTACCTGTTAGGAATCTGATTGCTTGGGTTTATATTTATGCAGATCTTGTCCTCCATATATTGGGCTACTAGGAAAAACACACAAACATCACAGGGTTTAAATAAAGCAAGGGATATGACTCAGTGTGGTTATCCCAAGTGGATCTGGGCTAGAGGAGAAGCAAAAATAGTATTTGTGGGCTTGTGTTCTCTAATACTTTTCTACATCACTTGCTTCTGTCTCGTAATCAGCAGAGAGATTCCTTAGACCAGTTGCGATCAGTGTATGTAATCCATGGATCAATCAGTCATCAAACGGTCAAATGCCTGTGACCTTCCCATGCTTTTGTTGCAGAATCATTAAACCCTACTAGACTTTTTGTCTGAATGTTTCCTGAATGTCGACTCTCCAAAGTACTCCAGCCCCTTCTTGAAATGAGATCCAGTGTTACGTGCCTTTGAGTGGAGTGGCTGCTGGCAGCCAGAAATACAAACCCCTGAGACCTGCCTGGGTGTGACTGAAAGACGCCAGAACTGCTGTAGTGCCCAGGTTGAGCTACTTTGAAATAAGTAGCTTTGATGCTTTTGCATCAATTTTAGAAGGTGATTTAAATTATTAAACAGTTTTGGATTCCTCTAGTTGACTCTGCACCTAGATGGTGTTTTTCTCTCAAACTCATTCTCATATTGCATAAGTAACTATTCTTCGTGTGAATCAGAGATTTTATGTTTAAGAGACATATTAATTTTGAACCATTCCTGTTCATACCATAGTCAGGACTTGCTGTCTGTGAATGATGTTATTCAGCCTTTTTCAGTTTGCCTGTCAAAGGTTGTCAGGTTAAGTGTGATAAGATGGTTTTGCCCTATGCCACAGCCACAGATTTTGCATTAACACGTGAGTATCTTCCCAAGTGATGCAGTGAGACAAGAACAGTAAGGCTGGGAGATGGGATATAAAGTGGAAAAGAAAAAATAAACTTTCCGGTTGATCCCCTTAGGCTAGTTTGTTGATGTTTCCTGATTTTATAAGAAATATGGAAATGGGTTGTCAGGAGGTGTCAGGAAATGAGCTGGGGTTAAGGTCACTCCCAGACTCAGCCTACATTGTAGATGGAGCCATTGCATACCTTCTGCTCACAGAGCAGAGGATGCAAATGTTTTTTTAGAAAGAGCAAAGTGAAAAATCCCTTGTCTTGGGTATGGATTTCTGGATGTCTACTTGTCAGCAGTAACAACTACAAAATCTACAGTCATGCAATTGCCTTTCTGCTTTCTGAATGGTGAACAGCAAAACAAAATGTGCATCTAGTAGTCTAAATGAACCAAATTCGATGCTTTCATTCACAAATATAATTGCATTTCCTTACAAATCACACTCTTCTGTGTTCAAACTGTTGTGATGATAGCAACAACTGAAAATGTTTATGGATATTCTAATTGGAGCAAGCCAAAGAAAACTGTTTTTACATAGGCTGTGCTTGTGAGGATGGGTTTTCTGCATGCAGTGTTATGCATGGTGCAGTCTCTCTGCCTCACCCAATATCCCTCTCTCTGTATTTTTATCACTCAGGTTATGAGTGCCATGCACAAATTACCATGACAAGCATGTGTATATATTGTGTAAACAAAAATTGCAGCTTTGTGAAAACAGCACTCTTTTGGTGCCTGAGAGCTCCTGCAATCACAGGGCATATGTCAAGTATATCAACACATCTGGAAGCATAATCTTTCTTTCCTTAAAGGGGCTGAATGTAGCTCATTTTTAATAGGGCCCTCACGGCAATAAAGGTTAACTGCACACTAGCACGGCAGCTGTTAGAAGGACCTGCTAAAACCTTAAACCCCTCAGTTAGATTAACTGCTCAGAGGTTTGAAACAGACCAATGCAATCCTGTTCTTGTACAATCTATAAAGCACAAGTGGGAGGACTGGTTAAGGCACTGACACTGTGACAATACACAGTAACTCAAGGGTTTATATCCAGATTGGAGATTATCTAAATCATTACCTGTGAAAGCAGCAATGCCATCTTATGCTACAGCAACCCTAGTCCCTGGGCTGTGCAGCCTGGAGGACCTATAGTAAGTTTCCCCAGTATATTTCCCAGGCATGCTTTTCTTTTCCCTCTAAGACAGCTTGTGCATATTTCTCTTTCCAAATGTGTAAGTCTGCACAGTCCTACTCATATGGACAGCTCTTTGTGGCTTAATGGCCCCTGTACACAGAGCAGTTCTTCTTAGCAGCTGTGCTGTTAAAGGCAGCCTTTGTCAGAAGCCGTTTCTACCCTGTGTTATCATACAGCTTGTTTCCAAAAGCTCAGGTGCATTGCTTAAAACATATTTTTGTGCATGTGCATGAAAGAAAGCAGGAAAAGCAACAGGATGAATTTTAATATGTTGGTGCTCTGAGGGAATGGTGAACTCCCATGGTCTCCACTGGGGACACATATTCTCCTCAGATGCCGGTGTAAACTGTTCCCACTAAAAATCAGAGGATGTGGTATGTTATAAGCACAACAGTCTGAGCTCTAGTTAGGCAGTCCAATTTCCCATGTTTTCCCATCTGAAAGCATTAGCGCCACGGTGTGGGGCGGTGGTGAGTTGCCGCAGTCTTCCAGAAGTGTCCCTGAGAGGGTGAAGCCACTTCGGCATGCAGGGCTAGGTCAAAGGCACAGCCACACGCATTCCCGATGGAGCGGGGCACACACACAGAGGAACAAGGCGATGGCTGGTGGCAAGGAGGTGAGAAGTGTCCTTTGTATGGGTTCCGACGACCAGGTTCATTGAGAAGGGTCCAGGGACAAAGAACTGAGATGGAGGGCAGGGTACAGGTTTAAGTATGGGGTCTGGAGGGCGGGCAGAGTAAAAGGGGCAATGCGCTGGGGGCCAGGGGGCATAGCAGGGGTAAAGAAACCAATAGAGGTACAGAGGACGAGGGACTAAGGGGCAGGAGCCAATAGGGGTTACAATCGAAAAGAAATTTCTGGAGGGTGTACAAATAAGTAATAAAAGGGGTGGGGAACACTGAACCAATCCCACATAGGGAAAATCCATACACAATTATATTGGGTGCAAGGCCCTCTGGGAGTTCACCCTAACTTAGGGGGATGTCTTGGCCTGTGGGCCATCCCACCAACATATCTTCTTCTTCTTTGGTCTTGTGGGCTTATCCACAGCAGCCTCACAGCCTACAACACATTAGCTAGAATTTTGCCCAAAGGATCCCATTTTCCATTCAGTCTTAGAATCTGATGCAGACCAGTCCCCTTTCTTTGGTTGTATTTTGACTCACAAGCCACCTACTGTAAGACTTTTAGAACTTTTCTTTTAAACTGAGCAAACTAAACTGGCTGATCCCAACTGACAAGGTGCTCTGACTCTCGCATTATTTCTTTTTGTTGATATGTGTACTTTGGCTTCCTATGCAGAATGTTAATCAGACAGGTATTGCTAGTCTGTCTAAAGATAATATGCAAGGAAAAAAAAATCTTCAGTCATATCCTACATAAGAATCCTGTAATTTTTTCTTTTTCAGAGCAAATGACTGGAAGATATAAATGAATTTTACTGTTACCCTGCCAGGATGGGTTCATTACCTCTGTCTGTTATAATTTCCATGTCCTACATTCCCAAATATCAGTGCCTGATCATCATAAAGTCATTCAGAAGTTAAACCTGCCAATGGCAGTCTTAGGCAAATACCGCCATCGTTAACTGAGTCTCAGGTATCTCTAGAGAAGCATCCAAACTGCTAATCCAGCCAGGAGGAAATCCAGGTCTTGGTTACTATCCCTGGAGCACTGAACCCCACTGCCTTAGGTGAGGACCCACTGGGCTAACCTTTGCCAGTTAAACAGTTTCTCCCATTAAAAACCCACAGACTTGTTAAGAGAGATCTCAAACCAAGTGATAAATCTTACTTCAGTTGGAACAAATTCCATCTCAAGATGCCTTCATTGTTATGCAGAGACTAGTGCCCTTTGCCAGGAACACAGAGGGGGTCAGACGGATGTAAGCTTCTAATCACAGGGCTCAGCTGATAGCAGGTGAAAATAGCAGTAGCTGAATCCAAACTGGAAGCCAGATAGTAATGGGTATGATGAAGGAAATAGGTGACTGTGGTATTCTGTAGGCAGACATTGGCTTGATCTGCCCATGCTTTGATTGGCCAGGACCCCATTCTGAGAACTGTGCTAAGCATGCCCCAGATCCACAGAGCCACAGCAAGGACTGTTAGCTGAAGCCTGGCTCTGCTCTCACTGCAGTGAGGTTCACATATAGGCTGAGGTTTTGCCCCACATTAGGGGCAAAATAAGCTTATGTCACCTGCAAAATATAAAATCATAATGCACTTGAGTTCTTTTCAGTACGATTACTAATGAACTAATTCTATGTGGTCTGTGTAAAGCATCAAAGGAAAATAGATTTTCACATGCTTGCGGTAAACCCTGCATGTGAACTTTGAAAAGGAGTCTCCAACTTCTCTAGGAAATTTGGACAGACACACAAATGAAGAACTCCCTCTGGGTTTACTCATTAGCACCATGCAGTTCACCTTCCATGAACACATGGCTCTGAGAAACAAAAATAATGCCCTGCAAAAAGAGCATTAACTTCTGATTAGACAGTTTCATATGAATTTCTATATTGATGCCCACAGCAGAATCAACAGGCACTTGTCTTGGCTCCTACAGAGATCTAGATTCTGGTCTCCTCTTACTAATATCAGTCTTTGGTGTTATAGCATTACTTTTTTGGTTGTTTTGTTTCTGAGAAATGAAATAGATTCAAAGATGATGGAAAGGTTTCAAACCTAGAGGCAGTCAGTCTAAGATGGTGCTGTTCTTTCTGAAGCTCAGTGTAACAACCTAAAACATTAAAAATCAGAGTGACTTTACTGAAATCAGTGCCAGTGCTGCTGCTTTTAATCACATTTTTGCTATAGGTTTTTTATTTTTATTTTTCCAGGTCATACAGATGATGAGTCTCGTAACAAGAAATGTTTGCTTCATCCTTATCCCCAGACCCTAGATCACTGCATGTTTTCATCACAGGAGAATTTTTACCATTTTATTGTTCTTAATGCCTTGAACATTTTGCTACAGTGCTGTACCAGAATACAATGAGAATACAGCAGTTTTAACCCTACATAAACAGATCATTGTTGTTTATGTATGGGGAAGAAAGGAATCTGGTCCTCAGCATCCTTTTTTTTTAGCACAAACCCACTCAGTGACTAGTGACTACTGAGTTTCTAGTAGGAATTTTCTATCTTGTTCTGATATGAAGTACTAACAATGGAAGAATATTTAAGTGGACCTTAAGGTGACCCTTCTTGTAAAACCTCTCACTTTACTTTGAAATTGTCCAGTCATCATCAAATGCACACAGGTTATTTTTCCTAATAAACTTACCTGGTTCAAGAGTCCTTAACCAGGCTGGACTGAGCAAAGAGGGAGAGTGCAATTACTTGCATTTTAAATAAGATTATAGGCTGAAAAATATTGTTAAAGAGTTTTTGTAATTGCTAGTGTGGGGAAAATCTTTTGCAATCATTTGTGAATGGAGGTTCAAAGCTAAGTCACTGAGCAGGATGCAGCTTGTGGAGGACAGAAAAGCAGCACATGGTGGCTGCAAAGCCTCCTCAGGGTCCTCAGGGTGTCAGTCAAAAGTTGTAGACAGCAAGGAGTGCTTCAAACTTCAAGTCTCCTGGCAAGTCCTGAGGAACTTAGAGAAATTATAGATCCCTGTATCTGTATTACAGCCTTCACACAAACTGAATGTTCAGAGCAGCCTGATGTTAATTCATTTTGAAATAGCTAAAGTCCTTACAGCTTTTCTAGCAAGTACTGGTTGTTAAATCTCTCCTCTGTGACACTGTTCTTGTGGTTTTGCAAATATGAGTTGAGTTCAGTTGTGGCTGAGAACTGCTCTGCAAAACCGAAAATTGTCCCTAGGACTCGATTCATTAGAAGGCTAAAGAGAAAATCACATTTTGATGGAACAGAAGTTTTTAAACCTGGGACCTCTGACCTAAATAAATTCATTAGCTGAGCTAAAAAGACACCCTCTGTTACACAAGAGTTTATCATGTTCATCAGCCTGGAATTGTGGTCCAGATGCCATCAGAGGGAGACACAGCACCACGCTGAGGAGGAGTAGTAAGATGTTTGGCATTTTTAAAGTAGAAAACCTTACCTGTACTGGCAAACCTGCTCTGTGCAAGAGGTGAATCTGCCTGAGAAAGGTTATCTCTATTCCTGGCGAACTTCCCTTCTGCATGGGACCTGAGGTGCTAATCTCATTCAGTTTCATGGACCACCAGAGACCATGATCAATGGATGTTCAGGGTATAGTTACACCATTCATTTCCATTTAGTCAGACCTAGCTTGGCACCTGAATAGCTCTACTTTATGCTGTGTACACATATTTTCAGTAGTTACTTACCCAAGGTCATGGGAGATCATCCTTGCTCTTCCTGATGAGTAAATAAAGTCTCAGCAGTATAATACACAAAAAGGACAGAAAGATGAGAAAAATGTATTTTTTTTTTTTTTTAGTTTGAGGTTTTTCCATTTCTCTGCACTTGCTTCAGGCTGTCCACATGAAAGGAAGGTATCCATAGGAAGAAAAGTTGCACAGCATGAAATCAGATGCTTAAGGATGCAGGAACAGCTTTTGCACAGAGAGGATAGAAAATATATTTTTCCTGGTATTGCTAAAATATTCCTCCAAGTGGAGGAATCTCAGCATAAAATGAGCACTGAAAACATTTGACCATAACTGAGAATTGGACATTACTCCAACTTCTCACAGGGGTTGACATTTATTTGTTTAAATGGGATAGGTCATGCTTGTGCATTTTTTTGCCTCTACTTCTATGCTATTGGGTTCTCAATGAAACGAAGAGCAGAAGCAGAGTAAAAGACACATAAGTGCTGTTCTTGGACTATTTTTGGCTTGAACTGAAGCAGCAGGTGGTTTGCGTCAGTCAAGGCAGCTTGCTTGAGGACTGAGGAAATGCTCAGATTTTTAACTGCTTTTGGAACCAAACCTTGAATTTTCTGAGTTCACACATCATCATATCCATCTGCCATATTGTTAACCTTTTGGAATCAGTGCTTGTAAATTTATGCAGGGGGATGCTTGTGTTCCAGATTTATAACAGTCTCATTTAACTGACTTTCGGGGAGACTCCCTACGTAATTCTCATAAAAAAAATCATTAGAGATACATTTATGTCTATCATTAAAATGTGAGCCTGAGTGATCAGTTTACAAGTAAGGAGACATTTCAGCTTCATTGCAGTACAAAAATCAGATAAAGTCCTAGTCTTTTCAGGAGCATATCTCATGTTTACTAAAGGTAACAGGACCTTTTAAAGAACTGACACTCTTCGGATGTTTTGGCCAGCTGTGGAAAATACATCTCTCCTAGGCCTTTAGGCTGTAAAAGGTACACAGCAATTTTTGGACAAAAGTGTGTCATGGTGTTGTTATTCCCATGCTATAAATGCGAAATGATCATTAACTTATCAACTCATGCTCACCTTAAGCAGGAGGAGCTTTAAAAATAATTCAAAATGCAAAATACCATACTGTTGCAAGCCAGATGTGCTTAACTGTGTCATTTTGATAAGGGTGTAGGCTTTGTTATCTTCCCTTACTTCCTTAAGATTATAAGGAATGCTTTCAATGGACATTTTTTACCACTTCTCTCTACTCAACTGAATAAAATATGTTTCATGACAATATGTGTGGGACTCCCCTTAACCAGGTAATAGAAAAGAATATACTGATCTTTCTGCCACCAACCATGTCTTTTATTAAGTAAAATGATTAGTGGCCTCATATTTCTCATCTATGACAACACCCCAGGTTCAAACACAGGACTCTTTCTAGGATAGCTGAATACAGAACATATTGTTCAGCTATGAACCCAGGAGAAATGTTGAAATGTGATATGATGTGGTTAGCATTGAAGCCAGGCAAGTATTTTTATTTTCTGCTTTTGGTGTACCAGACTTTGTCAGCTTTAAGAATTTAAAGTTATCTGCCAAGACAACTGTCATTTTGTGTGGAAAATCTCAAGCAGTTTGTGATAGAAAACACACATGGGTCACATACTTGCTACTGTATTTTACCTCAGATCCTTACTTCATTTTTATTTCTCGGTGATCAAAACAAAAGACATTTGGGTTAGGGGTATAAATTACTCTCTGTAGGTAGAAACCATTAACACTAATGAAACTTAGTGATCAATCTGCATTTGAAGAACATCGTGGGTGTCACTCACACATCCTACGTATCACTCTGTGCAGTATTCCTATAGCTCCAAGCAATCTCATTGGGCTTTGGACGCACTGTGCCAGACCCTGCGCAGACACTGCAGAAGAGTCATTCTTACCCTAAAAGCTTCCTTGCTTTAGACATCATCTGCTTATGAAAGATGTAGTACCTTCAACATGACCAAATAAAGGCACTTTTGTCATTCTTTGCAGCACCCCACGTCCCAGAATAGCAATGGGAGCAGAATCACTAATGCAAATCCCACATAGACAAAAGCATCAATATGTTCAGGATGTTATTAGCTTTGATGCTGTTGTTGTGATTATTCTTCCTGAGTTCAGCTGGAATAAAGTCCTATTTAAGTTTTAGGTTCCAACCCAAAGTGTTTTCTGTGTCATTAATCTGAGAGGAAATGGATTTTTCATTTAGTGGAGTCCAGAGATAAAACTCTATTGTGGCAGCTCAGAGAAAATAAAAAGGAGAAAGATGTTGCTCTGATTCCTGCCTCTTTGTATACTCTCCCTGGTGTTATACATCCAGTGCTTTGCAAAATAAGTGCTTTTCAGAAAACTGAGCCACTATGCAGGCTTGACAGTCTCTCCTCCTTTCTTCCCAAAAAGAGTCATTGTCTTTTCCTCTTGCTTTTCTTCCCCTTGTCCGTTATGCCAGGCAAACAGAACCCTCAGCATTCAGTGCATTTTTCTGTCAAGGATTTAGGTGGGATTAAAAACATCTTGTTGTGCACAAATGTCTTGTTCCTCAAAACCTGATGGAAACAAAATGCTGGTTCTTACCATTTCACATCAAGAGTTTTCAGTTAGCTTAAAGCTTAAATCTGCAATGACAACATGCGTTTGGATTTGTCCAGTGTTTCTAGAAGTAGAATTGGATTGATTTTTATCTTTTTGCAAAGAAGTAGTTGAAATTCAGATATAGGGTTTAATTTCCTTTGAAGAGATAATGCCAACCACAACACATGCATTTAATAAGTTAGCTTAAAATCTGTCTATAAAATGAATACTGTGTTTTAAAGTAATGAAGCAGTGTATAATAGGGATACTATACATTACGCTCTACTAATGTAAGAAACTGTCATATCCTAACAACATTAAAAAATTGAGACTCAGGGA
Source organism: Machaerirhynchus nigripectus (assembly GCA_013397975.1). Taxonomy (NCBI): domain Eukaryota; kingdom Metazoa; phylum Chordata; class Aves; order Passeriformes; family Dicruridae; genus Machaerirhynchus; species Machaerirhynchus nigripectus. The sequence continues at coordinate 1,201,788 of VZRQ01006447.1, read as the reverse complement.
AGAAAAAGAAGAAAAATATCCCCTTCAAATCACAAGGCTGTTTTTCTCCATAGCTGCAGATTTCTTTCCTGTTGCAAGTTCCTCTTCTCTCCTCTCCTCTCCTCTCCTCTCCTCTCCTCTCC
>VZRQ01006447.1:1128972-1201514 GCA_013397975.1 Machaerirhynchus nigripectus | reverse complement strand
TTTTTTTGCATGATGAACTTAACAAATCCACTTCCATTTCTATATATGACCTGTTTTGTTTCCTGTTTCCTGTGCACTTAATAACTGTAATAACAGTATATCTTAAAAAGAAAAATTTACATTAAGCAATACAGTGATATAATTGCCACTTACAAATTCACTTCTGCTTTCTATGAGGATTTTTGACTTTTTGTGGCAGGATAAAAATCTTCCTTATTTCTCATATTTTCTCTACATTTATGTAACTTTTGCTTCCCATATAGAACTTTCTTCCTTGCCATTTCTCTTTCCCCCAAGTGCGCACATACAGAGTATGTAAATAAGCTTTGGAAAAAACGAGCTGGCATCATGGGCCTTTTTCTCCTTGATATTCCCTTTGATGTGAGACTCTGTTGACATATTTTCATTGACTGATACAACAACAATAGCAAACCAAACAAAAAACCCAAACAAAACCCCCCCAATTGCCCAACCCAAAAAAGTTTAATAGAGTAAATCAAACATTGCACTGCTGGTTCTTAAAAGTGGTATCTCCTTGGGATCCCAGAAAAAATTTAATTAATCAGGTTGGTAAACATGTCTGTGTGATTTAGGCCCAGGAAACAGTTCAGGAAGAATTAGGCAGAGCTAAGTAAAAAATGAGGTTTGACTTACTGCCAAAATTGTTATCTAACTTAGTTAAGTATAGTTGAAATGAACTGAGTAATCACAGAATACAGGGCTGGGAAGGACCTGAGGAAGGCATACAGTTCCTCCTTCCCCGATGCAGGATCTCATGGGTCTATCCTACACACGGCAAGTTCTTACCTAATCCATGCTTAAAAGGCTCCACTGTTGGATATTCCACATCTTCATCAGGCAATCTGTTCCTGTGCAGTGTTTTTATTGTTGTAAAGTTTTTTCCCGGTGTTTAGCCTCCATTCTTTCATTGTACTGTGCCTAAATGTCCTTGTAGGAAAATAGTTCTGACCTCACATCACATCCTATCAGTTCAAACCACAGTAAATTAATTGAAGTCAACAGTGGGAGACCATCACAAGGTAAGAAGTAGGCCACTGTCTGTTAAGAAGATCCCAGTGTTGCTAAAGGGGGTGTTGCCTCACTAAACACGAGCATCTTGTGCTTGGGCTTGGACAAGGTTAATAACACTGCAGGGAGCTGCTTCTGAAAGCAGTTTCTGAGAGCAGCTTCTTTAGTACATGAACTGCATGAGCCCGTCTCCAACATGAGCAGGCACCAGGACTTTTGGCTTTGGGATATCTAGCAACATTCAAACTAGCTGATGATCCTGTATTATGGTTTTCTAGCCTAGACTGGGCTTTTTTGAAGCCTGAGATATCCTAGGAAACTGGATTAAGATAATTTCCATTTATTTTTTCTGATTCTTGCCCCATCCCACCAGGAGAAAGCGAGTGAGTGGCTGCATGGTGCTTAGCTGCTGGCTGGGATAAAACAGTGACAACCCCAGATTTGACTATCTTGAGGGGCACGGAAATTCTCCAAGTGTACAGTTATGAAGTTTTGGATGTGTCTTCCCCTATTTGGTTCATATGGAAGATCTGGGATTCCTGTGAGTGGGAGATTTGCAGAAGGGCTGTCTCTGAAGGGAGCAACATGGATCAAACTCCAGGCTGAACCACAAATTAATCTGCTGTTCACTTGGTGCCAGTAAGCTCATACTGGGCAAATGTGGCTTTACGCCCAAGGTTTTACATACAGGTGAATGGGTCAGTCCTGTTAAACAGGTGCTGCTGTGCTGCAACTGAGAAAAAGGATCTGTCAAGATTTGCTTTTGCATTCTCAGTACCAAATTCCTGTAATTAAAAGCTCAGCATCCCTACTGATCCATGACTTCCTCAGTTTGAACTCTAGCTAAACATAAGTTGTCTTGTTTGCTTTGGCTAATATGTGGGTCCTGCTCAGGAGACAGAGGTGCTTTAAGATCCTTGCAGGTCATCCTAAAATGACTGAAACCACTGAGAAGCTGGTGGTTTCACCTTCAGCCCACCTTCCTGTTCCTCGGGTGAGGCACAGGCAACAGCTCCTGGAAGTTTGGGTGCGTGTCACAGAGCAACCCTCACACCCCCTCCTACTCTCCTACTCATTGGAGCACTTGCACATGACAGCCTCAAAGGGCTGCTTCTAGCTGCTGCCTGTGGGAAGAGCAACAAGGGAGGAAGGCAGCTTAGAGAGATGGAGCAGGCACAGGAAGCATGTTCTGGCTTTTGAACAAGGAATCCTAATGAGAAAGAAAATGATAAATATTGGAGCCCATGGTTTTTTGTTTCACTCACTCATGCTTTACAGACAGGGAACATTTTCCTCTTGGTATAAAGTGCTGATTCAGGCTGGAGGAACAAACATCTGACAGCCTCATTTGGCTAAGATTAAGTATACAGAAATTCATTTCACATATCGCTGCTCTGTGTTCAACCTAAACAACAACACCCTCTTTTGGCCTAATCTGTTTGTTCTTGTTGGGCTTGGCACTGAGACAAACCCTAGCATGGCAAAAGATACAGGTGCAAACCAAGCAGGTCCATAAACATGCTTGAACAGCAGGGCTGTGTTTTGCTTCCACAAATCCCTTCTTTATATCTTCTCTTTCTTCATTTTTTTCTCCTTTTCTTGTCATTTTCATTCAGAGTAGGCTGATCCCTCCTTCTCCATCATTCTACCTTTGTGTAAGAGCAGGGGCAAATTTAGAAACTCAGGAGGGTCCAGTGGATTTCAGCTCTTGTGCCTGTGGCTTGCAGCAGCTAAAATGCTCCTTCCTAAGTGCATCACCAACAGTCCCAGTGTGTGCCTGGTCCTTTTGAGAGAGTGCCACCCAAGGAACACCTTGAGCATGCAGGGAGTGGGAGGGTCTGTGCAAGTTTAAGCACTGGGCTCCATCACATCAGGGCTGAGCATGACTAGTCTGATTTAGGCAGGTGTCAAGTACATTTTCCACAAGGCAGATTCCTGTTGACCTCCTCAAAGAGGTTCCAAAGTGTCTCAGTACAGTCCAAGTTTATTTATTTTTTAGCCAGAGAAGAAGACATAATTTCATTCTCGGAATTTGCAGCCCATTTTTGCTGACTGACTTTTGCCCTCGGAAACATTTGTCATAGAAAGTGAGTGAGTGAGGACTGATTATCATCCTGGGAAATGTTGATGAGGATGATCACGTTTAGGAAAAGTAACTGCCAGCTAAAATAGAGCAAAATAAAATGAAGATTTTCAGTAAGGTTATGATAAGACACAGATCACAGATAAAGTCAATGCAGAATTGTTATCCAATAAATCCTACAAGAATGGAACTAAAGAGCACTTGATAAAAACTAATAGGATAGCTGCTTAAAACATGTAAAGAAAGCAGCTTTTCACACAGTGGATAGGGAACCTTTGGATGTTGCTGGTTCAGAAGGCTGCAGAGGTAGACAGCATCAGCAGGCTCAAAATGGGATTAGACAAATGTGCAGACAACAGAGCTGTAAATGGACACTAAATTTAACAGGAAAAATGTACAATCTAATATCCTGATCATTCTGACAAAGGTGATTGTTGCAGAAACACAAAGGGACAGAGGGAAATGTCCAGGCCTCTGTGCTTTCCCAGGATAGTCTCTTGCCTCAACCCACCTGGGAGCAAGTTTCTGGGTTGAGGGGTACCACTGCTGTGGCCCGAAAGGGCTGTTCCTGTTCTTGAACAGTAGGCATATTTGAGAATAAAAAGTACAATTAGCTATATATTTGTCAAATAAGTACCAGATTTTTTTCACTATATTTTACATCACTAATCAGCTTTTGTCTAGCCTGAAATGCACAACACATTAAAAACAATCTCCACTATATTAATTGATATTTTGGAACAGCTTTTTACTCTAGCATGTGTTATTATTTTATTTTTCTTTTCAGAAAAATAAAATTATGTCTTTAATTTATTTGACATTTTGGGTTGAGTAATTAAGAGCTTTATGAAAAACCATAATGCTCATATAGGAGAGGAACTTAATCACAATTCTGTTAGGGTTTATTTAAAAAAATAAAACCCCTGTAAAATAGATTACTGCTTTTTAAATTAGATGGTTTAATTACAGCTTGTTAATGGAAATATTACATAAATAGCTCTTAAAACCACACATGCCTGTGCATTATCAGAGAAGAGAGAAGTTGCAGGTGTCCCTAAAGGAATAACTTTCCATATGGATGAATGGCAAGAGAATAAACAGCCAGAACAAAACTGTTCCTAAATGGTGCAATGGCATCTTCATACGGGCAGCCATGGGATGTGGGGACACTACAGCAAGTTAACAACTTGAAAAAATTGGCTGTCGGTGTTTGATTCCCAGGACTTTCTGGGTGTTCCCTCTAAGCTAATGTAAATTTGCAACTGTAATTATCAATAATTTTACATATTAGTCCATCTAGCTGTGCTGTAGTGTCACATACAGCTTTAATGTTGGAGTTTTGATCAGTATTTCAAGGCCTGTCTCTATTTTACTATGTGCGCCTTAAGTCACAAGTTTTACCATTAAAATGGGGAAAATAAATTATATTGAAATAAAATGTATTCACCATCCTATAGAGCTTCCAAGATTCCAGCTAAAAGACTGAGTTGTTACATTATTGCTGTTATACACATACAGTAGTATTCACATGTGTTTGTGTGGGTGTGTGGACACACACACATAATTGTGCTCCATATATGTGCATTTGAATAAATATCCCTTGGGCAGAACAACTTTTGCTCCCTATAAAACCTTTGAATGCCAACCTTGAAAAATCACAAAAGGGTCAGATACCTAAAGGACCATGGACCAGAATTCTGAGATACTTTAAACAGGAGTAAAACCAAAGGTAACCTCAAGCTCTTTGTCACTTTGGTAATCCAGGCTTTGTAGGCAGATACACCCCTGCTTGGACAGGTTTGTGTATATGTAAGCTCTAAGAAATGTGAACACATCCACATCCAGGTGTCTGTGCCTATATTTGCAAGTGCTTCCTTTCTTTATTTAACAAAGAAATACGCAGACACTCACAAACACACTATTAGAGTTGGGATTGAAAACATATCACAATTTATATACGTACCCAGCAGGAATTAAGATTGGCTGGTAAAGTCTTTAAATACTGAAAAAAGAGAAGGTTGTTAGTTGAGTTTGAGTCTATTTACTAGTTATGAATTCGGAGGAAAATACCTAAAGCTTCCCAGCCTATAGTAAGGGGACAAATAAACAGTAGCGGCTGGGTGCAAGAAGAAAACTGGAATAAACTGCAGACCTGCAATGATTTATACCAAAAGATGGAAGAATGAAGCATAATGGAATGTATCACCTAGTAAAAGTGTTTGCTTGGGGAATGCTTGAATTGTGTTTAAAAAATAAATCTAACAAAAAGATTTAAAAAAATAATCTAACAAATCTAATTTGGGGGTTTGGAGCATGGAATATTTATAATTCTAATGAGTCACTTCTATTCATAGAAGCAAAAAATATAATTCTTTGTACCAACTCTGATTTCTCCACAAGGACTATATCTGCCCCAATGAAGATTATAGAATTTGGGCTTTATTCTACTTTTCTCTTTCTTAGAACTAAACTGAGTGGGTTGGATCAATAAAGACTTGATGAATCACAACCCTGATACATAACTTCTCTATACTCAGTGTAATAGGAAGTTTTACCTTGTTCAGCAGTTGGAAAGAGGAACTTAAAATTCTGATAAAGCCTCTGGCTGATGGAGACCTTACTGGAGGGAATATTGGGAAATTTCTCATCTGCTTGGAGAGGCTTGGGATGTAATTTCACATCATTAGCAAACTTGCTGAGGGTACACTCTGCCCCGTCATCCAAACCATTAATGTCGATGTTAAACAGGATCAGACTCAGTAACGACCCCTGGGTTGTACTGAATATTATTGTCCTCCAGCTAGACTTTGTGCCATTGATCAGGATGACCCTATTCCTCTGTTACATCCACTGTTCCTCTCCTAGCATTTTTTTAATCTTTCTAAACATAACTGAATGGCTAATCTCATGCTTCGTGGGGCCTGGGGAGAGGGGAAGTGCAACCTGTGTCTTATTTTGGTGTTTGTACAGCTGCAAGGAGGTAATAGCATCTGTTGGGAGACTGATCTATTCCAACAGATCTGGGTTCAGCACACAGCTTTGCACTGTCCTTGATGAAGTGCCTTAAACTGTGTTTCCACACTACTCAGCAGCCCCTCTAATCAGCTAACTTCTTAAAAAGGAGCACTCTGCGTAAATCCTAGGGATGTGCAATGTTACCAGTGACATGCTGTGAGAGACTGGAGTGTTAATGATTAATGATTCAAACAGTTTCTACTTGCAGTAACTGCCCAGGTGGTGGGTGGTGCAGAGGGGGTGCACACCATCGCCAGTGGCTACAGGCTGAGTGCTGAGCCAGGTAAGAGGCAGATCCTGAGAGGTAGGATAGTCCTTTTTATCATACTGATGCCCTTACACAAGTGGGTCAGCTGTGAAAACACCACTCCAGGGAAGTACTGGGACATTCTTGTGAAATCCTGAAGGATTTATCCCTTCTAATGGGCCATAATTAACTCAACTACACTGAAGGGATAGGCATCTGCCAGGTCTTAGACTGTGTCAAAGACTCCCAAAGTGTCCCATGATCCACATTACTGTATCTCTCAGTGTACAACCTCCCATCCCAGGGAAGGTACCTGGGTGCTCCCACTTATCCTGAACATCTATTAACCCACTGAACTTTGTGTTTTGTGGGCTTCCCCCACACCTGATGGATGAAGTCTACAATCAACACTTCGACCAATGGAAATTGCAATAATCAAGTTTCATCACTGGATCCAAGGGCTGTGACTACATACTTTTCTACTCTTATTCTTTCTTCCTTTCTTCCTTTCTTCCTTTCTTCCTTTCTTCCTTTCCTTTCCCTTCTACATTTTCTTTGCTTTGTTATTTTTATGCCCTTATACTGTTACATTTCTAACCAAAATTGCTGCATTTTAAAATTTGCCAGGTACCTTACTCTACCTTGCCGTTATAAAGCTTGAAAGTAAAACTTCCTTACTGAACCTCCTGAGAATTTTGTTGTTTCTTCTGTGCACTGCCCAGAGTCAAACAACCTTGCCCCAAACCCACCAGGTGGACAGGGGCATGACACTCGCATGCTGGAAGAAGACAACAAGAAGCTCTGTGGTGGTGCAACACTACCAGAGGCTTTGCGCTCATGCAGGAAACCACTCACTATGTCTGAATAGAGAGCTCAGTGAACTGGATGTGGTGACTGCTGATTCTCTTAGAGGTCTCCGAACCAATAGCACTGGTGCTCACAATCTACTTCTACAGGGGTTGGCAGAGATAGCCAGAAGAAAGCACTTAAAACACCTGAGGAAAATAATTACACAAAAATGCAATTTCCTGGAATACGAAGAGCTCTTAAAAAAAAAAAATAAGGACGAAAAAAGAAGAAGTGATTAATGACTGTCACAAATAAATGTCTGACTGTGGCCAACTTCCATTTTAGGAGGATGGTGGAAAGTTGTTCCATGTGATCATTTTGAATGGAACAATTTCAGGTGAAATTTGAGAATATCAGTACTACCTGAGAACTTGGAAATCTGCAAACTTTTATTTCTACCACTTCTAACGGACATAATGTGTCTAGAGAGGCATACTTGCATTTCCCATTCCATTTAATGACTCTGCCAGTTCATTTGCTGTCTGTTAGGTGAGAATCAGTGTTCTGTCAGAACTATGTTTCTGTTCAGTACTCAGAAAACAGCTGGGCAATGCTTTTTCCAGCAAGAAATCTGGTCCCAGATAAGCAAACCTTTTTCATCTCAAGTGTGGATTAATTCATTGCATTTCCTGTGTTCCTGAAACTGCTGGAAAACTTCTGGCTTGGAATGAAACTCTGCAGAAATCAAAACAACATTTTTCATGACCAGCAGATTATATCCGTGTTCAGTGAACTGCACTGACCACTAAATGGATTTTCACTTGGAGTGTCAGGCAAGGGTTTGGACTTGCAACAATTTGCCTTAATATCCTGTAATGTATTCCAGCTTTGGGAGGAAAGGATGTTGTACGGTGGTTGGTAGGATTCCACAGAACTTTATGTGCAGTGTTAGGGTTCATGCTTATTTGAAAAACTGCTACAGATACAGTATAATAAAAGGTCCCTAGATACCACAAGAAAAATGTAGATAGATTCTAATATGATTAAGGATTAGAGCTTATTGTACGGTACTGCAGATCCTTGGTAGAGTTGGCTTTCCCTTAAATCAAAGAGTGCCTCAGCATGGGCCCATGTGCTGAGGGCATTATTCTTGAATCAGTACATCAGTAGTTTAACATACCATAACACTAAGAAATGTAACGATGACGATAATTTTCTACTATATTAGCTGCCTAGAACTAGAAGCCTGTGCATTTTACAAGAAAGCTGCCAGATATAAAGATTGTTACATTTAGATCTTCTGAGGATTTATAGGCTGGTGGTAAAGAGTGCTCTTAGTGAGAAGAGAACTAGTACAAGTGGGAGCGATATTTGCCCTGGAGTAAAACTTGTTTTCACCTTAAAGAAAAACAAGAACAAAAAAGTAGGAAAATAACAGAGATATATGCTCAGAGATATACTGGAGGGAAAAGCTGAATCAAAGGAGCCAGGTTCCTTCATTTAGTTCAGCTTCTGGTTTGATTTTTTGCCAGGACTCTGATACCTCCAGATATTGTCCACCAGAATTCTGTCAAGCAGCTGCTAAAAGACTATGGATGATTTTGATCCTACTTTTGATCTGAGTAACTAGCAAGTTTGTCTCTATAGCCCAGAAGGAACCTGGGCTCAGGAAGAAACACCATTATCTGTTGATAATCCCCAGTACAAAACTGTCCTCCAGAGATAACTGCTGCAGCCACCCTCCTGGGCTTCTCTCTATTTTCACTTTGGCTTCTGTCACTGTCTGTTCCTGGCTGGCTGCTCTCAATGTGAGCTCCTCTGTAATTCTTACTACCTAGTAGAAGGTCCTGTCTTGCTTTATGTACCTGTGTCTTCATCATGTTTTGCATCTCTGCTAGGAATGTGTCGCATCATGCTTGTTTCTTCTTTCTCATTTTTCAAGTCTCTTATGAGGCTCTAAAGTGAAAGCTGTGTTAATTTTTCACTTTAAAGCCTGGTTTAATGTAACCTATATGTTATATTCACTGCTGTCTCTCAATTTTTAATTCAAAATAATTTTACAAAACAGTAATTTTGAAAGGTGCTACACAAGATGAGTTTTGCTGGGTAGTCTTATTGAACACAGCAAGAGCGACTTCTTCCCCTTTGCTTTATGGGTTCAATACTTTTCTTTTTTCACATCTCAAACAACATGACACCACCTTTGAAGTGAATAACAAGAAAGGAACTGGATCGAGTGTGATTTTTGTGGTGACAGAGAGAGTGCTTAACCCCAGATTATTTTAAAGTGATTCAGATAATGTCTTCTTACCATTTCCCTAGGGAGAGAGCCTAACACAAACTGACCAAGTACCAGACAGTTGTCATGGCCCAGAGTTTATCTGTGTACCTCAGGGTCCCTTCCATCATTTTGAATGGGGACTGGTGGTTGTGCATCTTTCCTGTGGAGCTCTCCTTCCCTAGAGAAAAGATATGTTGGTTGCTCACCCTGGTGTCTGGTGAGAGAAGATGTACCAACCTATAAACCCTGTGCACAGGTACAAACAGCCCACAACAAATCTGCAGTTCCCATGAGATTTTGACACAACATTTTCAGCTAATACCTTCTGGGTTTGGTCATGTGTTTTTTAAGGAGTTCGGAAGCAAAAGCAAAACCATTTTGGAGGAGTTTCTGTATTGAGTCCTACAAAAGCTAATAGAGAAGAAGTCTGAAAATCCTTTCTATCCATTCTGCATTTAGACCCAGGGTAAACTACCAGCCACTGTCCATCTGGCTGCAGTACTGAAGGGGAAAAAAGTGAGAGCACTTCCCAGGAAGCAGCTTTGAGCCTGCTTGGCATCCAAGAGGGTTTCAGGCTCCAGACCTTCTGATGTTTTCTTTCAGGGACATTACTCATATCCTGCATCATTCTTCTTCCACCTTGGATTTTACGTTCTACAGATGCCAGTACCGCTATCCTAAACCCAGCCTTCCCAATCATTTAGACATCTTTCCCCAGAACTGCAGAAATTGCACAGCGCTTGGGTTTGCTAGCTTCTTTGCAAACATATGCTAATTAATTATAACTAATTACACATACTCAGGGTTTTTAAACCTTTTTTCACACCTCAGATTCTCCAGATTCCTAATTTCTTGCTTGTTTTTGAAACCCATTTACTAACTAAGGAGGGGAAGGACTGGGGAGAAGGTGTACTATGGTATAATACACCGTTTTTGTGTAATGGAAAGTTTACTTCAGTTACATTTTAAAACTTTCAACATTTAAAACAGGACCGGGCTGAATAAATTACTTGGCTTCTCCCTACTGTCAACATCTTATATCAACTAACAGAGTCATCTCTGTGTCTGCAGAGGTCTGGCTAATACCTCCATTCCCTGCAGGATTGCAGGGTCCATTTGACAAGCCATAGGGCCAACTTCTCTGTTGGACCCTGTTGCTTGCAGATGCCCCAGCAAAATCTCTCACATGGCACTTTTAAATCCAAAATCAGCAGAATCCAGATCTGAAATCCAGGATTTTGCATGTTCAGGCTCAAGAGACAAAAGCAAAGAGATTGGCACTGACTCATCCTGGCATGTAAAAGAAAAGACTTTCTCCTTAATCAAATGTGAAAGCTAATTCAGATAAAGTGTGTGACAGTAATGAAATGGGAGAAACAGTTTCTAATTAGAATGTCAGCAAGATAACACAAACCAAATCCTAAACTCCCCACCATTAAGGTTTCCCCACTGAGCCCTCCTGCCATTGTTCCTCTCTCTTTCTGATTGCTTTTTAATAACAGCTTCTGTGTGGCCTTAGTAAATAATCCTCTCATTACAGGTTTGCTTGAAACATGCAATCAATTTATTAAGATATTTTCCAGGGGAAATTAGCAGGTACAATAAAGCGTAATTATTCTGGCACTCATTCATTTTTAAAGCCATAGGCTGACCAGGTGCCACTGTTGCTTCTGCCAACCTCAGCAATCAATTTGATGGCACCAGAATCACAGCCATATGCAGATTGATCCAGGCTGGGCAGGCAACAGCATTTTCAGGGAGACTGAAAAATTAGAAATTATCTGCATTTTCCTTCATAGGTAGTAGTCTTTGAAGTAACAAGAGGAATTGGATCTTTGATTAGGTAATTTTTCCACTACTGTTTATATATGTTTAAGTGTCTATGTATGTGTTTTTTGATCCCTGAAGAGAATACTGATTCTTTATAGAACTCAAAAAAGTAAGGATTGAGAGGGAAGACAAAAAATATCATCAATATTTCTTAAGGTTTAAGATCAACACATAGTAAATTATGTAATAAATGGTGGACAGCTTCCTCTACCAAAAAGGAAGACCAGAACAGGAAGGAAAATGAGTTCAACTGTGTGGTATAGGAGACTCGAGATAAAAGTAGTGTTTTGAGCATTTTCAGTAAGATTTTAGTCACATTGTTCAAGATAAGCTGGGGGAAGGGAGGGGGGGGGAGTTGCTAATATCCAGTAGCTCTTCATTGGTAACTGAGAAATAAGTTGGTATATGTGGGCTACGTCCTGGTTAACAGATGTATTCATATGAATTGCCAAGTATGACTGGAAGTAAATGGCTATCTGACAGAAATATATGGAAATAAGACAACTCAGATATTCCTCCAGGACAGAAAGTCCTTTCATGGCAGGATAGAAGCAAGCAAGAGAGGTGGTACCGGGGATTTGTAAGAGGAAAGCTTTTTTTTTGAGAAGAACAGGGCATTTTCAATAAAGGAGTTGATGCCAAGGCTGAAGAAGAAGAAGAAGAAGAAGAAGAAGAAGAAGAAGAAGAAGAAGAAGAAGAAGAAAATTATATCTGTTGTCAGAAATATCTCTGAAACATCCCTTGTCATCAGAAAAATTACACTCAACATATAACTTTAGAAAATTTAGAAAACAATTTTTTTCCTTTTCTCTCTCGCTCTCTTTTTATTCCCCACATTCTATGTGGTTAAAGCCAAAACCTGAGACTATGGAATGCAAAAAGGAAAAAAAAAGTCTTGGCATTTTGTCTGGATCCCTTCTCAGTGAACTTGATATTTTGGTTTCCAGCTCAAAATTAATTTCTTCAGCCTGACAGAAATGTAACCTTGCCAAATTTATGGAAAGTGTACCACCTCACTATTGCAGTAAAAAGTAGAGAGGAATCTGAAGTCAGCTGGTCACTGCTGATGTTGCATTGCTCAGAAGACAAAAAGATGATGCAGCTGGCTTTCTCTGAATTGTTGACAATGTAATGTTTCCAGCGAGCTAATCAGAAATGACTCAGAACACACACTGAGAGCATATAATGGAAAGTACCATGGTTCATTTCTGCAATGTTGCTTCTCACAACCAATCAGATTTTAAAATGATGTAGAAATTAATAGCCTCAGAAACAATGTGAATGTGAGTATAAACTCAGCAAAGTCAGTCGCAAGATGCTATTTCTACCATTGCTCATTTTTTCTCTCAGAGGTCTTCTTTATATAAGTAGAAAGAATATTATCCTCTAACTTCTGTTGTTGTGAGTTGTCTTGGCAACTCAAAACACATCATTTTTCTGGTGAATACTGGTCAGAAGACATGTGCTTCAGTAGAATAAGTTTTGAATTAAAGTATGGGAAAATCTGTTGAGTGTTTGTATCAGTTACTTTGATCATTTCTGAGAAGCTGTGCTCATACTGAGTAGCTGCCTACTAAACTCTGAGGCTGTGCCTTATCTGTAGCATAAATGAGATGGTAGATTGCATGAGAGCTGCTAGCAGGGCCCTATGCAGGGAAGGTTGCTAGTCCTGAGGAGTGGTTATTTCACATGGCTCACTCGAGTAAGAGATGCTTAGGATGTGTTACCCAGGAGGCTAAAGTCCCACAGATATTTGCACAGTGTGCATGCACAGAACATTGTACAAATGCATATTGAAAACCAAAATGGGATGAATTAATAAGTACTGTTACAAGTACTACCTCATTGGGGAGATTTAAAGCAGAAGCTTGAAGGAGAAGCTGTTTAAATTTGAGTTTCTTGAGCTATCTAGTTCTGTTAATGGAAACTGTCAGCAGCAAATGGTAACGTCACGGGAAGTAACCACACACCATCATATTGCACCCTTGCTGTTAGTACAGGCAGATCACTGCATCACTTTTGTACGTGAAAGGCCCAATTCTTGCTAAGCTTCCATGTCATTAAGGTCCAAAATGTGAAATTCAGACATTTAAAAAGTGTGAGTGGGCTTAAGGAACACACAGGCTAAATGAAAGCTACATCAAAGTCTTAGGTTTCATTAGCCGAAAAAAAAAAGCAACCAAAAACCCAAAAGATTCTATTTTTACCTGCAAATTTATTCTACATTTTTCTTTGACTAGGTCTTCTGCTAAGATTTCATCTTGTCCTACTGTTCCTCTCATTAATACCTCTCTGTGCTTTCAGTTCTAAATTAGGATTCACTCTGTTCAAAGGTTATTCTCATCTTCCTTGCACCTCTGTGTAGTGAACACAATTTCACTGCAAAAAGGGAGTTGCATTTAACCACCTGTTTCCCAAAGAGATCCATCAGGGCACATTCTGGAAGAAGAAATTCCACAAGTATACTTGCACACATTCTTTCTCTCTGATGTTCCTTTTACCTAACTTTCCCCTCAGTATAGCTATACTTCATTCATCAATCCATCTGCCTGTTGATTTATCTCATCCATCTGTCCTTCCACTGCATCCATGTAATACATCCATGTATTAGTCACACACATAGGGCCATCTGTCAAATTCCTCCTATCAGTGTTTCTATCAGTCAGCTTTTTCTGTATGTTTTATCCAGTTAATATACCGGTGTTCATGCATAGTAAACTATTTTATCTTTGCGCACTACACATAACTGTACTTTTTTTCCATGATAAACAGCAATAGATATTAAAATATTTGCTGAACTAAAGTCAGAAAAGAAGACAAAAGGAAGGATTTTTTTTTTTATGTCTGAAAATAGAAATGCTTATAGCAATGACAACTAAACAGTGATGCATCTGCTCCCTGCTCACGATGCAATGTGAGTCTTCTCTCCCCATTTTCCTACCGTAATTTTTAGGACTTTGACTATGAACATACCATTTTTCAGTAGAACAAAACAAAAGCAGAAGTTACACAAATATAGAACTTAGCGTGTCCTTTTCTCCTATCCTGTAATGGATACCTGTGACTATAACAGTGTAGGAATACAATAAATGAAATTTTTGTTGATGTGAGAAGATAAAAAAGAGAACTGGATGCTGTGTGCCTGAGAATAGGGGAGGACACAAGTGAACACAGGAGTGTCAAGCTGGGCTATATAGTTTGTATTATACATGTTATAGGATCTCACACAAAGCTGTGGAGATACCAGTCACTTTCTGTGTAGCCTTGGAAAAAAAATAGCCTGTTGGAAAAAAAAATGAAGAAAATACCAATTTAGAGAAGAGAAATTATGACAAGATTGGAAGCTGAAAAAGATTTGATCATAGCCTGATCCATTCAGAATAGCAATATAAAAGATGGAAAGGAAGAACTAATTCACTGTATCAGAAGATGAAGGGATAAGAAAAAATAGTTGAAAACTGTGGAGGGGAAAAATTAAGGTTGATAGCAGCAAAAGATTCTCAAATTAAACTCTTATGGCAGAGTCACTAGAACTAGATGGGGTGTTAAGGCAGAGGAAGAATTGACCTACTTAGTGAAAGAAATTGGACAATAATGAGAAATACATGTAGGAATAGGACTCTGAGTATTCTAGGCACACTGATTGAAGTTCTTTGTAGCTCTTAGTGCTCCAGGTTTTCATGCATTGGGATATGGAAGCCTGTTGGGACCCAGAAGGACTGTTACATTGCACCACAAACTTCTGACTGCATATTTGGGCATGATCCAGTGGGCAGAAACTGTTTTACATGCACGTCTTACCCTGGTTTCAAAGGACACCTCAGGCAGAGGAGCACAGGGCACCCTGGCAGACTCAGGCCTAGTCTTACTGTGGGTGAACTTGCTACCCTGTGACACAGCAAGGTCCTGGTCCTGGTAAACCTGGTAAGGAAATCATCTCACTTGATTTCAGGCATTAACACCATGGATGTCTATTGATTGCACTGAGCTCCTGTGCAATCACAGGAGCACAGGTCATCTCCTGCAAATGCAGATACCAGAAACAGGCTGGATGGATTCCTGCCCTTTCTGGTCTTTTGACTGAGGGCAGCACCTGGGCAAGGGGCTCAGATTTGACATGTGCATCATATATATTTAGGTCCAGTGAGATCAATCACACTGCCAGCATCAGAGAGCCCCTGCAGGCCATCCAGGTGGACAAGTCCAGCAGATCTTCTTCATGATCTTCAGGTTCATGATAGCCTCCTCCTTGGGTCTGTGTCAGGCTGCTTGGGCTCCTCTCTGAGCATAAGGAGGACTAGTCTGCACAAAGGTAGAGCTGTGGCCTGAGCCTCTTGCAATCTAAGGTAAGAAGTTCTAGATGAACAAACCAGAAAACAATGAAAGGAAGACATAGATGTGAATGTAGTCACTCTAAGAAGAGCTAAACAAAATTAGTTATGGCTTACTTTCTTCAAGATTCAGTTTGAAAATATTGTTACAGAATATGAAGAAAGCCAAATTACTTTCCTAGCTTTTTTTATTCCTTCTTCACCATCTTGCAGTGTCTGCAGCCCAAGAGGAGCAATGGCTAAGATCCATCTTCTCCCAGTTAAAATTAGAAGGTGGTGTCATAGTATGAATCAGGAAATGTGCTTGGGCTTATTGGTCTGCTCTGAATTACCAGCAAGAGATTTTTGTTTGTTATTTTTTCTAAAACATTTCTTTTATTCTTTTTTTTTATTTTTATTTTTATTTTCTTTCCCTGTAAGGCTTCTGGTGCATTTGGAAATGTGATTATGTATGAAGCCTTGTATGAGAGTTAATTAGCATTCAGGAGGAATACTTCAGTCTATGCATATTATTTGCACAGGTTAGGTATTCCTGATAAGACTTCTCAAATCAGACAAGCTGAATTTAACTTAATTAGACCTATGAATACTCAAGGAGAAGGTAAAAGGAAGCTTGCCCGAGCTTTTGTACAGTGGAAATGAGGAGAAGGTGCGTGAGGGCTAAGTGTGCAGGAGGCAAAATCACCCCCAATCATAAAATAAAGAAGACAAGAAGAGATGTCATGAAATGCTTACAGCTATTCCTGAGCTTTCACTGTAGCAAAGAATGGGGAATGACAAATCTTTTTAGTCATCTTCACCTAAGGAACAAACTAGGAATTTTATTGGGTTATTTTTGGAAAGAGAATTAAAGATGTAAGTGGACAGAAATAATTTAATTGCTAGCACCTCCAGACACCTGTAAAAGTATGCCTGAAAAATCTGCAATGTCATTGCAACCAGCCCTTTGCATGTTTTTTTTTCCCTTTTCCTAGAATTAAGGCAAACAAAACCAGTGTAAATAGGACCGTGTTTCATTGTGACATGTTGTTTCATCAGTGTCAAAATGTTCCTGGAGAATATGTCAATTTTGATGAAATTTTCATTGAAAAGGGGCTGAAACAAATCACTTCAGCTGTCTTGTTTTATTTCTGCTATGTCAAAACATTTTGTTTTGCTAAGGTAAAAACATATCACTTTGACTATACCATTTTGATTAACTGGTTTTTGTTATACATATATTAATTTTTTATATTGGATTAATATGAGATTTTAAATAGCACATTGTACTGAAGACTGAAGATTACATTACAGTGTTTTCACATTAACAGAATAAAATATTTTTATATAATTCAATGAAATATTTCAGCATCAGCAAATCAAAACAATTTTACAATACCAAAACATTTTGGTAGTTCCAAAAGCCTTATAAATTGGTGTAGCTTTCAGAAATGTGGCTATAATACAGTTTTATTTGAAGCCAAGAGAAAATAAATTTTTTAAAAGCTGCCTCCTGCCACTAGAAATCAGATGTATCAAGAGCAAGAGAATTCATCCTTAGAGATAGGCTCCCACCTGCCATTTAGCGTTGGGGTAATTAGGCAGGGAATATGTCATGCAGAAGATACTAAGTTCAGAAATCAGCAGTGGCGTGTCTGGATACATGCTGCTGTTTGTACATCTGGTCATCAGGTAGTAGAATAGGATCTCTGCTCCCCTCTACCCAGGTAAATGCCTACTAAGAAAAACAGTTGTTAAGAGTGAGCATAGGATTTCCTTTAGTGGGTTGGCTAGCCTATACTCTTTGATATGTTCTGCTTCCAGCTGTATCAAACACCTGTGCAAACAAGATATGGAAAGGAAATTGTTACAAATACTGATATAGCCGAAACCAGAAATAAACACAGGGGAATGATGACTGAAGGATACAGGGGAAAAAAAAGGAGAAAACAGTCATGTTCCTGTTGAGTTTTTTCCACTGGCTTTTTTCTTTTTCTCAGTTTACTTTGAAGATCTGAATAAGATATACTTCACTAGTATAAAATAATGATCTTTAAATAATAATGATAACTAAACACTACGGCTAAAGCCTAATGCCCTTAATCACAAACAAATACCAAGTCCTTGATTAGTTCTTGCACTGTTATATTTACTGCAGATCTACAGGTATATTTTGAGGTACACAAAGGGGTTTTAAAGGCAGAGAGGCACACTCCTTAAAAACACAGACTAAGGAAGCCTATCTGAGAGAGTCACTGTGTGGTCACCCTGTCTCCAAAGCTTTGTGTGAGCATTCACTTGTCAAAGCAAAATATAGAGAATACATCTTCAGTTTCTGTGTCATTGCTCAGGAATATTATAAAAGCCTCTAAAATGTGAAATATAGATATTTCTCAATGAATTGACAAATGTTCTGCAAAACCCAGAAAACAGTCTTTACAACAATGTTTTGTTTTTAAGGTTAATATTTTGCTTGTACATTTTATCAAGATTACATACTTAGGAAATATATGACCTATGTTCATAAATAAACCACTGTGGTAGTATGATGTAACTCTGTAATAGTATAAAGGGAATTCTCCTTGACCTCCAAAGATAGACAGCCTTGTGTCCTGAAACCTCAGAATGGTGATATTTTCTTTTGAGATATTTTCCTGGGTAATAGTCAGCACATGCTAATCTTGTGCATATGTCTGCAAAATCCTTTCTTCAAATTTACAAAGCTTTTTGCCTCACTGAGTGAAATAACACAGTGAAACTGCAAGTTGCATAATAAGCAGATTAATTTTACTGATTGCTGTGTTGGAAAATAATGCCCTTTTTTCCACTGTAAATCTGTTGCCTTTAAATGTCGTTGAGGACTCCCCTCACACATTTTGTCAATAGGCTGGGTTTCCAAACGTAGGGCATATTTATGTTCATGGATATTATCTTCTTACCTTCAACTCATGACTGAGACACCTTTGACCACTCACTGCCAACAATCATCATTAAATTGTTGTAAGACAGAATATGCTGCAAGAGGGAACTTCTGCAGTGGTTTTGCTGTCTGTCTGTCTCAGTTCTCTGTTGTGGCTTGAGAAGCCTATTACAGGAAAAACTTTACCTAACAGTGTATTTGCTTCCTTCTTTCGCCTGCTCTTTCCACTACAACAGAACTCTCTGCCTTATGATTCCTTAAGACACATGAGGAAAAAGAGAAAGTATGCCTTTAATGATGACGAACTCCCAAAAGATTAAATTTGAGATTCCATCAATGAGTGAATTTTATCAATTAAAAAAAAAAAGACGATAGAATACAATTCCACGGACCAGTCATGACTGCACTGCTGTTGACAAAAATCTGATTTCTATCAGGTGTGCAGAATTAAATAGCATCCCTACTCCTTCTACAAAAGGTAGATAACAGTGCCAAAAGTTAGGTATTAAGAAGTGTAGCAGAATGATTGCCTTATTCCGACTAACAACAGTGGAAAAACCCAAAACAATATAATGAGGAATTTGAGGTTAGGAATAATGAATGTATTTAGTTGCTTTCATAGTGGGCTCCTAAAAAAGATAATAGTCTTGAAAAAAGAAAGTTTCAAGTTTGCTAAGCTTCTTGTTTCTCCTCTTCCAGTGAGGAACAGCATGAGTAAGGTGGTGTTTCTGAGTTTTTTATCTTTAAGAGAGGAAGTCTTTAGTATAGCTGTAGCTGCGTAGCTGCTTAGAAAATAGAGCAGATACAGCAATCTGCTGTGGAAGGTAATTAAATATAAATGTCAGTGGATTTTAAAAGAAAGAAGAATCCAAAAACTACAAAAAAAAACCCTCCCAAATCAAAATGAAACACCAAAAATCCCAAACAAATAAAAAAACCCTAACAAGAAAATCAGACATCAAACCTAGACACTAGAAGAGTCCCTTTTAGGAGAAGAAAAGGTGGGGAGGCAGAGATGAGAAGGTGATAGAAGATCAGTACACTCAGCCTGAGGTGAGCTCAAGTTTTACTGACAACAGCACTTGTTTGAGTAAGTGTCCTGCTGGGCCTGGCTGAATGGAGTGGAGTGCTGCTGTGTGCAATAGATCCTTGCTTAGAGGAACTTGGAGAAGAATCTGATAAAATATGATGCTATAAAGCCAGCCTCTGAGCCTTTTTTGCAGGTTTCCAAAGCTCTTTACCTGGGCAAAGTGTTTCAGACATGCTGCAGTAGTGCCCTAGCTAAATCTAAGCCTTTGACCTGAGAGATCTCCTGGATTAACCACGCAGCTGAAGTGCCCTGCTAGGCAGGATTTTATTTTAGGTGCTCAAAGCTGAGGCTAACAAGGTCAGGAGGTGTGAGCTTATCGGGGATTAACACAGAATGCAGAGGCAAATTCTACAGTTAATTTTCTTTGCAAGTTGATGATATTAATAATGCAGGAGATGTACCCAAAGAGACGTAGCATTAGTATGAGAAAGCATTATTTGCTCAGAAAAGGGACTATCTGAGCAGTAAGGACAAACAAAGGGGAAGTGAGCTCCACTTGTGCTGAGCTTCCCCCTGCTTGCTGCTGTACCACCCTAAGGGAGGAGCAGGGCTGAGACTGAAAAAAAGTTCCACTGCCGCTGTTGAAAATCCTTCTCCATGTGCATAGAAAAGCATAAACTTTAATGCCTTTAGGCCTTTCTTGGCACTAAGTAGTTCACATGTCCTGCCATAACAAGGAACGTGGCATGTTTGCTCAGATTAGCAGTGCAGTGTCAGGGAAAAAGGCATAATACCAAACCCTGAGGGCTAGAGGTAAATGCGTGCTGCTCTCTGAGGAGATCTTTTTAACATGCTGTGGTATTTTAAAGAAGAAAGGCTAAAGATTCTGGTTTGTATTCTCTCTTTGTACAATGAGGATATAGTTAAAAGGAAGACCTGCCTAAAAGAGGAATGATGAGCTTGGTCACATGAGGGGCAGAGGCCTGAGCATTCCAGAGTCCAGGCTCTGCTAAAAGGACATCGGGCAATTTAGCATGATTTGCTGTACCAAGCTGCCTCCAGAAATCCCTGCTGCCCCTTCTGTATGAACGACAGTATGACTCATGAAATTACCCTTTCTTCAATTCTTTTGAACTCCTGTCTTCCTAACATCTCTTCCTTCATTCTCTTCCCTGTCCCTGTGCGTTTGGGTCTGATCTTGGCCCTTTGGCCCTGCCTAAATGACTATTTGCCAACTCTTTCCTTTGGAGAGTGGAGCATGTTACAGCTATGAGCATGGTACCTCACTGCTTTATAAAGTACAAATTAAGCCTTTCTGGATGAGAAAAATAAATTTGAATCAGATGAGGTTCAGTGCATGGCTGGTTTTCTTGTAGCCATTTTTTTATTAATGGTGTCGTGACAAAGGAAGACCCTGTGAGCATTCTGCCAAAGCCACATGAACACGTATTATGAAACTTTTATGGCTAGGAAATCTTCCTTGAATGAGTCAGGTTCTTCATATGACTGACAAATTAATAGAGCTCTACGCAGTTTTCAGGTTTTATGGAAAGTTCTTCATACTGAATGTATAAAAATCAATTAAGAATGAGAGAAAAAAGAGAAAATCCCCTGAAATACCTAACTGGATTCAAAATTTGGAGATGGGGAAAAAAAAGCTTCAGTCCTACAGACTAGGACATTGTTGAATACCTTAATATGGGTCATTATCTGGAAGTACATTAAATCAGAAAAAGGAATGGTAGACACCCACAGAAATCTTGAGGCCCTACCGCATGGTCCATCCACTGATTGTCAGTCTTGACCCACATCTAGATTAGCTCTAGGCAATACCTTACATGCTTCAGGATAATAGCAACTGGAAGATGAACAGCCTGCTTGAAAGGGTATGTCCCTGTCCTTTGCTTTGGCCTCTGTTGTCAGTAGGAGTTGGCAGCTACATTTTCCGGGAGAAATCTTAGCAATTGATACTCCCTTGTGCTACAAACTCAACTGCCTTGGTGTTGCCCATGTGTTCTCTATAATTTAAGATGGAACTGCTTGGAAGAAACAAGTACTCCTCCAAACTTTGCAGTTCTCTTCTGCTTGTAGAAAGAGCAAGTGTGTTAACAAGTGCAGTTGCTGTTGGGTTTGAGGGGTTCTAACAAAATAACCCTAAGAATGAGCTTCTCTCAACCCATGATCCACATTCAAACCAGCTGTGGAGAAAACTGTTCTGTCACAGTGAATGGAACATTTTCCACTTTTGTTGATATCTCTCTGTCAGTGTTTTATTTACAATGCTTATCCAATACAGAATTATTTTCCTTTGAAATGTTACAATTCACTTCACTGAGGCATTCTTTCTGGATTCTTGTGCATGACAGAATCAGTAATTTTTGCCTTCTTTTGAGAATAAGAACCCAAGTGCTGTAAATAGCCATAAAATTTCTCCTTTTACTAAAAAGCATGAGATGTCTGCACTGAAAAATGTGAGCAAAACATGCAGTGTACAATAATTCTGCACAATCAGGTAGGGAGGAAAAATAATTCCTTGCCTTGCCTGTATGTAGACACACGGTACAATGTTGCATCTTCAGCAGCCTGAAACAAATGAATACTCAATATGACCTGAAAGCTGGTGACAGGAAGAAAGCCTCCAGAAAGGGTAGTTAATCTTTGGCTTCTGTTAAGAGTAAGTCACTTTCAGGCAGAGGGATGGATTCTGCTCTCTAGTCCCTGTGGTAGGAGCCCTGACAGTCTAGGACCACAATGCTGTGACTTAGCTCTTCAAATATAGCATAACTTCACCCCACAAAAAGAAAAGCAGAAAAAGTCAATACAGGAATGGTTAGGGAGAGTGGGAGATGGATTTCTTAGCAAGTAAACTGAAAAAATTTCCGTGTCTGGCTGACCACACACACTTGCACCTTAAATAGCTAAGGGGAGTGAACCAAATCCAAGTCTCACGGCTTTATAGCGAGTGATGGCACACGAGGATGAGTCCAAACCTTTTGTTTTCCTTTCATGCTTCACAAGGGTTTCTTCTAAAGATGAGCACCTACAGAATCAGCTGGGGTTGGGAAGGACACACATTGCAATGAATCCGGGTGGCATTTGTAATTAATGGCAAGCAGCAAGATGTGAAAGAAGATAAGAAACTAATGAAAATGTCAATCAAATATTTCAGCTGTAGCAAAGGTAGGCTGATGAGGAATTTTATTTCTTTATTTATTTTTAAATTTGGGTTCAGACTGATTCTTCTTTGCCAAGCTGTAGTCTTGCTTTTATGCTAAACAGACAAGGAAAGAGAAGTATTAGTACAAGGAAACCCTGGTGTTTTTGCAGCAAAACAGTTTGTGATTTCTCAGATTTGATGAAAGTGATACTTTTTTCCTTCTTTTGACAATGTCTTTTCTGATTAGAGCCTAGCAACATGGTAATGGCCTTTACAAGCTGATGCAGATGTTAAACAAAAATAAAAGTTGAGAATGTCAAAGAGGAAGGGTGAACGACAGGTAACAAGACGAGTGATGGGCAAAAAATGCTCAACAAACTGGCCTCTGGGCATAAACTTGCCTTTAAAATGATGGCTTAAAAAGAAGTAGACATGGAAAATCCTGATGCTTTTCTCCAAAATAATTCACACAATGTAACCCAGAAAAATATAGAAATACATAGCAGCAAATTATTTATTTCCTAAGAGGTTGCACTTGGAAAAAAGAAAAGTGTGGGAAAAAGCAAAGATAATTGAGCAATATTGACTTAATATTGAATCCAGCACAGAAAGTTGGGCTATTTTGGTTTCTTTTTTAATTTGAAAAAGTGTGGCCATCTATATATGTTTGTTTGGCATAGTTACTTTTTCTGAGGGATGAGTCCAGTGTACAAGAATTTAAATATCTACTTTTCATGTCATTATCTATTTCTCTACTCATCAGGATCTGGCATTGTAAAGCTGCAGTAAGCAACATGTCTAGCACCTCTGTCAGGTGCAGCTCTGCTCCCCCATCTTCCTGGAAAATTATATATATCAATCAGGAACATCCTCACCATTTTCAATTCTATCTCTAGCATAAATGGAAGTATATGTTATTCAGTCCTCTCAATACTGTATTTTTAAGTTTTCTATAACAAAGCTTCAGTTCCCTGGAGTATTTTGAGACCTTCATGAGGGAGGGTTGCTCTTTCTGCATCTTCACCTGGGAAACAGTCTCTGCTTAACTCCCTAGTTGTCTGCTCTCAAATATCTGCATTCATTGCAGCAATAACAAAGGTTTGCCTTTCTACTCAAGGAATTGAAAGCATCTTAAAACATACATGGGTAAACTTCATTAGCCTTTTTTAAGGGAGAAATTTATTATCTCTGTCAGAGAGAAGTGAAGTAGAGTCATGACATTTTGGGAAGCACATTTTCTTCCTTTAGGAGGCAATAGGCATCCTACGCTTCCCAACAAGTCACTAATGCCTAGTACTGGAATTAGCTGATGGTAAGGCAACTGTGCTCTTTGACAACTGAAATATCAGGTTAACTTACATTTTAAAATACCAGGGATATTTTGAGCTAATTTTCCATTCAATCACATCCTTTACAGATAAAGTATTCGCAGCAATCGACTTCCTTCAGATAAAACAGGTTCCAAAATTAATGTATCCCTGTTAACTGTGCACAGGTACCAGTTGTACTGTTCACTATTTATTTTGTACATGCAGAAAGTTGATGAAAATGATGCTACTTTTATTATGAAAGCTTCAAAAGTCTGAGTCTTAAACACAGGAAAACAAAGCTGAGATGAAATTACTTTGCCTGATTCTTCACTCCCTTGCGCAGGTGCAGCCTCATTGACATCTGTGGTATTGCAGAGACATACAGCTGCTGTGAGGCAAGGGGAAGGCACAACCTGATTTAGAGCTGACATCTCCTGTCACAAGTCATGTCTTCCGAGCAAGATGCAACAGAGACAGTAAACATTGCCTAAAACTAGCTTGCCATAATTTCCTTCACTTTCTTTTGCTCAGCTGCCTGAAATTGATGATATTTTTTATCTTTCATCCAGAAGTCACAGACATTTCAATACCTCAATTAGTAGGGTGGTGGGATTTGTTTCCATTGCAGCTGGTGCTCCAGTGAATTTGACTGCAGGTAACTTGACGGCCAGCTTTGCTCTGAACTGTATGTCATTCATAACAGCAAGTGACAATCTTGCCATTACAAGAACTTGATAAATTGATCAGGCTTCAAAATAAGTCAGTTTCACCTGCTACACAAAATAGACAGGCTTTTTGGTCTAAATCCCTAGGCTCAAACATTTCTGAAAGAGATCTCAAAGCACATGAGACACCAAGCACACCAGACAGGTCAATGCTTTTGAGGGAGAAGACATTTACAGTCCCGAGGAAAGAAGGGTGCAAAGGTGTGGAGTGGTGGCTTTCCCCTGCTCTTCAGGGCTATATTTGACCTGGTTTTTTTGTGCTGCTTTTAACAAAAATCAATCCTCACCATGCCAAAGCATCCTGTCTTAAATAACTAATTGTACCTCACTGCCATGTGCAATGCTCACATCAGGGAGACTTATCAGGATATGTAGTTTTCTTGAGGAGCTCTAGGGTGGTTTCATCTGAGTTTGGATTAAGATGCTGTACAGTAAAAATGAGTGGAATGGGCCATTTCCGTGTGCAGTATTCTGTGTTTAGTATGTGGTAGGGAGATGCCTCTCTATGGATGAACCTTGGTGGGCTTAGAGTCTATGGGATGACCTTGTTCTCTGCTGCAGTGCTAGAAAGGACTGATTAGCACAGTATGTCTGATATAACAGTATGTCTGATAATGTCATCATCATCAGACATACTGTTACAGGTACTTTTGTTGGCTTTGGGACTTTTTCTGCTTTTTTGTTAAAAAAGAGAAATCAGAATTTTTCTTGAAAATTACTTATTAAAATAGTTTTAGAGGATCAGTTATAATTATGCAAATAAATATTCAGATACTTTTATGTAACTATGTCTTTTCTTATTTCACTCTAACCATATCAAGTAAATGATTGCACTTCTCACCAAGAAACACAACTCCACTGGTAAGAATTCTAGGAGTCCTTCAGGCTTTGTTCTGATTTTACAGTCATTTTGTGAGGTTTGATATTTAGAAAGTGACAGCGATTTCTGTTCCATTTTAGACCAGGGAAAAGAGTGCAATTTCATTTGTACATCTAAAAGATTGCTCTATGACTCCAATCCAGTCATACTCAGCTTCTTTTAGAGGCTATTGAGACAAATAGATACTTCCAAATCGCGAGTCAGGTGCCTGCTGCAGAATGTCTGAAGCCAAATCGGCACCTCAGGCTTATGCTAGCACAGCTGTGTAGATCTGGGCTGAAGGGAAGAGAAATCCCAGGCAGATTTAGCTATACTAACATTCATCCTACTGTTGATCTAGTTATCTCAGCAAACCCTGGTTTTTCTCCTAGCACAATAGGCAGCTGTACTGTTACAAAGGTATGTGCCCTTTTGCAGGAACTTTTTTCCTCGTGCTAAAAGTAATGCACTCTTGGGGCTGGCTTTGAAACAGCAATACAGCTTACTAAAAGGACATCACAAAACTGTAAGTAAGGGAAACCTTGATTCCTCCAGGCAGTGCTATTTTTTATGGCTTTTTTTCTCTTTCTACTCTTTTTGGCTTTTGTTTCTGAGATGAAGAGAACTGGATTAATATGGGGAAAAATTGATTAGAAGCATCTGGAGAAAGTAGCACTCAGCTTTTTCCATACCTGTAGCAATTGGTATCTGCTCTTGTAGAACATTTGCATGAGAAATATATTTACATGGAGTACAACTGACATTTCTTTCCATTTGCAAAGAAATGTGTATTGATGATGTTTTTTCATTAAAAATACATCAGATATTTATGAGAAACATAAGAATTTGTTAAACATCTATGATAGCTTTCAAATAATTTGTGAATGCTTATAATCGGTAAGATTTTAAAATCTTAATAGAAATATTAACATAAAATAGTATTCTCCCCTTTGATCATCTCTCAGAAAAAAAAAAATTCAAATACATAACAGAAATATATTTCTAGCAGAAGCGTAAGGTACAATACCTGAAAACACTGAATTATCAGGGAACGGAAAAAATTCCATAGGATTTATGTAGTACAGGAGATGACCAATATACATTGTTTAAAACAATGAATAATTTGTAACAAATACGTAAGCTGAATTTTTTTCATTAGAACTCATCTTCGAAACACATGTGAACATTGAAACACAGAATGGGAAAGGACCTCAAGAGACCAAAATGCCTCTTTGCTTTATTTCGTGGTAATTATACTATGAACACACCTACTGGATATTTGTACAATCTATTCTTACAAAACTCCAGGGAAATATCTCTTGCAGCAATCCCTGCAGAGTCTATTCCCATGCCTCACCCTGGTTTTGATTTTTCTTAATATTTAACTGGGAGAATCAGAATTTTAAACCAAATAAGATTCCTACAAATTCCTCTTTTGTTTTCTATCCTTATTGGCTCTAGAAGAGCTATTGATTTTCCTTTTTATACAAACCAGTTGTGAAATGGAAGGCTGTTACCATGCCTCCCATTAGCCTTTTCTTTCTTAGCCTGAACACTTTCATTTCCATTCGTCTTTCCTGTAGGTTGCATCTGTTCATCCTCTTATCTTTCTTGATGCTTTTCTCTTTATAGCAGTTTCCGTTTGTCTTTCTCAATACAAGCCCTCCAAAACCAGAGGTAATCACTTGTGCCTTGGTACCAGCACGAGCTGAACTGGGACAATGATTGTGGTTTCTTCTGCCCAGAGCTCCTGTGTAATACTGTCTGGTGTGAGACCTTCCCTTTCTGCAACAGCATCCTCCTAATTTTAGTACATGGAGTTTGTGGTGTGCTGTACTCACTGGTCCTCCTCCGTGCAGTCAGGTTAGTCCTTTGTACACTCAGTTTTCTTTGGGTTTGTGCCTATTGAACTTCATCTTACAGGTTTCAGAGTGAGATCCCACATTTTCAATATGCTTTATTTTCAATCCTGTCTTCCAAAGAGCTTGCAATCTTGTCTAGCTTGCTTTTTACACTTTTAAAAAAACCCCAAACCAAACCAACTTTTTTCTGTTTAATTAAAATCATGAATAAAACCAAAGCCAGGCCAAATACCTGTGCTTTAATGCTTAAGAATCCTCTCCCGTTTGACCAGGAGTCAACTATTCTAACTGTAGTTTTGCATCCATTTGAGAATACATTTCCCTGGTTTGCTTATGAGGCTGTTTTCTAACATTGAGGAACTGGGAATGGCCTAAGAGTTTGGTCTGACAGGAGGGTCATGACAATAGACTCACTTGAGAGTTGGTGGCTTCTTTGGACTTTGGAGATTTGCTTTTGCGATATACTTGTTTCCATTTGACAGTGCAAGGTCATCAGGACTTGCTTGTGTTTTTATAGCAGGTCTGGGTCTGTTGCTAAAACCAGTGATTTTTTTCCATTGGTTAAGTTTAGGTTCAGTTTGTTTTTGTGAGTCTGGTTTGACTTTATCTGATGGATTCTACAAATCCTAGAGAACAATATATTTTCAAAAGTAATCAGGTATACACTTAGTGAAAAAAATCAAAACAAGCAAACAAACCAACACCCCCCGAAATTTTAATTTGAGGAAAAGAGACTTATCATAACTTTGAAACATATTAGGTAGACTTATTGCTTACTATTAGAGTATTTTAC
Organism: Machaerirhynchus nigripectus; assembly: GCA_013397975.1. Lineage (NCBI taxonomy): Eukaryota > Metazoa > Chordata > Aves > Passeriformes > Dicruridae > Machaerirhynchus > Machaerirhynchus nigripectus. The sequence continues at coordinate 1,173,274 of VZRQ01006447.1, read as the reverse complement.
ACCTATTGTTGCTCCTAGCTGCTTTGACATGTAACACAAGGACCCAACATGTGTGAGGCTTCACTGTGTCTCAGAAATAAAACTTTCATATATTGAAAACATGTATCATGTATTGCTGGTATTGTAAAACTCTTCCATTTGTCTCGAGAATCAGAACTGGCAACTGAAAAGGATAAATTCATCCTGGATTCAGCATGGATTTCAAATCACTATTCTTTTCTAATCATCCTTTTANCTTTGACATGTAACACAAGGACCCAACATGTGTGAGGCTTCACTGTGTCTCAGAAATAAAACTTTCATATATTGAAAACATGTATCATGTATTGCTGGTATTGTAAAACTCTTCCATTTGTCTCAGAAAAAAAAACTGGCAACTGAATCCTGGATTCAGCATGGATTTCAAATCACTATTCTTTTCTAATCATCCTTTTAAAAAATATTATTTGATTTTCTGAGGCTGAGCCATAAATATAGTTTTATCTGGTGCTGGGATATTTTATGCAGGCAAGTTCAGCCCATGTGCGAGAACATTTAGCAATGGATTTGCATAAATGAGCTTGCCTCCAGGCCCACTCTCTATCTCCACAGTCATTCTTCCTGTTTCTGCTCATTATCTCAAATTTTCAGCAAGTCTTCGAAATTCTGCCCGGCATGCTCTAAAAGTCTTGTGGGATTGAAGGTTTCCTTGAGAAGTAAGAAACGTGGGAAGACGAAAAAGAAGTTTTCTGGTATGCTGGAAAGCTGGGGAAGAACATGCAAGATCTGAAAGAGATGGTAGAACTAGATCCCTGCAGGGCATGTGGAGATAGGGAGTGGGTGAGACCAACTCTTCCCCTCTGCTGGGACTGTTTAAAAGCACCTCTCCTTTCTGTGCCCTTACAGCAATCCCTGAGCCATCTCTGCAAGCGTGGGCATGCCCGCTCTGAATGAAGCCAAAGCTGTACAGAAATGTCATCTCCGGTATCAGTATGAGTGTCCTAACACAGTTCCAGAGTCTGGCTCCAGGGGAGAGCTTGTTGGGTGCTCACTTGAAGATCGTAGCCCTACACTATCTTGTACAGCAAGGGCGTGCTGCCAGGAGGGCTATGTGCTGCAGGACAGAAAGAGTGCTGTGGGAGCCTCTGGGAGCAGAGCAAGGGAATATGTTGAGAGGAGAGCATGCAAGGCAGAGAAAAGAAAGGCACTCACAGTGTGGGTGTATACTGCAGACCCATTCTCACCATCTTTTCCTGCAGGCTTTTATTAATTCTTTTAAATTCCACTGAAATTTAATACCCATATGGGGGTCATTCACACTTGTGCACTGACTAGGTGTGTTGCAAAAGGAAGAGAAGTTGTTCATTTTATTTCTTCATATAGATTTATTTTAAAAGCATTTGCCCACTCTACTTTAAATATAGAAGTCTATTAGTATCACACTGCCTGATGTCAATTACAAATATAACTGTCTATTAGCATTGCATTACCTGATGTATATATGTGGATGCATTTATAAAAGTGTGTGCTTGTGTATATGTATCCATACAGATCTTCATGCCTCTCTCTCAACAGTCTTGTGATACGCACTGCATTGTTATAAAAAGATTTTATACTTTTTTAGAAAAAAGTTATCATGTAAATCCAGGATTTTATTATTCCTCTTTTAAAGTAAACAATGTGAAATAGATGTTTACATTTCAGAGATATGCCTTGAAATCTGCAGAACTGAAGGGAGCAGGGGAGAAATTTCTGCTCCCAACTCCACCCTGCTTTAAAAGGTGTTACACTCTTAAAACTCTTTCTAAGGTGTCATGTGATAGGAGTACACACAGACACACTTCTACAAAGTCAATAGATCCCATATCAAACAAGCCATGCTGTCCATAGGGTAGAGTGCACATAAACCACGTATTAAATAACTGCAGGTAGCTAGTGTGAACAAGATATTTTAAAAATGAGTCTCTATGGATCAGAAGAATAAATTCTTAGGATTTATTTTATTGTTGTGAAATTTGTTTAATTGTTGTGAAATCTACTTGTTTATATTCTCCAGCACAGAAGGATGTCATTTGTTGTGATCCAGCGGTACTGACTAGACCCTAATATGTTGGAAAAAAATGTGGTTTATGCCACTAAAGTAAATCAGAGGCTTCTGCAGCAGCTAGAAACTAACACCTGAAGCTATCTGAGCTGCACAATTCTCTGTTGCTTGTAGGACTGATTCCTCTCCTCACAGTGGGAACATGAACACTCAATATGCATTGCGCATCAAGTAATTTTCCTGTTTAGCTTCTCTAACTGTTGCATCACATTTTTTATTTTCCTCTCTTTGTAATTTAGTCTAAATAAGGGCTCTGGTATTAAATTAATTTCTTTGAGAGAAAAATAAACCCTGCAAAATCAGAAACATGCACTGCCCTCTGTCTAATCAATTTTATAACATTTTTTTTATCAGCTTATCCCCTTGAATGAAATTATAATTTTCAGATGAGAGACATATTAGAGTCTAGGTTGTTAAACCTGCTAAAACTTGTCTCATAGCAGGACTGAGTGGGATATTCATACGTGCATTTGTCTCCTTGGTTGTACTAATGCAATGTGGTTTTATTTTTTTTCCTAAGTGTTTTCCTGAGAGGTCCTTATGAATGATGCAGACAAAGAAGATTTTTTTTTTTAAATCTCTTTTTGCTGCAAGGAAAGGCTACCTACAGCTGGACACAGCTGTGAGAACAGGCATTTATGCCATACTGAGAATAGAAACCTGTCCCTATGGGATAGTTCTTTCCAAGGCTCCTGTGATGAGGAGAGCTTGTGAGGTCCAGGAAAGCAAGCACAGAAAACATTAATGTGTGTGAAATTACCAGGTAAAGCAGAGACATCAATCACTGTTCTATTTCTCATAAGGCTTCTCAGATGTGGTAACTCACAAGCATCCCTTGATGTTTATATGAATCCAAATCATCATTGCTGATACACAGCTATACACATGAATTACTATCAATAATATTTTATTCTCTATAAAATGTAGCAGCACAGAATTTAATTAGCTCATTGTGTTATATGGACTGTTCTTCTTCTTTCTTAATTATTGCAAGTTTGTGACTGACACACAGTCTAGGGCATGGGGAAATCTGGTCTCAGGGTGAGGTCTACTCACTTTACAGAGAGATGCTGATGAGAATTTTCTGGTAAGCAGGGTAGAGAAAAACAGATGAATGGCAAAAGAGCTTTGTTCACAATACAATTAAAGCTGTAATTGTTCTATAATTGATGATCTTTGGTCCTTGAAAAACTGAGTGCAGAGAAAAAGAGCATTATGGGAACACAATGAATGGTCTCCATAAACACAGAGGAACTACATAAGTGGAAAAGCTTTTAAAACACCCCTGTAACTGTACAGGTTATGCCCAGGTGTTACTGAGCTTCAAAGAAGGAGATGGACTCATCTGGATAGTATCACAGAGATTTTTTCAAGCAATTCTTTGCATCCTGTTTTAATAAGAGTGGATTATCCTCTTCTTTTTCTCTATAGCTGAATGTTTTTGTTCTCAGTCTTTAAATATCTGAATTTTTCATAACCCTCCATGGATCTCACTCTCACTGAAGCCCAGTACTAGGACCTGTTACTATCTCCAACATTTTCTCCCTTGAAAAGCACAGTTAAAAAAACCCCAGGCAATGTACTTAATGTCCCCCAGTGACTCAGTGACTGAGTCAGGTAAATGATTCCTTACAGGTATGCATGTGTGTGAACTTTCCCTGCACAACATATTTGTGTCATGGACTGGACTCACAGTTTTTGGTTTTGTTTTTGGTTTTGTTTCTGCAGTGACAGATTTTTGCCTTAGGTATTTTACCACAGCTGCTGGTGATGAGAAAAATAAATCCACCTGGCTCAGCTATTCACCAGCATTTTTTTTTGTGCCTCTCTTTAATGTGGGGCAGCTGTGCTGCCTTGTTCTCTGCAGCTGACTGTCCTCCTCTGCCCACCTTATAAAATGTGGAAAAATAGCCCTTCCCCCAGCCAGCTGCCTGGCTGAGGAAATGCTTTAAAGGGCAAAATTGTAGCTCCTTCAAACAGTGATTCACAGAAGAACTTGAGCTTTGATTTATAATTAGAGCTCTGAAAACCTTTCATTGCAAAGCTGGGAAGAGCTAGGGAAAAAGCTGTCCTCACCTGTTTTCTACCTCACTTCATTATAAATCTGGTTCATGTCTGTCCTCTGCCTCTGTGTTTGCCAAGGTTTTGATGGTACTGGTATGAAACATTTTCAAAGGGAAATTTTAAGGCAAACGGAAACGGGAAATATCTTCTTTCCCCATATTTCTGGACAGGGAGTTTTGCTTCCTTTGAAATTATTGGGATGTTGACTTTCTGTGTGACTTTGAAACAGGGCAAAGCTTGTTCTCACTTTTGACTTCTCCCTTTTCTCACTCCCTCTCCTGCAATAACAACAAATGTTATTTCTCCATTTCACAACCCTGGTGACTTTGGGAGTTTCACATGGATATGGGCTGAATGACAGTCTGTTCACAAGACAGTCACCTGTGTTTTTGCTCATGAGATGCTCTTTTGCAGAACATGATGCTTCTACCCAGACCAGGAGAGAAAAAATCCCACTGCTGTGAAAACACTTGAGTTCCCTCTTGGCTTCACTCCCTTGAAAGACAGAGCTCCACCCTGAGTAAAAGCTCACATGTTAAGGATACTTTTTTTTTTTTTTAATAAAAGGATGAGCATGAGTTTGAATTCTCTCTCCTTATAAATTTTTGTATATCTTGATATTTGTTTTCTGTTTTTCTCCTCATGGTCTCTGACACCTCCTTTCTCCCTCTCTTCTCTTGCTCTCTCCTTGTGGTAGCCCTGCCCCAAAATAGGTCTTAGGCTCCTCAGTATGGCTTTTCTCCTCTGAAAAAAAGAATCTCTTCTCAAATCTCATGCGAAAAATGGTTGCAGAAACGTGTAATCTCTCAACATTCAGGGGTAGGAGCTGTGAGGAGAACCTTGGATTTGAAAGGAAATGAATGTATTAGTTCTGTGTCAGTTTGAATCAGTGATGCTGTCTATGCCTGCGTGCCTATGCATAGATTGAAAGCTCTAAAGCTTGCTTTCAATGCCTGAGCCCCCTGAATTTGTACTTGTCGCATACGCTGTGTATGCCAGGCACTTTGTCAAGCCTCTCCACAAGAGCTGATTTTCTAGTGCTAGCACTGATCCTTTGCCATGGTGTCATGTACAATGCTCAGCTCAACTAACCCTGTTGAGAAGGAAAAGAATTCTACACAGCTAGTATAACTCCATCAAGTTTTTTGTATTGCTTCTAGTAATTAGTTCTGAAGTTTTGGAGGCTAGTATTTGTGATTAATACACACACATAAAATGTATCATCTCTTCTGCTAGTAGCTGAATTTCTTTTTTCCCCTTTTTTTTAGTTAAATTGTGTGGCTGGATGTCATGGGTAATATTCAGGTATGATAGGGTATTGCTTTAGTTTAGTACTTTGAGAAGCTTAAGAGGGCAGCAGTTTCTCATTTTATGTCATGTTCCATGCATAGTTATTCTGGAATAATAAGAATGAGTGATGTGATTTTGATCATTTATCCAAGACTTCATGGCACATGGAAACAAAGTTTTGCAAGTAGGTACTGTATTTTGAGTCAGCTTTTAGTATGCAGGTGACAAGAAAACATTTTTCAATAGTTTTAATTAGAGATGGAATAAAAATCAGCCAGAAAACCTTGTGTGCATATAAAACTGGACAACAAAAACAAGGAAAGAATGAGGAGAAAGATGCTTCCTTGTGGAGTCATCAAGTATAGGTGGCACCTGCCTGTGGTCTACAGCTAAGACATCATTACTACTGTATAATGTTATGTAAAGACTCTGGACATCAGTGGTCAAATATTCCAAACCTGAAACTCAAGTTTTAAGGGATAATGTTGCCTGCAAATACAGGGGTTAATCCTTTTATGGACAGAAAAGTGGTTTAAACTGACAGTAGGGCAAACTTGTCATGATTTCTAAGGGCAAGCAGTGAGGACAGAAGGATCCAGTAGTTTTCAGAGTACAGTACATGGGATATAGCAAGGTCTGAGAACTGTGATGGATCTGGAAGGCTGAGAGGAAAAGGAGGAGGGCTTCTTTCTATCCCTACCACCATGCAGATAAGGGCACTGGACATGGCAGTGTGTGTTAGCCTTTCTTTGAAATCAAGGATGCAGGTTTCCAAGGGGTAAGTTGGGGATTCAAAGTTTTGCTTTCTAGATGGAAACGCTGAGTGTGGCTTCATCAATCACATGATAGGCATATCAGGTTTATTAACTTGTTTCCAAAAGTGATCACTAATGGACAAAGTAGAACAAAGTGATAAAGTGGACTTGATTGGCTGGGCATAAAATACATGTGGATAGACCATTAAAATATTTTTCTCTGGCTAAATGTGTGCAACATTTTTATAACAGATATCCAGTCCACATACAATGCAAATGTCAACTTCCATGCCCTACAAAAGTAAAACAACATCCAATTCACTGTTTGGTACATGGAGCATTTCATAAATGTCCATAAGGATCTGGATTTGTGATTTGTCTTCTCAGAAGCTGGAAAATGAAGGCATGTCCAGTAGCTGAAATAAAAAAGGTGTTCTCTATGAAACTGTCTTTCCTGTAGTTCTACCAGAGTCTCATGAATTGATTTTGAAGGTTAAAATTTGACTACCTTATTCTTCAAGAAAGATCTAAATAGGAAGGTTTTCTGATAGTTTACAAAGAAAGAAAGGAAAAAAAAGAGATGGGACTTGTTTGGAAGGCTGGAGCAGATTATCAGCGTCTTAATGGCATCATCAATCGTCATCATCATCACCATCATAATCATCATCTTCACAAAAAACCTTTATCACCTCTTCACCCTACCTTTCTGCTGAATTACTGAAACAGCTCACTATACATTGACTACTATTTCTTCAACTTCTGATTTAACTGTCCTCATAATCTGGTGTAACCCACATATTATGAATATTGATATCCCACATCTTTTAGAATATGTAACCCTTCAGCATCCACAAAATAAACTCCTTGTATACTGTTTACCCTGACAACATCAAAAGATGGATATAGAGTTAGGTTTCACAAAGGCTTCAACTTGACTTACGAGCATATTAAAATACCTAAACCCCTGTCCAATAAAACGGAACCAGTAAAAAGTAAATTTTATACTTTCAAGCAAATCTGAGCAATAGGTAGGTTTAGGGGGAAACAGTGGACAGCAAGAGGCTTTTATGAAGGCAAAAATCAATTCCCAGTGACACTGTTCCCCTTTCCCTCTTTGGAACAGACTGCATTGCCATCACTGTCAGCTGTCACAGCAAAGACTGTCCTACGAGCTGTAACATCTCCCATGTGCATATCACTAATTATCTGCAGCAGGGAAGCATGTTCAGATTTTAACTACGCAAAATAACAACCTAAGCGTATGGATTATGACATGAGACAAATTTTAATGTCTTGGAACCATAAAGTGTTGGTAGCTGTGGCATTCCCCAGACTACAAAAAGAACAAGGTGAATGTTTTGCAGAGTCAATGTTTCTTATGAATTCCAGGTATCCCAGGGGCTTTGGAAAGGGAGAATAAGATTTACTGCAGCTCCTTGAACTAACCACAAACTCTGGACATTGCTGGTGTTCCACTTAAGTGTGTAAACACTGCATAGATTTTCTGCATGTGAGTGGATTCCTAATGAAGTGTGCTCCATGGGAAACAGACATAATTAAACCCTATTTGCAGATGAGGGAAGAGAAGCATTAAAGGATGAAATGACTCATCCAAACTCAAAGTGATACATAAGAAAACTGGTAGATACACCAAAAATCCCCCTATGCTTTTTTTCTACAATCACAGAATTGCAGGGTGGTGGAATTTGGAAGGGACCTTTGGAGGTCATCTGGTCTAGCCGGTCTACTCAAGCAGGGCCACCCACAGCAGGCTCCTTAGGACCTTGCCCAGATGGTTTTTCAGTATCCCCAGGGATGGAGACTACAATGTCTCTGAGAAACCCATGGCAATGCTCAGTTTTCCCTACAGTACAAAAGGTTTTCCATATGTTTAGATGGATCTTCCTTCTGTCCTACCTATTATTTTTTTCCATTCACCTCTTGTCAGGAAAAGTTCCAGAGAGACTGATAAACACTGGGGCTCTTTGATACCTTCACAAAATAGGAATAAATGCAATGGCAACTTGTTACTTTCCCCCATGGAAGGAAGATGACCTGACAGTTCTCCACGCTGGTAAGGCCAGTGAAGACATGCAATAGGAGATTTTACCATCATAAATTATAAAATCTTGATCTACTTCCCACTCTACTGTCTGTGCTGTTAATCAAGGCCTGGTCAGTATAAAGAAAAACTGTACTTCCACACTGTATACATCTGAATTAATTGAGCAGGTCTCTAGCCACCTTTTCCTTCTCATCAACATAATTTCATTTTATTTTTCAATAATTATTCATAAAATCACATTGCTTTTTCTCAATACATCACTGCAAATCTTTTAAACCTACTAAAATCCTTCACAGCTCTTATTGCCCCTCACCTTGACTGGTGTCATTTTTGTTGGTACTTTTGTCTTGGTCCATATCAGGAATGCAACATGCTGCTGTGAGAATCATCTTAATCGTTCCTTAACAGTTCTGTATGAATTTCTTCTTCATGTTGTTCAGTGACATAAGTTCCTGTTATATCTGAGATACCAAGAGAGAGGGATAAGGGGAGCAGGAATCTGGTGCAATATTTAGAGTTGCAAAACACACAGACTCTGCCTTCTGGCTCTCCAGAGTACGGTCCTACTCAAATGCCAGCTCTCACCCACTCCTCTTCTTGCTTGAACTCTACTATTTACTCATTGCTTCACACCTTATTTAATGAACTGAGCCTCTGTTCTCTGGTGTACATAATGAAAATGATTACCTCTAAAATCTATTTCAAAAAAAATTAAGACTTTTACTATATATTCTGTCATCTCTTTGCTTGTTTCTCCCCTTTACTTCCCCCACCTTTTTCCTCAGTGATGACTCAGCTGGTGAGAGCACCCTGAAGGGATGCATAAAATGGCTTTCAAGAACTCAACCTAGTGAAAGCATTCTGTAAATATCTGGATTTGGCTTTAGACATACTTGATCCCAGCATGAGCCAGTGGGAGGAGAGACGAAAAGGAAGCAAGTTTCTTTGCTGTTCCTGAGCTAAGAAAGCCATAGAAAATCTCTTTGTTCAAGTGGAGGGAAAATTCCTATATGGTAGGGAAAACATGGGAATATCATGCCATGCTCTATAGTCAACATGCAGGCATGGGGATGTTAGGGGTTAGAGGGGAGTGAGAAAATCTTCTAAAATTGTTTCTGGGGACTGAGAGAGGAATGTGGAGGCAGTCTGACTCTACCTTTCTAACGTATTGTTGCATGAACTGTACACTAGAAGTGATCTATGGACCTGAAGGAAGTTCCTTGTTGGAGACACAGGGGAATACCACTGGTTAGAGATCAGTTTTTAACAGTGACCTCGCCTCTGGAGACAGTGTCAAAAGAAGTTGGTGACTAGGAGATATTTTTGTGAACAACTGAATAGACAAGGTAAGCACTTGCCAACAGGAAGAGGAAGGATGAGACAGTGAGGTACAGTATGTTTTCTGTCCTCACTGGGTCAATCAAAATTTGATACCTCAGTTTCCTCCTTTTATTAAAATTACAATAGTGAGCTTTCCTTTACATTTTGAAGAACAAGATCTACAGATTAAAAGAGCTATTATTTTTGTTAGGCATTCATAAGATAGGGTTCTTCTTCAAATATATTTTCATGCACATTTCTTTTATTAGTTCTCTTTTTTAATATTTTTTTCTTAAGTATCTTTTCCTCTTATCCCTTTTGTTCCTCCTAAGGTCTTAGATGGCAGCATTTTTCATTACATTCCCTGCTTTTTTAATCTCTTTGTCTCCATTTATGTAAATTTGGCATGCGAACATGGAGTTATGAAAATCCTTGGAGCCTGCTTTAAAGTCTCATGAAGGTCTAATTAAATATTGCACACTGGGAAAGACATATTTTCCAATGTATGCGACAAAATTAAGTTGATTGACATGAGCACTAGGTCTCAAATCCAATATTTCCTGACATAATAAATTCCTGGTTAACTCAAATTTCAAAATGGCTTCCTTTCTGTTGCACATGGAGGCGTGTGACTCCATAACTGCCCCATTTCCTATTTGTTTTGTTCATCACCAGTGCAAAGACCAAAACTAAACATAAACCACTTTACTTCTCTCCTGGTCCCAGGCTGTTTGGTGATTGTTATTATTTTCATTATTACTACTATTGACATTTTCTTTCATGTTTAGTCTCTGTTTTTTTCTGCTGCTGTGTAAAGACAATGAGCAGTGACTGCAGAGGGGGCCTCTAAGTGAGATTATCCCTTTATCACAACAAAAGTAAATCTCCTAAATCTAACTGAAAATCCACTGTCAACTGAGATCATCCATCAAACATGACAGCAATGGAGAAAAAATGAATTCTGTCTCTACTTGCTTAATTCAAATAATCTGATTTAAAATGTTGTTTGTCCCTTCATTACCATCCCCGCCAAACAGGGGTTTCTCTGGAACTCGGAGTCTACATTTTTACTGTTATAATCTTCAGAGGCCATTTTTTGGCCTGAAGTACAGTGGTAGAAACTGTCTGCACCCATGGTTCATAACAACTGATTCTGTGTGAAGCCACGTTTTGGCCCTGGAGGGATCAAAACCAGCTGGAATAGTGTTGGAAGGTTTTTTACAGAGATGGGAACCAAAACTGTTTAGAGTAAGAAACTTCCAGGAGAAAGTTCCTGTTATGCTCTGTCACCTGAGCTGTGTGCTCCCTCCTTGGTTTTTCTCTCCCAGTCCCATGCCTCTCTGTCACTTTGAAGAGTTCTAGCGAGCCAAACCCATCTCAGGGCACCACTTACCGAGAATGATTTCATGGCAATCAGATGGCTACATATTTTCCCTAGCCCTCTTAACTTTGGGGATTTAGCATCTCAGTAGGAGGAGGTTTTATTTGTGCTTGTATGCATGCTGACTCCAAAAAAATTCTGAGGACTTTTACTCAGTAGGATGCTCTGCCTCAGAGATCTCTGATAAGTGCAATAGCTGATTGTTTTGACAGGCAAGAAGACCTGGGTGGAGGAAACAAGTGCTATAGCCTGAAGAAATTACTCTGCAGGAAATGTACCCTCTCCTGCTCCAATTAAATTCCTTATCACCTTTTCAGTGTCAAATAGGGAGAGTGAAAGAAAGTTTAGATACGTTCAGGCATTTGTCTTGGTTCAAATCTCCCACTGAAGGTGTGGGAATGGTTCGGTGGAGGGAAGCCTTACAGTCTGGTCATGAGCCATGATGAGGAGAGTTCTCCTCCCACCTCTGGACAGGTGTCTTTGTGCTGTGTGCTGCAGGAACGTGCTGCCATGTAGTCTGCACAATAAGCATTCTACAATTTTTAGAATGGGATAAATGTTGTTGGCACTTTATGAGGAACTAAGGCTATTTTAGCTAAACTGCTGAATTTGGGGTCTAAATAAGTAATTACATTTAGCCATAACACTAATTTTCATGCTCTTGAAAGCTTCTTCTCTTTCACCCCTAATCTGCAAGGCATCTTCAGGCAACTGTGTTTCACACTGGCAAGGCCTGCATAACAGTATTGGCTGAAAAAATTATGACAGGAAGTTTATGATCCTTCAGATCAAATCTCTTGACAAACATTATTCAAATCCTGCTCATCAATAATGAAATGACTTGGGTTTAGAGGTCTGCAAGATGAAGATAATATACGGGAGAAGCAAGGAGAGAATTCTTAGAAATTATGAGGCTAAGTTCTGCTTGCAAAGACTGCACAAACAAAGATAAATTACCATGTAAAGGATTTCTAGAAGAGTAGGACTGCTATTTTAATGTTCCAAATCAGTCAGTCTTTACACTCTCAGTGTTAGAGTTTATGAACAAACAGAAGAGACCAGAATGTAGCAGCTAGAAAGATGTGTTTTTGTTTTCCTTTCACTTTCAGACACAGAAGAGGGTCTCAGGGAAACACTTGCATTAGGATTTTTGCCACAGAAAACTCACAGTTGCTTTGTGAATTGGTATCTGTGGTCAGTGTTGTATGAACTTTAAATCAGATTTACATAGCACATTTCATTTTTTCTGGAAGCAAGGCCTTGTTAGTTTGTGATGGTAGAAGAGAACTCAAAACACTCAGTGAAGCTGCAAGGGAGCCCACTAGAAGGCTCATATAACATTTTTAGAGTGGGGAAGAGTACATATCTATGAAGAATCATACTGGACAGGTGTAAAAACCTGAGGACCCTCCCCTTCCATGGCAGTTTCACCCCACTTGTTCTACCATGATGGAAAAATCTGGTCAGAGTTCAGGTTTAGTTGCTTGAACCTGCTTGAGATCTGTAATACATATTATGTGTTTTAAATCTTGTCAGTATGGCCTTCCAAGTAAGAGAGTGCCAGCCTTTTGCTTCTTTGCATCTGACAGGAAGTTTTTCAATGGGGGATTTCAATGGGGGATTTGCCTATTGGTCCCACTGGTACCTAGAAACATTTTGAGCATAATGGATGTGATGGCTAGTTTGAAAATCTTGTGAAATCCAGTATTGGCAAAAGATTCAGTTTCATGAATTCAGTCATGAATTCAGTCATGTTTAATCTGTCAGCTTGGCTTTCCTGTATTCGTAACAAGTTTCAAATATTGTGTGTTTAGAATGTCAACGGTAAAACTCTCAGCTGAGAGTTTTTTTCCTTCTTTTTCAAGCAATAGCAGATCTACTAACATCGGCAGGAGGCACCAACTTGAATTAACTCAGACTATTACTGCACTTTGTTTATTCTTGTCACTTTTATTAACCTGGAAACCTCAAGGTAAAGACAAATTTCCATTTTACTATGAGGAAAACCCATGCTCTACAGGAACAAGCACATAAATAAATAGAAAAATATTGGTTTCACTTTTAAGAGGGGAATCTGAAGCATACCGAAAAAATGTACAAAAGCTCAAGCAGGAATTGGCCAGCGTAGAGCTGGAAAGCAAACTTGTGTTCCTAACTCTTATACATCTATCCTAACTATAAAAATAGTTTTCCATCCTCAGTCAGGTAGCTTCATGACATACATTTGAAGGGATAATGCCAAGAGAAAATAATTCTCATGTATTTCTCACCTTGTTGAAAATACACAGTGCAGCTAATGCATTTCCAGTTGCAATTGATTTCACTGAGCCCTGATTGAAATCCAGTAACTCCTTGTGGCTCCAGTCCACTTTGGGATATTTTCTGAGCTGTCTGTGGCAGGCAAAACCTTATCATTTCCATTTATGGCTGGCTTGTCACAACTTTTACACTTCATGAGAGAGTCTCATTTTCATTGCTAGACATGTTTTGAAAGTGCCGTCTCATACCGAAAGCTGAGGCCCATAATGGACTTCATTAAGGTAGAATTGTTTTCTCCTAAGAGGCTTCAAAGCATTTTTCTCTGTACCTCATGCTGCTTTATCTGGCAGACAGGCATGCCCTTATACAAGAGGGCATTCTATAGATAGATATTTGACACTCAAAAAATTTTTAAATAAAATATCAAGTAAAATACAGCTTTCTAGACTATAGTCTGCCTGTCACTTCTCTTAGTCCATTAGCTCTGAAAGGAACAGAAAGATGGGTCTTCTTTTACTCCTTCCTTGTAAGCAAGGGCTATTTTTGAAGTTTATTTTAAAATCATGTTAACAGGGAAGAAATTTTTAGATTATTTTCCCTCTGCTTCTCCTTCCCCCCTCCAAAGCACAGTATTTTTTTATGGTTTTATGCTTAGATTTTGGAGACATAAATGAACTTCATCTGAACTTTCAAGGTATCCAGATCTCCTTATGAGGCTGAGCTTTCCAGCTTGATTGACACTTCTCAAACCGCCATCTCCATCTTTGTGCAGCAGAGATGGTTCCAACTTCTTTGGCTCAATGCGGAACCATGAGGAAATACATTAAGGAGGGGCTGAACACATAAGGCTGGTAAAATGTGGAATTACCCTATTACCAGCAAAGAGAAAGCCCAGACAAGCTGGAGGCAATAGAGTTTCACTTATGACTGCAGTCCAGATGCAGGTGTTGATAATAATTCTGTGTCACTTTTTCTGTCATCCCACCAAAACATTTCTTTTGCTGAGTAGAGGGTTTCCTCTTGCTATTCCCGACTGCAGTACAAAACCCAATCAGATCTTTTTACAGGTAGCTGACAGGGCTATGAATTGGCAACGAAAACCACAGGGCACAGGATCTCTTCCTGAAAATTAAGTGATCAAGACAGCCCTAGACATTCCTGGATATGCAGAGAAACAAGGATGGCAATAGACCGTGGAAGTTCTTAAATTAAAAAGATCCTTCTTTCAGTGATTAAAACAAGTTAATATTCCAAAGATGTTTCTTTACTTGCATGCTGATGTGACTCTTTTAGATGGGCGACTTAATTCATTACTGCCTGAGAAGAAAAGTTAACCCTGTGGATTGTTTCACACATCCTGCTCAGGATCAGTGAAGAGTAGACAGTGGATGGCTTTTTCACAATGGTCTCATCTGTTCATCCATCTGACCTCCTAGTACTGAGGGCTTTAACAGGACTATGCTGGTCTCCCTTACTATCAGTTCATCATCTAACAGGGTCTGGGAAGGTGAATATTTGGAGAATCCTTTCTGCCACCTATAAAAAATTAGCAGCAAATGCAGGTGCATGCATGCTGTTCACAGGTAGAAGAAAGGGATTTGGTTTTATGGTTTATGGTTATTTAAGGTTTATGGTGGTGTAGAAGGAGGCTTGAGAGAAGTATGTGCCCATTGCTGTTGTGGAGACCTCTTCCTGGATATAATATTTGCCTTATTAAAAGAAATACTTGTTTTTCAGATGCCTTCATCTGTGACCACCAGTTTTGCTACCACCCTTTCAAACAAGGTTAGTCTTCTGCCTGTTCTGTCTCAGCTACTCTAAGAAAGAATATTTAGAGTTGCAAAACAACAGTAATCAATGAAGGGAAGAGCTGTCACAGTTGTGATTGAAGGGAATGACATGGGTACTGCTCAGGCTTTGGAAGCCCTGAGCTTTAGTGAGACTCATGCAGAGAGTGCTGCTCATTGCTCAGTTGGATGCTCTCCTCCTTGTCAGTCATTTCCTACCCTAATATCATGGCACAGTGAGAAACAATTGAGGCTTTGTGCTGTTTGAACATGATGTTGCTTTGGCCATTAAACAGCTCCTGCAGAATACATTTCTCATTTCCCTGCCTTCGCATACAGTCACACATACAGAGAACACACTGCATACCAAGCTACAGGCATTTCAGCCTTGCAGAGCTGAGATCACCCACTCCCACTTCTAGCTTTGCAAAGAGTATCTAGCTGTTCAAAATAATTGACTGAATAAAAGAAGGAAATAACTAAGCTGTCCACTCGTAAAGTATTGGTCTATGACTGAGGGCAGCTGAGTTCAGCTCCCAGCTTCCCATTTTCCAAGATGAAGCACTCTTAGTGGATTATACTGAGCAAGCTGATGCTATGCACGGGTTTTTGATCTTCTCTAAATGAGCTAATGTTATTCTTGAGCACAGTGCAGCCCTGCCTGTGTTGTCAGCCATGCTTGAAACAATTAGAAAAGCTGGACTGATTTAGACTGCATGGAGGGCATCCAGGCCTGGACTAATGTGGGCTGTGATGCTCAAGGCTCTGTCAACACAACAGTTTACATACAGCTAATTAGGGTATGCCCAAAATTCAGCTTCCTTGCTTGGGGTTTCTATCCTTTCTACGTCTCCAGGCAAGACATGTATTCCAAATTCAGAAACAATATGAATTAGGCATTTAAGAATCTGGACTGATTTGTAGAGATGATGTGTAATCCCATGTCTCATTGACTAAACTGTGGACATTCACCGAAAACAGAAAATGAAACCAGGCCACTTAGTTTCAATTTTACATCTTTAAGCTTACCTTCCCCAGCAATGATGAAGAGGCACTTCATCTAATTCTGAGAGTGAGGTACTCTTATTGAAAAATCTGTATATCAAATTTAGCTATAGAGATCTCATTATTGATTTATTGATATTATTTATATTATAAATTATTTTCTGCCTTAGTGTCATGGAGATGTAGATCTGTTGTACGCAAACAGCAGATGAATCTCAATGACTAAACTTTGTCCTCAGTTTCACTGCTGGACATCGGCAGTAGCTATGTTAAAGTTGCCAGTGTATTCCTGACTTTATCTTAAGGCAAATGAGAACAGAATGTGGTTTTTTTGCTGCCTAAGTGGAAAGTTATATACTTTAAACAGAGTAATTTAAGGGAACAGGTAGGCTAATGCTGACAAGTAATTTTTAAATCACAACTAGCAATATGCTTCACACTTTTACACTTAAAATGAAACATATGACCCCAGAACAGTGGAACTACTTAGTCATGTGGGATATAATAACTTTAGAGGTGACAGTGGAACAAGGAATCCAGGCCAAAGTTGAGAAAATTATTATTTCAAGTAAGATTTTAAAGTTACATTTTAAAATATATTTGGTTTAAACGACCAGGATCAGGCAGTCCATCTCATTTTATCTGGTGTAGTAGGGACAGCATAAATTTACCTTTGAAGTGGAAAAAAAAGAAAAAAAAAAAGAAAGAAAAAAAAAAGCTGCTCCCGTTTCTTTTTTTCTTTTACTGTGGAGAGTGTTGCTGTCTAGTGCAGGCACACCCCTTATTTAGGAAAGCAGTTGGGCTATTTTGAATTATGGGACACAGATGACAAATTACAGGAAGGATCTTTGGGTTTTTGAGAGTGAGAAGCAGTTCTGTGTGATACGGCCCCCTGCCACTATCCTCCAAAACATTTTGCATAAATTCTTCAGTGAAACTCTTGTTCTGCTTTCTCAGGAAAACTTTCCTCAAGTGGTTTTCCCATGAAGAAGGTTTGAATAGCTATCATGGTTATTTTATAATTATACTAATTATGTAATAGAGTAGAAAATCTAGAAAGAATTAGAATAGAAATTCTATCTAATTCTATCTGCTCTAGATAGGAAAAGAATATAAATGCTTGAGAGTATTTAATCTGACCAAGGATGTTAAGGGCAACAAGAGAAACTTCTATGGGTATGTCTGGAATGAAATGAAGACTAGGGGAAATGTGGGCCCTCTCCATAAGGAAACAGGAAACTTGATTATACAGGACATGGAGAGGTTCCCAATGATTTTTTTACCTCAGTATTCACTGTCAAGTGCCCCAGACACACCGCCCAAATCACAGAAGTGAAAGGCAGGGACTGTGAGGATGAGTTCCCTACTGTAAAGATCAGTTTTGAGACCATCTAAGGAATCTCAAGGTGCACAAGTCCACGGGACCTGATGAGATGCATCCATGGGTTCTGAGAGAATGGGTGCAGGAAGTGGCTAAGCCACTATTCATCTTATTTTATATCTGTCCAGTGAAGTTCCCACTGACTAAAAAAGTGGCGACACAATGTGCATTTTTAAAAAAGGGAAATAAGGAAGACCTGAGGAATTGAGTCAGTCTCACCTCTGTGACTGGCAAAATCATAGAGCAGATCCTCCTGGAAACTAAGCTAAGACATATGTAAAATAAGGATGTGATTGGTGACAACACAACTTCACCAAGGGCAAATCATAACTTACAAATTTGGTGGCCTTACAATGTTGGTGGATAAGGGAAGAGCAACTGATATAATTCCAAACATTTGACACTGTCACACAACAGCCTTGTCTCTAAAGTGGACAGACATGGATTTGATGGATCGACCATTTGGTGGATAAGGAATTGGCTGGATGGTCACACTTAAATACTTGTGGTCAACAGCTTGATGCCCAAGTGGACAGCAGTGATAAATGGGAGAGCAGTGATAAGTGGCATTCCTCAGGAATCAGTACTGGGACTGTTGCTGTTTAACATCTTACTTAGTGACATGGACAGTGGGGCTGAGTGCATCCTCAGCAAGTTTGCTGATGACACCAAGCCATGTCATTCAGTCACCCCCATGCTGGGGGGAAGGGATGCTGTGCAGAGGTCCCTTCATAACCTTGAGAGGTGGACCTGTGTGAACCTCATGAAGTTCAATAAGGCCAAGATCCTGCATGTGACTTGGAGAAATCCCAAGCACAAATACAAGCAGAGTAGAGAACATATTGAAAGCAGCCCTGTGGAGAAGGACCTGGGGATGCTGGTGGATAAGAAGCTCAACACGGCCCAGCCATGTGCTCTCACAGCCCAGAAAGTCAGCCTTGTCCTGGGCTGCATCAAAAGCAGCATGGCCAGCAGGGCGAGAGAGGGGATTCTTCCCCGCTCTCTGCTCTTGTGAGACCCCAACTGTGTCCTCCGTGCATCCAGCTCTGGAGTCTCCAACATAAGAAGGATATGGACTGTTGGAGCAAGTCCAGAGGATACCACCAAGTTAATCAGAGGGTTGCAGCACCTCTCCTGTGAAGAGAGGATGAGGGAGTTGGAGTTGTTCAGCCTGGAGAAGAGGACGCTCCAGGAAGAGCTTATAGCACCTTCCAATGCCTAAATAGGGCTGCAAGAGAGCTGGAGAAAGCCTTTTACAATGGCATGGATTGATAAGGGGGAATGGCTTTAAACTGAAAGAGAGTAGGTTTAGATTAGTTATGAGGAAGTAATTGTTTACTGTGAGGGTGGTGAGGCACTGGAACAGGTTGCCCAGGGAAGCTGTGGATGCCCCATCCCTGGAAGTGTTCAAGAACAGGTTGGATGGGGCTTTGAACAACCTGGCCTAGTGGAAGCTGTCTTTTCCCATGGCAGGTGGGCTGAAAACAAGATGATTTTTAAGGTCCCTTCCAAACCATTCCATGATATTTTGATTATATTTGGGTATGGTGGTGGGATCAAAACCATTTGGCCACACATAACAATTGACAGTCCTAAGTCCTTTGCTCAGAAAACAACTGAAAGTGGCTCTCATTCTTGGAAAGTATTTTATTTTTGTTGCCCTGAGAAGGCAAGAATTTAGAGGTTTTCCTGGTCTGTGGCCAGAGGGCTACTCCAGAATCCCGTCCAATATCAGCGCTGAATATCTGGATTCATTGTACATCTATTGAAAAACTGCAATCTTTATTGTTCAGCAGGAATGAGAGTGCTATATAATTAAATTAGAGGAAGGAAAACACTTCAAGAAAGTTTTTGTGAATAAATATATTTATTCAGTTTATTTCTGTTAAGATTAAGTGCAGGTCTCTTGTGTATTCACATGGTGTTACCACCTGATTATTTTGCAGCTGGCACAAACTTGAAAGGCAAATTTCAAAGCCACATGCATACATTTTTACAAAATTCAGAAATTTAAATACATGCTCATATTTTCATTGCAAGTGATCATCTAATCAAGGAAAATGAATCATTAACCTTTCTAAGATATTCAGGTTGAACTTCAAAATATTTGTGATCAATCTTAGACTTCAAAAGATTTGAAATAATATCATTTCAATACAAATGTTTCTGAAGGATTCACAATTTCTTGATAAATATTTAGCTAGCAGGTTAAGGAAGTACTTCTCAACACATATACCAAATAATAATAAGAATAAAACATACATAAACAATACTCCAAATGTGTTGCCACAATGAAGATGTAAAAAAGAGAAATGAGAAATAAGGAAGTGTCTTAGCACATATAATATGCTTACTATTTTGAGTCTGATTTTCCACCCCTGCTGACATCTGTTCCTCTTGATTTTTGTGATTCTAAGTTTAAATTTCTTCAGGCCATACAATATCCATCATGTCCTTTGGGAGCCTATTCTTCAACCTATTGGACCAGAAAAGAAACATTTTTTTCCCAGATTTGCTGACTGAATTTTCCTCTGCTCAGTATATTCAGTGACAGTGGATTATATTTCCTTTTACAGCCTTAAATAATTTATTTTATCCTTGTTATTTACAGTCTTTGCCTGCCATGACCTCCTTTTATCCTCCTATTCAGTTCTTTTCATATTTTTTTTCGTGAGTCCATCTGTCTCTTAATCATTTGTTGTTGCATTTCTCTGAGTCCTTTCCAGCTTACTGGCATCTTTCATGCTCTAAAAGGCTTGTGACCTTACACAGTGTTTTTAGGGCAGGCAAACCCTTCATCACTTTAGTGCAGCCTCTTTACCTTGATGCTCTTGGCCTTCAAATACACAGCATCTACCTTTGCTTTCAGGACACCTTCAAATTCCAGTGCACAGGCAGCTGTGAAATAGGGAAAGGAATGAACTGACGAGGGCCTTTGCCCTCCGGAGACTCCCTGGTCAACTTTGGGATGAACATCCTGAATGAAGTAGTGTATCAGTCCCAATCTTTGCAATACTTTCTCTTTACGTTCCCTTTTTCTCCATTTGCTCACCAGCAAGTCCTTCCTATTATCCCTTCCCCAAAGAAGCTAAACACTGGTTATTTTCCTCCCTCTAGCACTGTTTTTTTCTGACTATATGATTTTTTAATTAATTAGTAATTATGGTGGGGCTGCCCTGGTAATTCTCACTTTGGTCACCAATACTGCCAAGCTTGCACCTCCCAGGTGAATATAATGTCCTGTAGTTTTACATGCACTACCCCTTAGACCTGTCCCAGGTCAGGGTGGGCCATAAGCACATATATTACTCCCCCTTTATTGCCTGTGGAGTGCCACAGTTCCTCATTTTGTTGTCCTGTAAGGAGCACCATGCTTCAGAATTAGCTATCTGCACACCTCCCTTATCCCATTTTATTGTGGATATTACATCATTTTCTGTAAATTAAGATGACAAAACTAGGCATTATGATAGAGCTAATGATCTATTACCTACGGTATTTTCTACCTCCTTTACTACCATTCCCTCTGGAGCGATTCAGCCCCCCTTGCTGGTGCAACACAATTTTCATAACATTCAGCTCTGGCTTCCCTATTCTGACCATCAGAATTGTAGTGATGTTTTAGAAAACTACAATAGTAGAAGGTCTGCACCAAGAGCCATCAATTTGGTAATTTTCAGTAACTGTTAATTTGGTCCATCCGAAATGTACTTTTTTTAAGTTAGGTGATTTTAGGGTTAAAGATAGAAATGATGGGTAGATACTGGAGCTCGAATCCAGCTCCAACAGCTATCTCACACTACCATGGGTGAAACACTGTTCCCCATTTCTACAATAAAGTATTAAAGTTATATAGTCCCCAAAGACTCTGAGATCTCTAAGGAGGAGGTGTGACAGATATTCAGAATAGTTACTGTTGGAAATTTCTTTGAGATTTGCTGTCACTCTTGTATTTTAATTGTAGCCAGCATAAGACGGTTGCTCATTCATACAACCTTCATAGACATGTTTATGGTGCCACCACGCAAGAAGACCCATGCCATTAACAGAAGTACCATGATATCCAGAGGGGTCAAAGAAAAGGGTGGAGAATGTGACAATAGCTGAGACTAAGCTGTTCATTGCTGAAAATCCTGAACACTCACAAGACAGAAGATTCATATTCTGTGTCACACAAGACAAATATATGGTAATCTGGTATTTTATATTTTAGTTTATGTCCTGGTATCTTTTAATGAAAGTATTGAAGGTCAGCTGTGACTCAGTGGATAATACTTCAGTTTTCTCGTCCTGCAGAGAAACTTTTCTCCACAGCCAGTTACTATAACAAATCTCACTTTTGTGAGCCACTGTCAGTTTCATTTCAAAAAGAAAAGACATTATTTTAAGTTCTCTTTCCTTGGTTTTCAGTTTATCTCAGAACTCCCATGAATTAAAATTTTTAAAGGACTAAAGTTAGTAAACATGATCATTTCTTATCCAAAACAGTGTTTTTACTATGTTGGGGAATGTATGTGTTAGTATAATAGAAGTATTATACTTAAATAAAAAATAAAATTCTCTGTATTTTCTTCCTTTGGATATGCTCTCTCACATCCCGTGCCCCCACTCTCAATATTTATGCAGAAACATACATTTCTCCTGCTGCTGGTTCCGTCAGGGACTTTTAAAGATAGGTTTTCTTTCTTTTCCCATGGGAGAGTGCATATAGAAAAGGAAAAGATGTTACAAAAGAAGTCTTTGTTAAGTGGGTAGTAGATAACCTGATGGCTTACCCTGTAAAACATAATACTCTTTGGGAAAAGGAAATACTGTGAACCTATTTTGCTCTTCTTAGACCAAGAAAGACACTGGCTAATAAAGAGAAAAATAAGATACCTATAGGCTGATAATTCACTGTGGTCTAGAGTGTTTTCCATCGTATTAGAACACTGATATCCAGGAAGGAAGGGCAATCTTCCTACCCCTGATTAAAAGGAATTGTCTTCTCTTAATGCCCCTTGCAACTTAATTGACAAATTTGTTCTCCTTCAATGTAGTTTCACTAGTGGTTAGTATGTATGTCACATCCCTAGCATTTGCTCTCTGTGCTGAAGTAGAGAAATATTCAGAAAATGAAAAATTACTGAAGACAAGAAAGATTCTGAAAGGTGAAAGAATCTGCAAGCTTATCCCATTTACCTGGATCTCCCAAGAGTGCAACATTTGAATGGATGTGTGAAGATTTTCTGGAGGCATTCCAGCATTACTGGGTTTTGCTTAGACAGAGACCAGGCACTGAAGTATTTCTGTGATCAAAACCAAAAAATAATGTAAGCGGGAGGTAATACAAGTCTTTGTTTTTGTTTGTCAACCCCAAAGCAGCTTGAAGTTTGGCCTGAATTTTGAATAAATGTTCAGGTTTTGTATTTTATTAATTCAGAGCAGTTAATCTAGTCTTAACAGCACATTCCACATTTCCATATAAAAGAGAAGAAATCTGAGGCATGCCCTCCCTACATTTACTCTGTTTTTTGGCTGCCAGAAGTGCTGGAATAATTAACAGCTCCTTATTCTCTTCTTATTTCTTCTCTTTTTCTGTCCAGATTTAAAGATTGGTGCATCCTCTTTTGATTTGTTTTTCTTTGCATGCAGTGTACTGCATACAGAGTAAAACTGTAGGCTAAGTCTGGGAAGGTGTTTTGTTTACTGGAAATATGCGAGCAGCTAATTGTAAGACATCCAGGAAGACTCCTGGGATAGGGTCCTGCACTAGGTGCTGGGAGTACCATTATTGAGTACACTGTAGGTATTGGCTTCATTTTGTCTGGAAGATTATTGCTGCTACCCCCAGTAAACAGGCCAAAACAATCTCTGCATTGAAAGGGTGAGACTTTGTGAGCCAGGAGCAGGACCCTGTGAGCTGACCACAGAACTGGGACTATTCATTGCTCAGTCACTTGTGGGACCCTCCTCTCCCTCTCCCTCTTCCAGTTTGACAACAGGGCCACTAACACCGGCTCTGAGGTGACACAGTGAGGGCAGAGTAACTGCAGCTCTTCTGGGAAGGTTGTTCGCTAAGAGAGACCAAGTGTAGGCTTGTGCACAAGGATACCCAGCAGCAGGAAGCTGCTGTGAGAGCAGACAAGGAGCCAGGAATTGCCCCTTGAAGAGAGCACGTGTTGGGGCAGAGAAAATGAGGCTTTGCCTCTGCCTAGTGATGTCCCTCCTTGTACAAGCATCAGGAGGGCTACTCTGACATCCATGTTGTTTTAATCCTGTGCTCTGCATTAATAACCTGACTCTATCTAGGCACCCTCCCAGGAGCCTTTTACAAGTATGACCAGGAAAAGCCTGTGCATGTGTGCCAGAGTGGTATCCTGCCAATGGGGAAGCAGTTGCTGCATAACTGAGATGACAAAACCTGCTTTCAGCTGCCAAACAGCTTGGGCTGGCTGAGTCTCTGCGGGGGCTGGAGTCCCAGTAAGCAGGCTTGGGGATATTCCGTGACTGCTGTAATTTAGGCACCCAGCAGACATTTCCAGTGATAGAATCCGATTTAACATGGGCATTACCTGCTAGAGCTGCACTGGGAAATGTCAGGGAAGATGAGTTTTGGCTAATGTGCCCAGTACACTTGGTAAAGGGCAAGGCAAGCTAAGGCTAAGCAGACTAATAGCTGTGATGGTATATCATGTATCCATAATTACTTTTTCTAGTCTGGGAAAGATATATACTTATTTATGCCAAGATAACTAATGGCTGAGCTCTCATTTCCTTTGCTGTTGGTCTCAAGAAGATTGGATTTGGTCTTGTTCCTACTGCTGCTGTGCCTGCAGATTTAGCTGTGAAAAAGCAGATGACACAAGTCTGGATTTCAACAGTAAGCAGAGCTCCCATATGAAGCACAAATATTTCAGCGTTGTAATTAGAGCACACTAAGGGAGTGTGGTGAGCAAACCGTTTTTATTAGTATCATTAATTTGCTTGTTTTAGGAGGAAAAAAATACATAATGTGTTTTTTAATGTTTTAATTGCTTTCCGATGTACTGCTGTAGGTACATAGAAAGGGTAGAATGAACAGAGATTAGAGCTAAGAGGGGTCTGGAAGCCATCTCAAGAGGTCATCTTAACTTATCCTTTAACTCCAAAGCAGAACCAGCTACACCCAAAGCAGTCCTGTCAGGCATTTGTCTTATCTGTTCTTCAAGAAATTCAGAGAAAAGATAGAAATGCTTCCTATGGGAAACTTCTCCAGTCCTTCACTAATTTTACAGTTAGAAAATTTCCCTTAGTTACTAATGAATTACCTCCTGTCCTATCCACCAGGTGCCCAGATAGATAAATCCTTTATTCCTTGCTGGATGATTTTGTGTTCCACATTATGTTCTTGTGATATTTTTAATATGAGATGATTAATTTATTTTTCCCTTCATTTTTTCTCCTTTAGTTTTTGTTTCCTCTGATTGGGTTGTATTGTTTAGATCTCTGGCCTTCTGAATTTCATTGCTGTACTCAGACCAAATGTTCCCTACTCTCCTTGGAATACGAAGCCTGAAACAAGAATCAGTATTCCAGATAAGATCTTATGTATTGAAGATCTTATGTATAGATTATTTTCAGTGTCATAGATAATTTTCTTGTTCATACACTTAATGGTGACATTAGAGTTTGGGAACTTTTAATTTTGATAATATGCCACAATTGATTAAAGTTCACTTTGTGACCCACTGTGCTCCTGAGAATATCTCTTGGCCAGTTGTTCTCTGTCCTGTCTGAAGTGAAGTATTCCTGTCTAACTTGCAGGACTATCTTGCAGTTGAACTTATTGAATGATACCTTTTTAATTCCAGACTGATTTTCCTTTTTGCAAAGATCACTTTGTATTCTGTTAGTGTTTTCTAGAGTGCTGCAGACCCCCTCAGCTTTATGTTATCTGAATTAGCAAGTGCACTCTATTCCATCACTGGGTCTGTGAAAGGAAGTAGAGACAGCAGGATAATACCAGACTCTCTGAAACCATACTTGAGACTGTTCTAGTATGACAGAGAACTACTAATTGATTTTGATAAGACAGATCTGTAATAATGCATGAACACTGCTTAATAGTATGGGGTGAGCCTACCTTTCAAGGGAAATCTGAAATATTACTCATTTCTCAAAATGAACCTGAAACAAACATACTGTTGAAAAGTCAATGATAAGCCTTGGACTAAACTAATTCAAGCTACTGATCTTTATTCCCTGAAGTGGAAGTGAACCTTAACATTTTTGGTCAATGTTGTGGATCTCAGACAGGAATGAAATGGAAATTTGCAAATAGATCAAAAAAAACCCCATAAGTTAAAGAGCAGTGATTTAATTCCCTTCATACAATAGTATAATATGGACTGCATTGCTTTAGCTAGCCTATGAAAATGCAAGGAGACACTGATGAAAGCCCATTCTAGATCAAGCCAAGCTACAGAATATTGAGGTAAGTAGAAGGCAGCATGTGCTGCAGCTGAAGATTGGGATGAGCCCAGGCTCATTGGTTACCCTCACTTAAATGCAGAGACTGGAACTCAGTTCACTTTGTCCTTTGTCCTCATTTCAACCCCATCTGCTCCTGCTTCTCCATCCACAGGATGGGGAAGAAGAGAGATTTCTCCCTTGGGCATATTTTGCTGTTTAAGTGAACTCACAGTCTGAAGTTTGTACTTGCCCAGTTTTTGTGTCAGACTACCCTGCTCCATCTCTCATCATCACAACAAAAGTGAATTGAAAGAGCAAGTACAGCACCCAGTATTTTCAAGTTCCTCCTGAAAACTAACATAACTATGTAAGGAAGATCATTCTGTTGCCATTACACTATTTTAAATTATGGATCAAGTTTGACACTGGGGAATTAAAGCAGAGAATATAAATTATCCCTTCTTTAGCAGCAAAAAATATGTCAAGCTACATTTTGAGATATCCTTTTTACATGTACAGATAGCAAAGCTCCTTGTGATGATCTTCAAGACTCTGGAGAAGGTATACAGGGCATGTTTCCAGTCAATGCTGCTGAAAACAAAATACACCCCTGAGCCTTTCAAACTTTCTTTGCAGGGACTGACAGCCATCACCTTCTTAAAAGCAATCAAGGGAAGGGACTATGTAGCAGAATACAACTCTCTCATCTGCTAGTTTCTATTGTTTTGTTGAAATATAGAAGGGAACACACTTAGAGGATCACTTAAAGGAATTAGACAAATTTGAGTATCAGGATTGCAGCTGAAATGTGAATTTTTAATGCTTGTTCCAGAAGTGTGGTTTTTTCCTCTTCCATAATTTTAGTAACAATTCTACAGTTGCCACAGCTGGAAGATTGTTTATAATTCATTACCTAGGATCTTATTTGATTAATTTTATTCTTATTGTTAATCCTTCATTCTCTTCCTCCTTCCCCGAGTTTCAGACAGAGCTAACTGTTCTCATGGGAGATTGGCAAACTGGTCCATAAAAACTAAAAGTGACTCTGAAAGCTAATCCATCTGAAGCTGCTGGAAGTTTCAGGGTGTTTAAAGGTTTACAGATATTTACATGATAGGAGCTCAGCTATGCAGAGGACATTTTTACCAGCACAGCACTGGTAGTCTTAGTGGATGGGATCCAGCTGGGGAATGATCTTAGAAAAAATCAGATAAATCTAAGCTCTAAAGATATTTAGGATATGTCCAACAAGCCTTCTGCTTCAATAATTGCAGCCATCATGAGAATGGCACTTGCCAGAATCAAAACCCTTCCCATGACTAAACCTAATATTCCTAAAGAAGAAAACACAGGCTAAAGGACTAAACCTCATGTAGATTTCCCCTGTGGTGGAGAAAAGTTGGAGGCTCCTAGGATTTTACAAGAGATTTTACTGTTTCTTGCTCTGCTTTATTTGGAAGGAGCTCAAACACTAGGCAGAATCAAATCTGGGGTTCCTTTTGCTTGAGAGTGCAAAATCTGACAGTGAATGAGGCCTTTACTTGTGATCAATCTGAGTAGCTTTGTAAGAGCCCATGGTTACTAATCTCTCCCTCACACGGTTTGCGTGGTCTCTGCTAGGAAAAAACCATCTCACACAGGGTGTGTGTAACATCTCACATCTGCAGCAGAGCACAGAAGGGCAGCTGTGTCTCTGAAGAGGGGCAGGAAGGCTTCACTTACAGGCATAGCACACAGAATAAACAGATCTCACTTTTCAGTACCATTGGTTGCATATCCCCCAGTAAGTAATGCTAATTTATACAGAGCTGCCTAATGAAATCAGTGTCCATGCAATGATCTTATGCTTTACAACTGCTGCTAAAGGCTATTTGACCATACTTTCCAAAGGTCAGTGCACAAAATCATAGCTGAAAGAAAAAAGGACTCAAGTAATTTGCTCTGTCCAATAAGAACAGTAGTGATCTTCCTTTTAAGATGATCTTAACCTGGTTATTAGTGATACGCTTGAAGTTTTCTATAAGCACAGGTGCTTTTCTGTGATGCAGGTGAAGAATTCCAGCTTCCAACTGCAATAGTGGTTCCTGTTTTTCAACTGACTTAGGTTAAAAGATATTGGCTCTTTCTTTTCAGAAAATAAACATTCAGCATCAATGACAATAAAATCAGTCATTTTTTTCTCCTGGTAAGGCTGCTATTGGAGGAAGTTGTGATGCTGAGCGACCAACCCTCAGTAGGACCCCCAGTGCCTGGGCTGGGGGCTACACCCAGACGCAAGCAGGAGCTATGAATAGCTGCACGTAGACTAAGGTTTGATTATGACCCATGGGAAAATATATGTTTTTTTCCAAGGGATCACAGATGAAGTTCAGAAGAGATTATTTGGTAGCCCCTCCAACCCTGTGCCTAGAGCACGTGACAGTTGAGATTTATAATCACTTACTAAATGCATGGCAACCTCGTACTGGGATTAAAGCCAAATGCTTTGCTGGAACTTTTCCTGCATGTGGCTAAAAGCTTAGTGCAGCCTCTGCTATTTTTGCTCTATTGTCTGCACATGAGCTTAGGCACTACAAATTTCTTGCTGATTTATAAATCTTGGAGTCTGAGTTGCTATAACCAATCTTTTTGCCTGGCTTACAGAATGGAATCATGATGCAGCTGTGTCCGTAGGAAAGATACTGATTGTTTTTTATGAGGTAAGTCAGCAGTTTGGAATTTGTGAGCTACAGGTGTGGTCTGTTACTTTATGTTTGACGAACCTCTGCAGGTAATGGAAACCATGAGTCATTTTATGCTGAACAGCACTGTACTGTCTAAATCAGCCAGTGAAGTACTTGTCTGTCCTTACAGCCTTTAGTGGGAAGCCAGGCAGACAGCTTCTTCTGCACACGCATCCCTAGGTGGGTAATACTAAGGGAGACAAACCCAAACTTGTAGATCGTAGCTAAAATCTATGCAGACACCTAAAGATGAAACAGATCTCAGTGATTTTGATGAACCATTGAATTTTGATGATTCTCTTGTGTCTTTAGATGTGAAATAACCCTTAGAAATCTGAATTTATTTTTATAAAACTCTTCATCCACAAAATAGGAATATTCTTCTTTCTCCATAATTTTTTCCTATAAACTTAACCGTTTCAAGGAGTTTGCTTTGAACTTGTGCAACTTCAAGCATAGATTTCAAGCTTCTGGATGATAATATTAGACAAACGATGATGATGATGATGATGATGATGATGATAATAATTTATCACAGAGTCTGTTATAATTCTCTTCTGTTCTTCAGCAGAAAGTCCTCACAGAAACCAAGCAGATAACAGTCTGTGGAAAATCTTCCCTTCTAAGCCACATGGTGCTGGCCTCCTCTGATAAGAAGTGAGATTCCTGGGGATGTAACAATATGGGGAAGGTTTCCAATGTGATTATGTAAGTTTAGAGATGAACAGAGGGTGGCAATATTTAGATCCTAAAAGAGAGAGAAAAACCACACTCTTGGAAAATGGTGTCTTTAAAAAGACTGAGTTATAATTTTAAAAGTACTTATTTGGCTTACCCACAGAATTTTCACAACAGTTGCAAGACATTTATTCAAAGTAGGTTGAGACCATTCCATCTGAGGGCATATTTCTTAATACTGGCACCTGTTCACCCTTTGTATTTCCTGTATATATTGCATGGATAAAAAGCCATGGATAGATATCCTAGATCTCAAAATCAGCCTCATTCAAAAGGGGTGGGAGGATTTACCTTTGAACTAAAATAAGTATTATGAGGCTTAGGAGCTTTTATATAAAGCATGAGAGGATATTTTCCCTTGACAAAGAGACTGCATTTTTAACGTGTCTAAACTCAGTATAGATATATACAAAATATCCTGTTTTAAATTCACTTCCAAAACATCTTAATCTGATTGATGATCTCTAGCTTCTTGTATTCAAATCAGTCTGAGATGTGAGCTGAGTGTCTTAAAAATGAACTGCTGACCAAAAATACTGAAACTAATGGCTCCGGGTAGTTTCCATCTTCAAATCTGTTTTCCTTCAAACATAAGTTTCCTGGAAGTTGCTTTAGACTGCCAATAACATATTTCTTTTTGATTTTGAATTTTTTTAATTGAGTAAAATAAATTTCAGTTTGAGGAAAAGTACAAGAGACTATATCTATCTTTTTGGGGTTTTTTCCTCTGCTTTTGTGTTTTCATAATCCACTACATGGATGGATTAGCTCCAGACTGCAAGAAAATATGTACGTTCTTTGGAAGATTAAGTTAAAGGCAGGATAAGAAGATGGTGACAATGATTCCAAAGGGACTACTAAAGCAAGGTAAAGGTGGTGTAAATATCAGAGATACATAAGGAAAACAAATGGAAAAATTGAAAGCGAAAGTAGTAAGGGAAGGAAGGCAAAGAAGAAAAAAATAGAAACTGGATGAGGAAACTTGTGGATAATTCATGGAAACATAATTGGAAATGTGCCCTAATTCATATACTCAAGTGTTCCATGTTAAAATTGTGTAGGAAAGCCTAACCAATATTTTGTAGAATATTGTTCGCTTTGACTTCACAATCTTCGTGTGTTTACACCAGTAATGTATAATACATAATGTGCCAGTCCTATGTAAAGTGAAAAGAGGACTTTGTATAGAATATAGAATTGCAATAAGTATGTATGAAAAAACTAGAAAGCACATATTTTATTTTTACAAAGCCAAACATACATCTAAGAGATTTTCAATGGTCCATGTCCCTTTTTCCTAGTTTGTGCAGTGGGCTCTTAAATTTTTCTTGTTTGACACCTCTTAATATTAGTTGTACTGCCTCATGTTTCAAAGGAATGGGTCTGAAACACCAGTTCTTTGCATCATTTAGACTGAACAAGTGGAAAAAAGAAAAGATTTGTTGAGACTGATATCATCCAGTCAGAAACTGCAATCAGGGATGCCCTTGCTGCATCATACGTGGGATTCCTCCGCCAGAAAGGATGGTGAAATGCTGGACATGTGCTCCAACTCCTGATATGCATGGAGTTGCAGGGCATCCAGGCAGTTCTTCAAAGGACAACCTTTATGGTCTTAGGGTATTCACCACTTCACATACATCTAATCTTGAATAAGGCCTGGTAAGGATATTCAAAGATAAGTGGTATTTTGTGCAGCAGGCATTTGAAATTTTCCTTTTCCTCTACTCTTCCTCACATTGCTTATACCAGCTCAAAGGGTAGGGAAAAATGTTGCGGAAGAGAAAATCTTGTCTTTTTAATCGAGGATGAGAACAGCAGGATCTAATGCTGATGTCTGGAAAAAAGAAAGGGACAAATCTGAGAAGAAATTATAAGATCAAGTTCTCACAACTTAGAACACAAGATTATTAGAAAAGGGAAAGGCAGAAAACCTGTGGATGGACTGAAACACCTCACTGTCATTTTGCAAGCATTAAGAGTCCAGCAAGAGGAGTGTATTTTGGCAGTATTTGGCTCAAAAGGTCCCAGGAAAGATAAAAACTGCTTCCAGATGCTTCTGTTCTTCCACCCACTAATGATTTCTCACTTTCAGCTGTGAATAGATCTATTAACAAGTAGTGTTTTGAATTTATAAATCAGTTAGTGCCTAATCTTTTCTTCCAGAGAAGCTCACATTGGTTCCAGTTGCTTTCACAATTTGGGATTTGCTCATGAGAAGCCTGTGGAGTTTTCCTCTCCCTTGTACAAGAGACCATGGTGGGAAGCAGGGGTACCTAGTACCTTAAAGGGGTAATTCCTTCACCATCTGGGAAAAGTATTCCTGTGTTACAGGGAAGATTAGATTAGGATGTTACCATGGTAGAACCGAGATTTTTAACTTTAGTCTTTAACTTACATGCAGGCACACTGTGAGGAGTTTTCCTGTGCATCTTGATTTGCTGAGTGGCTACTTGCTTCCAGCCAGAGATCTACCAGCATTTTAAGGTGACTAGAGACCTTTGTAAATGCAGCTCATAGCTCCTAAGCTTTGAGGTTTTCTTCAGAAATTTCTTGGTTGCTCCTAGCTCCCACTATGTTTAATTCTATGTGAAAGCACTGGAAATCCTCAAATGAGAGAAGTCAGTAATAATTCTAGGGGAACTCTGAGAGTCTGACACTTTCCACTGTTCCAGAAGACTGGTCCAACTATTTAGCCTTTCTTTTCAGGACTAGAAGAGAGCAGGAATTGGTTAGGATTTGCTTTGTCTCCGCTCTTAACATTTGGCAAAAATAGTTCCTGCTGGGAGAAATTTTAAATGGACAGATTTCCAAACTGCAGATCCTGAGGGTGTGGGTACTCTGGAAGAATGAAATTTGGGTTGGGGATGTTTTTGATAGTTTTTTGGGTGGAGCAAGGAATGAAGAAGGGAGTGGTTCGTATTGGTTTTTCTGACTTTAAAATGATTAATGTATAGGAGAGCAACAAAAGCCCATAAAACCCCTGTGGAAAAAGTACAACAGACTTTGAATCTTTTATGAAACCAGAGACTGAAGGGTGTACATGGGCTGAAATACTCATACCACTGCATGACATGGAGGATTTGAATTCCAGTTTTCAGGAAACTTTTTGCTTCATCTAAACTGTTTCAAAGAAACCCTTTATCCAAAGAAACTTGAACAAACAAAGCCTGTAGCAAAAGCTGGCCAAAATATTCTTGTATGAGATTCCTCCAATCTTCTTTGCTTCTTTACAGTTTGACAGTAACAGAAGCAACTCAAACAGAAGAGTGTCATAATTGTTTTATGCCTGCACTTCTCTGGCCCCTGCGCATGACGTTTGCACGGAGAAGCTGTGTCAGCACTGGGAGAAACTGATGTGACTGCAGTTCATCTTTACCAAGCTTATTGTAAATTCTGTTAATAGCAACGTTAGTGTTTCAGAAATTCATTGAAAAAGCATAAAGGACAACTGCTCTCTACACTCTCTCCCATCCTAACTGGAAGGATTAGATTCTCAGCCGGTGTAAAGTGTTGTAGCATCACTGATACAAATGAAGTATTGTTTACTCCATCCAAAGCACTGATTCACAGGCACTGAGTGAAGAAAGAGAGACAAAACACATCTCATAGAACATTAGTGTATGCAAAAGTTACTGGTTTCGGCAATCTGCCTTATAGAAAGTATTAACAGAAAGATAATATCACAATCCATTGCTTAAATTTACAGTCACACAAACTAGGGCATTCTACCTATTTTCAGAGACCAAACACTTAAAAAAATGCAAACCCACTCTGAAGAGACAGTTGAATTTATTAAAAATGTCCTGTAAAATGATCTATGCTGATGGGTCCCAGACCTAACTCTCACAAAACATATGTGGCAATTATGAAGTCTGTTGTATCAGCAGCTTTAAACATAATGTTGATCATGGTTGTTGCTGGAATTTAGATTATTGTTTTTACAACTGCAGTATTTGGAAATCTTGCCAATAGGAAGTACTTTGATCAGTTGTTATTTTGCTGTCATCATAATAGAGATGAAATTAGAATAATGAGCTTATTAATAGTGAAGAGATGAATTAAGTTTGGCTCTCAAAAAAATTCAAGAAATATACCTGTATAAGGATCTGTGAAGTGGTATTCTTGGTCACATCGAAAGTCTGTGCAGCCCCAAATGTTCTTTCCTACAAGGATCAGCTGCAAATGTATAGGATGAATGTAAGAAATGGAAGGAAATAGAGAGGGTGGTTCTTTGTCGGTGCCCTCAGCCACCTTTGTTAGAACTGACAAGTGCTAGATGTTGTATCACTTCCATCACATTTAACACCACACTACCAGATCTTTCCCCAGGAGCCTTCTGAAACAGCTTTGAATATGTTTGAACTCTTGCTCACCTCTATATCTTGCAATAATGTATTCTGCAATTTATTTGTAAGTTGTGTAAAAGCAGTTTTATTTGTTGCTCTTCCTAATAAAAACATCGGGGCACCTTTAGTTCAAGCACTAAAAACAGCTTGTAATTACCGCTCGTCTGCCAGTTGAGACTGTGTAGACCTATTTGGTGACTTCCTTCAGTCCTGCCTTTTTCAAGATGAAGAGCTGCAGGCTATATGCACATGAAATCTGTTCTGTATTTTTAATCACCCTTACCATGGCTTCAAAACTACACCAAACTCTTTTCCAAATTGATTGAATTGGATTGTGAACAAGCCATGGATTTATAAAGCAGTGAAAAGATACTTTTTGTTTTGTTCCCTCTTCAATTCTTAACAACTTCAAACATTAGATTTGCCTTTATGAAAATGGCAGAGCATTGTGTTAATGTTTTCAGAGAAGCAAATATTTTCTAAATGATGATAGATAATTTAGAAACCATCATCATTTATGCCTGCTTACATGGGAATTTTCCTTTGTGTATTACTCTTTATTTCTTCATAATCTCAATATTTTCTGCCACTCTGTTGGCTAGGCAAATAATTCAATAAAAAATCATATTTAGGAAAACCATAGTTTGTCAACGTAAAAAATAAAGAGTGAGACTTTTCTGAGTCAAAATATTTCAGTCCAAAATTAGATATTAACTTTTTGATGAGATGATGCTTAGCTGTCTCTTCTTTGAGTGACCGAAATATTTCTTTGCATTTTGAACATAAAGTCATTCATTGCTCTTTTCTTCCTCCCTAACAACATTTTCCTGGACAAGGACTACCATATCAAGAAAGTTGTATCTGAGGGAATTTACAGAGGAAGGTCTGCAGGTGAATAATGTTGGGTTTGCTAAAAAAAAAAAATTGTATACTTATAGCAATTTTGTATTTGCTATTTTGAGTTGTAGACTTTGGAATGCACT
The DNA here is from genome assembly GCA_013397975.1 of Machaerirhynchus nigripectus. Classification (NCBI taxonomy): domain Eukaryota; kingdom Metazoa; phylum Chordata; class Aves; order Passeriformes; family Dicruridae; genus Machaerirhynchus; species Machaerirhynchus nigripectus. Next base: position 1,138,658 of record VZRQ01006447.1, on the reverse strand, counting down.
TGTATTTGTTGAAACAAAAAAAAAATCATATGCTTTATATCAATCAGTGTTAAAGAATAGTCTAAGTTCTGACTGTCAAATGTTCTTAATGAGTCACTTAACAGCAACTCCGGACTAGGACTCTAAAGTTTTATTCTGATGCTGAACTTAACAAGTTGTCAGCAACCCCCTCACAAAGTTAAATAGCTGCAGAATTGGCTTTCAAGATTTGTTCACCAGTTGTATTCTGCATCAAGAAACAATAAAAATGAGGAATGGGCTGCCCACTGCTCATGAAGGAAAATGTAACAAAATAAATCAGAAACATTTTTTCCTAGTACCAACTTACTCAACTGTAATAACATTATTCACTTAATATTCCATTCTGAATATAGATAGATAGATAGATAATAGATTAATTTTATACAATTCTATTATTCCACATATTTCAGGAAGGTTTAATTACATGAGCAATTAAAGGATTAAGGAGTATTTTCATAATTTCATTCTTAAATAATTCTTTGAGTAAGGCTGAAGAATGAATGTTGTGAAACATTTTCAAGACAGAAGAGAGCAGTTTTTTCCTCACTGCAAGACACACAGAAAATTTAAATGAAAAGAAACAGATAATGGAAAAATACTACTTCCCTCCTGCTTTGGTTAGTTGTTGCTGTTGTCACCAATGACGTCTTAATGTTCCTGGCCATTTAAATGATAATAAAAGCTACAGCCTTGCAAATTCTTTCATAGTACGTAACTGTTCTCTCTAGGGGGATGTAGATAATATGAGGAGGGAAAAAACCACTTAAGATAAAGAGGTCCATAAAAAAAGTACCATAATATATTATTTACTGTAGTAGTTTAACGGTGACGCTAACATAGACTTTAACTATATTTTCATAATGCTAGCTTCCCTGTTCATAATTGGGTAACCAGCCCACGGTCTGTATCCAAAACACCTGTATATGGAGGGGCACGGAGAAGCAAATAAAAACAAGGGGGGAAAGAAAAAGAATGGCAGAAGCCTAGGGTTTTATTCATGAGACTGAGAAGCAAAAAAACGGAGCAAATGTATGAGCTCTCTCATTTTTTTAAAACTGTCTGCTGCTGCATTTAGCGTGGGAGTGGCTTTGATTTGACTCTCACATCTTTAGATTAGTAATGTGAACTGTGATGCAGCTACGTTTCTGTGCCACATGGGACCCCATCAGTGGCAATGGAAGCTTATTTTCCCCTCTTTGGGAGGGCATTGCTCTCTGACAGGCAGAGAAAGGGTGGGATCCAGACTGGGGTTTTGATTGGAGTGTGACCCTGAAGTCAATGGCCATACAGAAGAGGATAGATTCCCTGTCTCCCTGCAAAATAATCTGCTGGGACGAATTGCCCATTTTATTTTACTTAACCAGTTAGAGATGAAGTTTAACTTAGTCCTGCTCCATGCCCACAAAAATTTACTTGCACATCAGCTAACCAGCTTTTGCCAAGGTTACCATATGTAATATGTGGTATAGAAAAACATTAATTTTGGAGCAACAGGTATGTTCTGACTTGAAATCCACCAACTTTCCTCAGTTTTGCTGTATGACATGCACAAATGGCTTCCACACTTACTGCCATACATTCAGTCTGTCAGATAACCACAAAACATTCTTGTTTTTTTTCTTTTAATGTTCCTTCTGCTGGGTAATGACTGGATGGCATTTGAAGTGGCAGTCTCAAGTGCTGTTGAACATGTTAGTAATTGGTTATTGGCTTATATTTCCAAATGATTGGTTTCAACTCCCACTTCAAAGGAAATAATCCAGTACCAAACCTGAGGCAGATCCTCACTTGCAAAGGACGTTGACTGTCCAGACCTGTAGAACTGAAACAGAGCAAGAACATACATATAGGCAGAGTTCTTTTTCCTTGCTTGCCTTCCCAAGATATATGGTAGGTGGAAATACAGATGGACTGGGCATCCCCAATTTCTGCCATTGCAGCTTCTCCCCCTTGTGATATTTGCTATTGTGGGACTGGACTCCAAATCCCTCCCTTTGTGGTTGGAACAGCCTAATGAAGTGGTGTTTCTCTAATCTCTGACCTGACCATAATCCCATCCCTGTCCTTGACTTGGGTTGAGAATCTGGATACTAAAACATCCAAAAGCTTTCTCTCACTGGTGCATAGTTTCTAAAATAATTTTCCCTTTGCTGCCTCCCCAGAGATGAACAGGACTATTTTTCAGCCATCTCTGAGACAGTGAAGGCCAGCTATAATATAACTTTCTTTTTTTCCACTTGAACAATGGGAAGATGACAGGACATAATGTTACAGTTCAGTCATGCAATTTTAAGAGGTTTCAATTCCTGCTACATACAATGTGAATGAATTTATATCCTATATCCAGACTGTCTCAATCCCTTACCTTTGAATTTGGCCTTAGTGTTGACCACTTAGCCCAGATCAAACAACTTCCTCATTTTTATTTCCTCAGAAACAGGACATATTTCTGGTTGTGAGCACATGAGGTTCAGGCTATGTGCTGGACAGACCTGGATGCTATACCAACGTGGGAGCTTTGACACCACACCAGTCCCCATGCACAGGATGTCTTGTCTGCCTCATACTTAAAGTATTCCAATCCCTTCACCTGAACCATATGAGCCGTGGTGATATTTTACCAGACTTGCATCCAGACCTAAATGCACACTTCAATTTGTTGGTTTTTTTAATCACTAATTCCTTCCCTGCTTAGATTTCACAGTTCTCTTACTGTAAATCTTCAAACAGAATAGCTTGTGGTATCTCTAAAAACTAAGGGAAAAACCTGTTAGCATATTCATATGCATATGTGTATGAATATAGAACATATAAAATGACTAAAACACTTGATTCCAACAAAACACAATTTTTCACCTCCAAACCCCAGCTGGCATCAAATGTAGTATGTAGGAATGCAGTTGATTCTGTTCATAATCCTGGGTTAAGTGGTATGCAGAAATGTGGGCTATAAAAATGATTATGCAATATCAGACCCATGTAAAACATGTATGTATGAATACAACATGTGTTAATACAAAAATGGGCAAAGCAGTTGACAACAAAGAGCTGCAGCTTGACTCCAGTGGTGGTTGCTAGGACACCATGAGGACCAGCAATTCCCTGAGGATAAGAGGTGTGGTGGGCCCCTGGGGAGGTAGGGCAGGACCTCACCATCTGGAGCCTATTCCACCTCCCCAGTTCTGGGCAGCCAGGGGAAACAGGGGCAGCCCCAGTGCTGAGTACTGGGCACCTCCTTGGAGATGTAAACCTGCCAAGGATGGGCTGGGCCGCCAGCCTGGGGGTGGGGATCAGGATCAGGCCTGGTGAGGGGAAGCTGCATCAGACACAACTGTACTGTGTGCAAATACAAACCAGTGAGACTATCACCATGCCTACAGGTACAGACTGAATGATGGTGTATTTCTGAGAGATGCTGCACAGCCCACATTTTTCACCCTGTTCTGAAAGTGGTGCCTGGTGTGGTGTAGGCTACAAAGAGGTACTTGGTATCCAAGAGGTCTTAATTACCGTGACCACACTGCAGGAAGATACCATGCCATTACAAACATATATTTAAGTCACTGTTCTGCTGTGAAAATAGGCTGTGCTGGATGAGGCAGAGTAGTGAGACTCCCTTGGAACAGATCTTGTAACCACTAATTAATTAGTAGTTTTGTAATAATCTTGTATACTAATGATGTGAGCAGATAATACATGGTGAAACCGCATCAGCAGCTGAGGAAAGGGTTGGAATCTGATAGAAAGAAAAAAAGTGTTATCAACAGGTATGAAGTAATTGAAATGAGCAAATAATGTAAATGTAAGGAGCAAACAGCAAACTGTTCAATAAACTCAGGAACATCCTTTAAAAATGAGAAATATATTTGTATGTAGATAATAATTTTTATAATTTCTGTCAAGAATCAGTGAGATATGAGCATGGAAACCCCAAATGTGAGAAAATGTTTTCAACAGGGACAGTGGATTGCTAACACCATTTTGCAAGGCTAGCAGGATATATAGGTATAGATATAGATACATGCCTGTGTACCTGCACAGTCAGTCAGGTAAAGGCAGGAGATATGGAAGCAACAGCAGCTGCAGGGAAAGGAAGATTGGAATAATCACAAAGATAACTTGTGAGGGGAGGCTAGAAAGGAGGCTGTTTTCTAGCTTGGCAAAATGAATGGTGAGAGACAGCATGGTTGCTCTCATGGAACACATCAGTAATTGAACACTAGACAGTAAGGTGCAGGACTTGTTAGCACACGATAGAATGTTTTTTGCGCTTGTATTTTTCTTGTGAGCCTATGAACCACACACTTTCTAGTGCTAGACATAAGAACAAGTCATTATCCTGGGAGGCTGAAAGTCCAAGTTGAATCATGTTCAAAGACTGAACGACACAAGATGCTTTCCAATTAAATCAGCTGTAGGTAATGGTGAGATCTAACTGTTGCTTTCAGCTCTGCTAATATGCCAGGAATGAGATCTGTTTTCAGAGCTGTCAGAGGAGTCTCAGAGACTGTCAGAGTGAGAAGTAGATTATGGTCTGCCCTGCAAACACCACAGGTACTTAAGCAGAAATGAGTTTCTCTCCCAATGTGTGAAGTGCAAGCAGTACAGGCTCTATATAGCACACTGACGTGCTTTGGCAACCCGTGCTGGTGACGACGGGGTAACTGGGGCATGGAACTTTCTTTCAGAGAAAACTCCTGTTTCTTATTCTTTTCTCCCTCCTCTGTTACATATTTTAATGCTCACACACTCAACCAGCCTTTCTGGAACTGAAGAGCTGATCTAACAGAGGATATTTCTGATCCTGGTCCCAGGAAAATTTAATGTGCCCTTTAAAAAGTGTCATTTGGTGGCTTTAAGCTGCTTCAGATACAACACATATTACAACTCAGAGATGAAGGAAGAGCAAGTATACAAGGAATAAAGCCCTGATAATAAAGCTTTTTTAAATCACAAAGTAAGTTGTTTGAGCTTGAGATATGTTTACTTTTCTGAAGAAGCCCTTCTCCCATGCTTAATATTAGCATTTATGTTCATTCAGTTATTAGACTCTATCAGAAAGCTAATTTGTACCTCACTGTACATACTTCTAGATGATTGGTTAGAAATTGCGGCTACAGAAGATCTGTTTTTAAAATCTCCAGTGATAGAAATTGTACAGGGGTAGGTACCTAAAAAGACCTGAGAGGAGAAATGGGAGACACTGGTTTTGCAAAACTTCCAAGGAAAGGAAAACAAGAGACATTAGACATAATTCTGTCATTGCAGCCATGTAGAAAGAGGCAGAGGACCTGGCAAATAAGAGCTGGTTGAAGATTGGTATCCAAGAGAAGTTATTGAATGTTTAACAGAATTTTACACCCTGTACATTTCAAACAAAAAATAATCATGTGATTTTGTTTTGTTTTATTTGTTTTGTGTTGTTGGGGTTTTTTTTGTGTTTGGGTATTTGGTTTTTTGGTAGTGGTGGTGGTGGTGTTTTGTGGTGAAGGGAAGGGTGCTGGTTATATTTTAGTAATTATCAGTAGTCAGAGATTTCTATGCTGAAAATAAACCCTTCTCCTTCTTTACTATCTGTTACAACAAGACTCATAAACATATATTCCAATTTTCAAAGCAAACTGAAGAAATGGAAACTTTTCTTTTGGTGTTGCCTCCCTCAAAGATATCTGAAAGTTGTATACATTTTTAGTATATGCTGGTTAGTTATCCTGTGATGAACAGGTTTTCTGACAAGGTATTCATGTGTTCATGACATTGTATTCAATACCCTTGTATTTTATTTGGAAGAACTGGTTATCTAATTTTTTACTTATAATGTTTCATGAAACATAAATTGCTTGTATATATCAGAAGAGAAAGTTAAGAACAGATGAAGCTCATTAAAAGATCTGGTTAAAAGGAAAATTTTCATTGAAGAAAAAATTTTTGGCAAAACTCTTGTTATATATATTCGATTTTCAATACAGTATAACCTAGTCTAATACAGTGTAATCTAGAAGGATTACTCATCCATTTATGAAAACACCATTCTTCCAGGATCAATTGATTTCTTTTCTTCTAATATTTTTGGAACCAATGACCAGAAAGAGGGAGAAAGAGTGAAACATTACATGTGACGTTTTGGGCCACTAGTGGCAAAACATTGTGTCACAGTCAATCAGAAACTGACATCACAAGCTGATATGACATCGTTCTGGGACCAAAAATAACTTGTCAAACTCCAAATGTCTTTGAAAGAAAATATAAATGTATCAGAAAATAACTTCTATAGGTTTATTTACCATTTTATCTATGACAGGCTGTATCCTCCTCCCAGACTTAGGAGATTTTTAGATCAAACAGATTAAAATATATCCAGAAAGACAGTATGTGGTACAATTTTTAGAATAAAAATTTATGAAAGTTAATGCTGTTTGTATAACAGATTTAAAATATGCACATATCCCAGTATACAGATTGTACCTTTGAAATTTCAGAGTTGACACACAAGCTGATTCCTCCTGCTTCCCTTCCTAGAGCTCAGCACACTGGCAAATGAAAAGCAGGTAATTTCATTAACTACAGGCAGGTGCATAAAAGAAAAGAGGCTGAGAAATTCATAGAGTGAGGTGCTGTGCTCTGAGTTTGGACCTGTGGTTATCAAACCCTCTGCTCTTTCACTAACTGCCTACACAACTGTGGGGAAATCACTCCTGTGCCTCTATTTCTGTAACTGAAAGAGGAATTTGCAATATCATTTTGTGAAGCGCTTTAAACATAAATGGCATGTATGAGTATGTTTTTACATAACGGGTGCAAAACCAGACTTTTCTCTGGTAGCATCCTTTTGAAACCATTGGAATCAATAAAATCATATGGATGCATGTGAGGTCCTATATATTCCAAGAAACAGCCAAAGTCAGGCACTTAGAACCTCTTTGGTTATGGCTTGCAGCATTTATTAATTACTTATCATGGGTGTTGACATTACTGCAGGATTTCCTTGCCTATAGTTTTATCTAAATGGGACTTACTCATTCAGCCAAGTGAGCAGCTTCCCTGGTTTCTTGGTGGTGGAGGAAAGTCCGGTGAAGAAAACACGGCGTCTTTACAGTCACATTTTCCACTTGAAGAGAATACAAACGCTGCCAGAACCTCCTGGGTAGAGCAGTCAGTGAGACCTTGATTGCCTGAGGACAAGAGGAAGCTCCTGCACATGTTTAACTGAAGTGGCACTCTGATTTACCAAGGCAGCTCTCAAACCACCTTGGCTGAAGTACAAGAGTTGCTGGTTCAAGGGAAAGGCCCCACAGCAATGCTGAGCGAGTGGTTAAGAGAGGGTACTCACATTTTCCTCCAGCTATCTCCTTCAACTGGTTTTGTTTTGCACATAGCTACTTTATAAATAAGTAAAATCTCATAAATAAAATCTGTTTTCCCTCAAAATAGCCCTGCTGAAGGGTGGGGTCTATGTCAGGTGCCTCTACTTTTTCCTACTGTTTGAGTAGGGCTATATCCCAAGCTCAGAAAGAACAAGCAGGTGTGGGATGAAGCTAAAAGGATACCCACAACAGTCAATAAAAATCCTTGAAAGTAAATAAAGGAATTTACAGTTTGGCTTAGATTGTCATTCGAGTATAAGTGATAGTGGGGAAATTTAATATATAAAATGGTTATACTTTTTTTTTTTTTAACTTTTGAATTAAAGCTTATTTTCCCATCTCCTTTTCTTGGTTTGTTTACAACACCTCCAGAGAGGGAGGGAGGGAGGCAGGGAGTGAGGCAGGCAGGAAGGAAGGAAGGGAAAGAAGACAGGCTACAATATTGGCCAAGTGTTTATAAAGACAGTTATAGGGCTACCAGCATAGAACTGTGTTGTTAAAGCTTTCCTATGCTGACAAAACCTTGAAGGCACAGAAATGTCAACCTTCCTCATTTTTAAGAAAAATAATTAGCTAGAAAATTAAAGAAAATAACAATTTCCCTTTCATGCTTATGTACTAGTTTTCCTGTCTTTTGGGGAACTTTGGAGTTGAACAAATACAAGAGAATTACTGAGATGGCCAGAGTTCTTGCAGTAAAGAGCTTCCTGTATTATAATAATAAATGACACAGACACAAAGTTCAGCAAAGGTCTGCTGATGCTTTTCAGACCATATGGATCTTTCTTCTTTCTTTGCTTAGCCTGTTTATTGCAATGAAGACACTAGTGGGAACATTATAGCAATAGTTTAACAATTAAAAGAAAAAACTTGGGAGAAGGACGGAAGAATTTCTCAATCTTTTAGAGGAAATCTGGGCCAAAAAGCTGTTCCACCCAGCAGGAATTAGGTCACAGCTACCTGAAAATAGGTCATTAAGACTTACTGGAGGATGTAGTGGAGGCCAGAGGTCCCCACACTTAAGAGCTGGCACACCTTATCAAGTTCAGCAGAGTAAATATGATCCATAATATCCAAAAGAAAACTGATGGACCTGCATGGAAGGGAAAAAATCATAAAATGACAAAAGTAAGGGGAAAAAAGCCAATTACAAATCACTTCTAAAAGGCATGAGATTCAGTTAGTTGTTATCAAATCTTCTAGAAGTGCAGTCTCTATGTTTACTTCTCTAACGGGCGGGAATGTTGACATGTATGGATATCTGATAAATCCCCTGCAAAGTACGTCAAGAAATACCTGAACAGCTAGTCTTTATAATCATCAACTCCTATAAAGTCACAAAGGGACAAAGTAGTGATTGGGGTTTCCATCAAAACCAAATTAAATGTCTCAGAAGTGGCCTTGCCGCACTACATGTGAAGTTCCTAGCAAAACCATTGCTTCTTTAGGGCATTGTTTTTGTCAGACAGGAGTCTCCAAAGCTGCTGGGTAAGTGTGAGTACTCCATGAATGGCCTGAAGTTATCTATGTGCAGCTAACATCTCCGTGAAATTAAAGAATAGGGCCATCAGCAGGTATCACTTCAGGGCCATTATCAAATGGACCTAGATGGATATTAAGATTCAGTCTACACATTGCCTTGGGTTTCCTGCAAATGGTACTTTAAGAATTTCTGATAAAAATATAGCAACACTGCATGCCCAAAACATGATGTAAAATGGGGAAACTAACAGGACTGCTGGAAATAATCCCACACAGCACAATGTTTTGGATACTTTTAGGAGCTCAAACTGGAAGGTATGGCATAATTTCCTTCTGAGTACTGAAAGATTTTAAAGTAAGACTGTAGTTAGCCATCATCTTCAGAGAACACTACATGCTTGGAGAATAGCAAATGTGGTGCTTGAATTTAGGAAAGAGGATAAAAGTGACCAAGGAATGATGACAGTTAATCTGAGCTCAAAAGTATGTAAAGCTCTATGAATAATTTTTAAATGGAAAGATAATTAAATATAACTATAATTTGGAAATGGGAGAAATAGTGATACAGACTTGGAAAAAAGCAGATTGTGGTATATTAACCTAGTTTCATTTTTCTGAAAGTAAGTGATTTTCTAAAGAAAGATTGAAAATTTTACAGAAAAAATTTATCTGTATCAAAGTAAAGCATTTCTTAAGGAGTCACCAGGAAGCTAGAGTAGACAAACCTTAACCCTAACCCAAACCTGTTGGTTTTGGGGTGTTCTGGGTGGGGTGCTATGACCTTCCAAAACCGACTCCAACAGAAAGTTGCTCGGCAGC